>OY039078.1:23798011-24363011 GCA_955850985.1 Elophila nymphaeata | reverse complement strand
CCTGGGGACGACGATACATTTCGTTCATTAATTAACCATTCATTGACACATTGAAATTGAAACAGATATTTTCAAGGCGTAGGCCCGGCATCGCCTGTATGCGAGTTTTTTTATGTTATCTGGTTGGAAAACAAGCGTTTGTCGTATGTATAAACTATAGACACTGGAAACCCTGGAACTACTGCGAACAAAGGACCAAGTAAGTACAAGTCTGACCAGCTTGAGCGCGTGCTCGAGGCGCGCGGCGCGGTCCCTGGCGGTGTCAGCGGCGGCCTGCTCCCCCACCAGCTGCTCCTCGTAGTTGGCGCACATGTCGCAGCGGCGCGGGGCCTCCCCACCAACGTCTGCCAACGTAAGTAAACAAAATTTAAAGATCTCCCCAAACAGACCGCATACTTAGTGCGCGTCAGAGTGCAAATCTAACACCGTGCTAACTCTAAATCAGAGATTCCCAAAGTGGTCGATCTAGACCCCTTGAGGTCGTAATCGGTTTCCCGGTCGACATAAACAAAACCACAAAGTTTTTAAATTGATAAGTATTTCGTATCAATAAGCAAAAACAAGAGATAAAATTTTTAAAGTAATTTGACCGTGGGAATCTGAGGTATCAATTCATTTTGGAAAAGGGGTCCCTTGTCCAAAATAGTTAGGGAATCCCTACTCTAAATTATAGTATTATCAAACAAAGCATCACTGAGTGTCAGTCGGCGCTAACAGTTTGCAACGCTCTGATGCATTTGGCGATGTTTTAAGAGTAAATTGAAGCTGTCCTTATTACAAAGTCAAAATGATCTTGAACACCAGCAGTTTAATCATGGGCGGAAGTGATAAGAATTTATGAGACACTCGTAACATGATAATGAAGAATTTACTTATTTATTACGACGACTTCTGTACCCTTAGTATGAGTTTTGATAGTTTTCGAGCTCGATCAAACGTATCGTCTCTTTTCATACATTGCCCACTAGCGCCTCTAGCGTAAACTATCAAAAACAAAAATCGGCAGTATAAGTTAAATCGAGTTAACGTAACACGAAAACTTTGATAGTTTTCGCCTCACGAATGCATTTTGGCAGTACGAGTCGTTACTTTGACAAGTCGTCGTAAGTATACTATTACGTTTGATCGTGTCGTCACTCGATGAAAGAAATTCCGTGAGTAGGTAAACGAACGAAATTTTTAACAATTACTACAATGTTATCGCCATAATTTTCATTTATTATGGTCGCTGAAGAGGTTAATGAAGCCCACCAACGTACACAGGAACGTCGGGAGGTTATGCAGCAGTGGCGCATTGATAAATTATAAGCATTTAGCTTCTACTTTATAAGTCTCAAGCAATAATGTCTGTGTATATTTACCTACCTATAAGCGAATTATGTGTGTCTCCACGCGGCGTAGGTATTGTCGTGACGGGCGATAACATTACCGTGTGGATATTCACTCGTCACAGAGACGACCGACGCTTTAATAATTATCTACGCTTTAGTCGTCTTAGCTAGAATTTAAACAATAGGACACTATCACAGTGTAGTATAATAAGGGAATAAAACACATTGTTTAATTAATACATAACATTAAATTATTTTATTTTCTAAATAAATATGGCGAATAGAGTTTGTCACTAGGCAAGCTCGCTTGAGTTCAATTTCCCTTTGTTGCAGCTCTAAATCTCGTTTGCCGTCAGACACGAGATCATTATTTTTCCCAAAAGCATTGCACATTAGTATTTTTTGTTTAATATCCTTTTAAATACACCACTCAATGAAATTCACTATTTGTTCAAACTGCGACGCACTTGTTTTGCACATTTTCATTTTATTTTTCCGTTTAAACACCTTAGTACAATTGGGTATAGTTTATGTATCAAAACCTATTACTTCTTATCTGTTTTAGTAATAATTTATAAATAATATCAATACGACTCTCACTGTGACGCAGACATTTTGTTTGTTTTCATCGAGCACAGACTAGTTAGAGATACTATGAATGGGAGTGAATGGAACGAATGAACATGTTGTCTCTTTCTTGTTAATAAGAAATGAAAGAGACAAAACTAAACAGTGTGAAGTTCGTATAATCGAGTGATCGAGTAGGCGATATCGTGAAGACTATGTGCCAAATTTAAATCTTATACTACGACGTATTAAGTAAACCTATAGTTTCATAGTCTTGACGATGACGATCACTCGTTTGGTGTTGCAAAAACTCATACTAAGGGTACTGTTTCACTTTGTACTCAATATTGTAGCAGCGAGTATCAGAGCGTGGCCTGGGAATCCCACATGGGACACCTTTATTTATTTACTCGCGTTTCCCTCGAGGTTGAAACTGAAAATCAGCGATTATCTCGGGCAAACACCTATATACGCAGATATGAAACCTATACTTGACGCTGCAGCACATACATACACATACCTCTCATGGTGAGGTATAATAATTAAATTAATATTTTTTTAAGTCAAATAATTTTTAGATGAGAGTGTAATTTTTTTTATTGTGTACGTGCGTTGTATTAAACAAATAGACCTTTTATCCGTCTAGGATAATTTTTAATGTAAAAATGTCTAGCAAATGACTCCATCCCACCAGCTAGCAAGCGGAAATAGAGTCCAGTGATTTTTTTTTTTGCGAAAAATAGCATATGCTCCGCACCTTATCACCCCTGCCTTACCAACCTCTTGTGTTCCATCACGACTTTTTTGATGGAGGGGGTCATTCAAAGTTTGAATAAGGAGATCAATCGAGTTGACAACTTTCTTAGTTCGCGTTGGAATGGTAGCCACAGTTTGTCGGTAACAACTTACGTACGTGTTTAAAGCACAATATATCTAATATGAAATTATTGTGTAAAGACAATACAAGAACAATGTAGTAATCATATATTGTGTATAGTTCTAAATACCTGCATCTGATTTCTGGTCACCAGTTAAGGTGGCGGCCGTCGTACTGCTGGCCGCGGCAGATTTAGATTTCTGCGAGGGAAAATACAGTGCCTTTATTGTATTAACGTATCTCGGCAAGTGTTTTGATGTGTGTGAGAACTGAGGGATCACACTGGTGTTTTGCAAAATAAATTTTGGAGGATTTAGTAGAAGACTTACAACAAATGTTGGCCAAATCTAAAAAATTTAGCCTTAATATATTAAAAACTACAGCCATAAAGTGTGGTCCCTCAGTCCTCACAGGCCATCAGCTAGATCTCAGAAAGTATCTGAAAAATTTAGGTATTGTGACTACAGACTTTCAGTAGAGAACTTGCCAAGATAATCTACTGTAACACAAACCACAAAGCATCTTTGAGATAAAAAAATGTAGAACAAAGTGTGGTCCCTCACGCCACACAAGAAAGGTCAGAATTTAGTGAATATTACCGAATCAAATTTATTTCTTTTGTACACAAAGATTTAATAGGAGTATTATCCTACGACGCCAGCAGCGATGCTATTCGTTCACCTCGTAAGCGTCCTACATAATTATGGTAGCCTGGTACTTCGTATTGGAAATGTACATAATAAAAAGCAAAGCTCGCTCGCCCTTTCATACTATTCGGTGTGAACCCAACCCAACCCGGTTCGGGAATACCGCTGGCGAAAGTTCTTTCTACGCCTTGTGATCCGCGGTATAAAATTGGGCGAAAATGCATAACGGTTTTTGACAACCAGGCCTCAAGACTGTGGGGATGGATTCATCTAACTAACCTAACTTGGCATTTCTATTCGTTTTTTAAGCCCTTATGTTAAAGAAATGTGAAGTAAGTCTGCGCGATTAGCACTCAGATAGCGACGAAAGGTTCTTAAAAAAAAGGAAGAAATACTTTACCAGCGCCTCCTGCAGCTGTGTGTCGGTGTCGCGCAGCTTGCCCTTGAGTACGACTATCTCATCGTTTAGGGGCTGTATTATTGACTGCAGGAACTCGTTGTCTTCTACATTCTAAACAACAATTATACCATTAACTTTTGACCGAACGGATAAGACTTTTCTAGATACTATACTAGTCAGATTATAGTTTGGGCAGGTGAAGACGACCCTAGTCTGTATAAATGACCATCAGAAGATTTCTAATTGGCTTGCATCTTACTGCCTTTTAAAACGAAGGGTAAGCAGACCTACTACCAACGGATTTAAGTTAATGGCGACGGGGTCCCCCAGGAAATGATCAATGAAAGGAAAAAATCGCCTGGCGACCTGTTTGAGCCAATAAGAGCAGACTATGTCGTCTACAACGCTAAAGCGACTGCGCGGAGGGGAGGCGATCCGCGGAAGCGGAGTGAAGACGCTGCGTCTTATTGGCTGCGCAATATTACGTTAATATACTATTGGCCGGAGTAAAAAGTAGGCGCGGTTTGGTGTTGGGCAACCGTTTAGAGGATTCTGTTTTCTAAATGGAATACCGAGACAATTGCCAATGTATTACAATCAGTAAATATTATTGGTTGTTCTGATATGTTCAATTAATGAAAATTTATCTGATTAAATAGCAATAAAATGTAATCAATTATTCGCGCTAGTTTTGCTTGTCTTTGAGAAAAACACTACACTACCATAATTTAGAAAACCTGTAGCACATGGAGAAATGTTATTTGTTACGTTACGCTAAGTTACCTTTTTCGGTGTGGACTCTTGTTCAGCGTCGGCGCCGAGCTTGCGCGCGAGCGTGCGCACCAGCGTGGCGGGCGCCAGCGACACCTCCTGCCAAGGAACGTGCGACCACAGCTCCGATAACGACACTTGCATTCTCATTTTAGCGTACATTGGTTATAACGCAATAAGGAACATTACTAATACAACTTACTAAGTCGCGGTTTACACAGAAGAGACATGTGGCGTGTGACGTGGCGCGGACATTTGTCACGTCGCCGCCTAAATTATGCGAAGGATTTCTTTGCGAAAGCATGACAGATGGGACGCCATCAAGTGGTGCGACGCGTCTCCTAGAGATGCAGCTGCAATTATCATTACGACAAAAACTACTTACGTATTATTAGGTCTATATTGTGTTTCTTTTTAACTATCCGCCACCGCCACAGGTCCTACTTCTTTACTAAATGGTCTTTTAAAATGTATATCAATTATTGGTATACATTTTAAAAGGCCATGACTGTTCGTATATCAGCAGTCATAGCTAAGCCGCGATCGTGAAAAAAAAATACTTGATCTGAATGAATGGCACTTTTGAAAGAAAATTGTTTATTTCTGTCGTAAGTATTCCAAATTATTTTTTTAAAACAAAATTATCAATTGGAAAACAGTGTCGTGAATACTCTGTGACAGGGTTTAAAATGTACAATTGTACAGTTTTCATAATGTTAATGTTAGTTAGTAACTGTTTGTATACAGCATATAACGTACTACACGCATTTGTAAATTAAACTGGCTGGAGTGAATTGTGTCGCAGCGATAATTATGTTAATTTGAACCGTAATGATAAAGCATAGTTGCACTACACACGGAATACAAGCTATGTATATTTAATATTTTATTGAGTAGGTATAGTAATTTGAAATATAATTTACATAGTAGAATTTAGTTAAATTATTATATAATTTAACAATTTCACCACAATAAGCCAATAGAGGTGTGAAATTATACTTTTTCACTCTTTTGGGAGTAATATCAAAGTAAGCTAAATTGTAAGTCGAAAATTAAGTTGCTGTCATAAGAAATAACAGTAAAATTGTACAGCCCGCATAGCATGACCACCGAAACACGATATGATATAGCCATATTTATCGTTTTGAACGTCAAAAATCATTAGATATAACTACAATCCTGAAATTTTATCGATACTGCGAGCATGTATAAGCCATGCCATATTCGATAAAATTTGAAGTTGGCGGTTATCCATTTTTTTTAACAGTTCAAAGCGTTAAATGGCTATATCATATCGTGTTTCGGTGGTCATACTAGGCGGGCAGATATTGGTGTTGCGATAGATCATCCGTTTCAACATCACTCACTCAATACAACGTGAAAATGGGACAGATATTATTTTCTATACTTACCTACCTACCGAAACCTCGATCGTATAGATAGTAAGTGGAAAAAGTGATCTCTGCCTAACCGTATGAGAGAACAGCGTGAGATGCAAGTTATATACAAATTATAAAAACAAGATAAAAAAACAGTAGTTTTGTTCATTTCAATAATATTTTATAGCAACATAAAAAAAAAACATTCCTATCACGCAAGCCTTAATTAGCATGCGTGTCTCAGTACCTACAATATTAATTGTAGCAAATTTGTAGGCGGCTTTATTTAGAAACTACCAACAGACCTTTTAAGTTACATGCTTAATTAGACGCGCCCTCATGGTCGCATAAAGTCTCAAGATTATCAGGGTGCTGGCAGCTTTAAGATCGTTTAAAGACAAATTATTTTTCTGTTACATATACCTACATAGGTAAGTAATGATACCTATTTTCCTTTTGCAATTAAAATTTTACTGTTATTATAATTCTAAACTTTTAAAGTGGATTTTCATTAGCTATATATTCTAAAAAAAATTAGGTACAAACTGCCGCTACTAAAAACTGTCAAAATTATCAGACACAGAGAGTACATTGCAGACATTTGATAATTTCTTTTAAAGTTATGCCAAGGCAAAAAAGTGCAAAATAAATTTGAGCTCTATTGAATGTTGAACCTACCTGTTGTTGTTGCTGCTGTCTCAACATGTTAAGCTGTTGTTCCAGTTCATGGTTCCTGGTGGTGACACGACGTAGCTCCTCATTGCCAGAGGAGGACGCCTCCACAGTCTCTATGGACATTGACAAAAGTGTAATTAGATTTTAGATCTAACACTTTTTCTAGCCGTGTGATGCCGGCAGAGTAGAATAGCATGACCTCATATCATCCAATGGGGGTCATAGAAGGCGACTAATGGATCAGCAAAGGGGTATTGATCACCTTATACTCCGTCCACCAATCCGCATTAGGCAAGCGTAGTGGACTACTGCCTAAACTGTACTACTGTTTTTTTGGGGGTAGGCAGCAATTTAGGCAACTTGTGTGTGTGAATATAAAACTTTAATTAAATTAGTTTCTATGATTAATACTGCATTTAATAGAGCCTGTATTGCTTATAATACTAAACATCACTACATACTTTGTGGGTTTCTTCCTGACATGTGTATTTGACCAGCACACTCACACACACCTGCCACCACTTTATTTCTTCAAAGTCTAACTCATCACCTGATCACTTGCACTTTGTAACCAAAAATGGCAACCACAGCCGCTATAATGGAGAGTCAAAAGTCCCTCGAAGCTAGACTGAATCAGAAAATGAATGAGTTTGAGGCTAAGTTAATGTCATCATCGGGCTCTCCAAAGAAAGAAAGTATTTCACAAGTGTACGAAGAGTTCAGAAACTTCAAGGATATGGTATGGAATATACTAACACTCCTCAGACAGCAAATAACTGATATCATTGGTGCGGTCGATGTCATTGAGATGAGGCACAGACGTAAAGCTCTTCTCCTCAGCGGTGTTCCTGAAGATCCAAATGAAGATGTGCGTGTCACTGCGGTGTCGTTGCTACAGAAACATCTCGGCCTCGGTGATCTTACACCATCATCTTTTAAAACATGCCACAGATTGGGATCTAATACCAGTGCGAGCCGTGTTAGACCTATTGTTATGTACTTCACTGACATGGGCATTCGTTCTAGTGTTTGGAAGAGCAAGACCAAGCTGAAGGGCTCCACTTTAGTACTAAGTGAGTTTTTAACAAAGTCACGTCAGGCGCTATTCCAATCTGCCCGTAAAAGTTTTGGCGTTGCAAATGCGTGGTCCACTGACGGCAACATCTATATTAAAACTCCCGACGGCGTTCGAGTTCGAGTTACTTCCGATGCACAGTTGTCCGAGCTTACTGCACAACATCTTTCAGCGGCCACTGAATTGGAAGCTGAAGCCAGGAAGACCAGGATAGCCTCTGCGTCCATAAATAACAAGGCGACATCGATGCGGTCAAAGCGGACGGTTAAACCCACTAAATAGATTGTTTGTGTCTGTAAGTTTCTGTTTCCATTATTGTTTTATGTAATATCTCTTCTTTGAATTGTACCTATATAGCTAGACTTATACAAATCTTTAATAAGCTGTGTTAAACAGGGTACACGTAAAATAGCACTTTGCTGAATTTACCTGACATCTAGTGTCACTGTCAGTGGTGCCGACAAATTGACATTCAACTGGCTGCGTTCCATTTTACAATAATTTTAATACTATTCATGTCACTGTTCCGCTCCATAAATTAATTTTCGGTACCTACCCATAATGGCAGTTAGTTACATAAAAGTGCAATGTTCTTTATTTTTTTTTCTCATATTTTTGTTTCTGTTATTAAGTTTTTAATACATTTATTTTTAAATATTTTGTTAGCCTGTTAATTGGCAAGGTGTGTTGATGTGCTATTGTGCTTATTTGCACCTTAATACGACTATATATATTATATTACAAGATATTATATCATATTTACTTATATATTTATTAGTTTATTAATATATTATCTATACTTATTATACTTTTTTTTTATATATATTTAAGATATAATGTCAGATTTAGATGATTTTCATTCTCTTGATGATTCAAGTTCGTCTTACAACTCTTTAGATAGTACTAATGATAACGTATATAATTTGAATTTCTTGTTATCCCGGGAATTTCCTTCAATCGAACGAAGTTTCAACGTTTGTCACATCAATGCGCAGAGTATTCCAGCTCATTACTCAGAACTGCTCAGTAGTTTTTCATGTGACAATGTACATGCTGTTCTTGTCTCGGAGAGCTGGTTTAAGCCCTGCATGAACTCTGCGGCCTACTGCCTACCGGGTTTTGTGCTAACGCGCAACGACCGAGTGGGCAAGGGTGGTGGTGGTGTTGCCATCTATTTAAGTAGTTCAATTCCGTCCAAAATAATTGCTTCGTCCTCATCCCAATGTGGATGTATGGAGTATTTAGTACTTGAGGTGTCTGTCAAGGGTGCAAAAATCGTATTGGCCGTAGTTTATTGTCCTCCAACTATAGATTACTTCTCCGACTTGGAATCACTTCTTGAAATGGTTGGCGCGGACTACACTCATCACATAATCATGGGTGATTTTAATACAGATCTATTAAAGAACTCGCCCAATTCTCTAAAATTGAAGACAATTATTGAAGCAAGTGATTTATCCGTGTTGCCACTGAATCCCACTCATCATAACATATCGACATCTGATACATGGATTGACATGGTTGCAGTATCCTCACCTACACATGTTCGCAAACACGGTCAATTTTCGGCACCGGGGTTTTCCAGACATGACCTCATATTTGTAGCATATAACGCCAAACCACCTAAAAACAAGCCTGCCACTATATTAATGCGAAATTACAAAAAAGTGAAGGTTGAAGAACTAGTGCGGGATACTCAGGCAGTCGATTGGTCCTCTGTTGTTGACGCTCCTTCGATTGATGACATGGTTAGCTTATTTAACTCCAGGATACTTCAACTCTTCGATGTGCATGCACCTATGTCGAATGTTAAGATTAGGCGAGCGCCTGCTCCCTGGATAACACAAGGTGTGCGTATGGCAATGAGAAAACGTGACAAAGCATTTCGTGTCTTCAAGAAATGCCGTACTGATCTCAACTGGCAATCATTTAGGACCTCAAGGAATCGCTGCAACCAGATGGTAAGAGCTGCTAAACGCCGTTATATCCATCAGAACATTTTAGATTCCACACCGACTGGTACATGGAGATTTCTTCGTTCATTAGGCATCGGTAAATCAACTCCAAGTAGTAATCTTCCTTTCTCACTCGATGCAATGAATAACCATTTCACTTCTGTCAAACCGTTACTTCCATCTGAGAAGTCTAAAACCCTTTCCATAATTAATTCTTGGCCCATCTCTTGTACTCAAAATCAATTCATGTTCACCACTGTTACTGAGGATGAGCTACGTAAAATTATCCAGTCCATCAAATCAAAAGCTGTTGGGTGTGATAATGTAGGCAGGTCTATGGTGGTCTTAATCTTAGAGTGTATCTTACCTATTCTTGTCTGCATCATCAACCGTTCTCTTAACTCTGGTGTTTTTCCCATCCCTATGGAGCAAAGCACTTACCATCCCGATTCCTAAAATACCTAATCCCACCTCCCTTACACATTTCCGACCTATATCCATCCTTCCTTTTCTTTCTAAGGTCTTGGAGGCTGTCGTACATAAGCAGCTCTCCTCCTACGTTTTTGCCCACAAGTTACTCAGTCCACTACAATCTGGTTTTAGACCCAGACATAGTACGACTTCGGCGCTTACCAAGGTCTTAGAAGACATCCGTGATGGCATGGATAAGTCATTGGTTACCGTTCTAGTTTTAATTGATTTCTCTAACGCATTTAACGCGGTTGACCATGATATTCTCCTTGCCGTCCTTTCCTCCTCAAACGTTTCATCCTCAGTGCAGAATTGGTTTTCTTCGTATCTTCGAGGACGCCAGCAAGCTGTTCGTGTTGATAAAACAGTCTCAAACTGGTCCAACTTATCTGCTGGTGTTCCTCAAGGCGGAATACTCTCACCACTTCTCTTCTCTATGTTTATTAATTCCCTTACAACCAATCTTCAATGCTCTTACCATTTATATGCTGATGACCTGCAGATATATGCACAAAGCAGCTGTGTTAATTTAAATGAGGCTATATCGTCAGTCAATGAGGACCTAGAGAAAATATTTGCATGGTCAACGAGTTTCGGAATCGAAGTAAATCCCGATAAATGCCAAGCGATAATCTTGGGTAGTTCGCAACAGCAAGCTTCACTGAAACTTGATTCCATCTCAGCGCTATACTATAACGGTATTGCAATACCATTTCAATCGCATGTGAAAAATTTGGGTATTCTTGTTGACAAAACACTGAATTGGGATGAGCATGTTAAGGAGACAAGCCGGAAAGTAAACAACACTCTTAGGGTTCTCTTTAACTTAAAACACTTTCTGCCATCTAGGACTAAAATTATGCTGGTACAGTCCATTGTTCTCCCGATTATTGATTATGCAGATGTGTGTTTGTCTGATGCCAACCAGCAACTTCTTGATAAATTGGATCGTCTACTTAACTCCTGCATCCGTTTTATTTATGGCTTACGTAAATACGACCATATTTCTAGCTATCGCACTCAACTCAAATGGCTTCCTATTCGTGAGCGAAGAAACCAAAGAGTTGTTTGCTTTCTGTTCAACTTATTATTCGATCCACGAACCCCCAATTATCTGAAATCTAGATTTCGATATCTGGGGTCATCTCATGAACGTAAACTTCGCTCTAACAACACCCTTAGACTCCAAACACCCGTTCATCATACTAGGTTTGTCTCAAAGTCTTTTACTCTCACTGCTATTCGGCTTTGGAATGCCCTACCGCCCTGTATACAAAGCGCTCCTAATAAAGTCTCATTTAAGAAGTTAGTACATGATCACTATCTAAAAAGTACGTAAACATTGTTTCATTTCTCTGTTAAGAATGAATCTTAAGTATAACATTTAGTATATCTTGTGAAATATTATATTATGTTTATTATTATATATTATTTTTATTATATTATGTATATATTAATATGTATGTATATATATTGTTATATAAGTATAATTATAGTATATACATTGTATGTAATTCTTTATACCCATATATTTATTGTAAATATTTTCAGTCTCGTAGATCCTGCCTTCTACACTGTATCTCACGCACCTTTCTGGTTGACTGGTAGAGAATGCTGTATAGCATTAAGTCCACCCTTTGTACTGTCTTTGTGCAATAAAGTTTTTTAAATAAAAAAAAAAATAAAAAATAAACCTCCGTCCCAGCAGTGGGTCGAATTATAAAGGCTGTTACGACTATTTCTGCATCATTAAGAGTTCTTCACCGATCACGATCCTTCTCATGCAGACCGTCGCACCTAGTCGCCACTCTCGTGGTGTCAGTAAGCTACCCACACGTAAGAACGGTTGGTTTCAGGCAGACGGCCGGCCTGTGGTGGCATATTGCGCCAACCTCAAACAGGCGCGGATCCAGCCCTCAAAAAAGGATCGGCCAAGTTCGAGTTGGAGTATGAAATCGCTCATGATCGATAATGTGCATTCTTAGAAAGGGGATGTTTACAAAATATATGACGTCCTAACCAATATTTTGTACAGTGTATTTTTCAAACACTAGTAAATCAACATAAAATATTGAGTTGTAAAATGTATGTTTGTTTAGGTAAGTATAAATCGAAAAGTAAATGTTTGTTGTTTTGCACATCACAATGTCACGTTTAGACTCTAACCTACGATTAAACACTATAATAATTAATAATTATAATATTTATTTTTGGAAATACACACATTGTACATTTACAAGCATACATAAACAGTTAGTAGACATTTTCAACCATGTCACAGCCTGATTGGTATTACAAAAATTCCCACACTGGGCTTTGAGTCCTGTGAGAATTTTATATATTTAATTTACGATACTTTATATTAGTGTTGACCAATGACATAGATTGACTCTGTACACAACTTAATAATAATAATAAAAAAGTTATAATAACACATAGAGCTGCTAAACAATTCGGAGGATTTCCTCAGAGTCCCTATAGGTGAACTATCACGCATGTTTTTTTTTTATTTAGGCATTGATTGTAATATCATGCTTATCACTCTCAATAAACCGTGAAAGTTTGACGACACATGTCTATTAGGGTTATGAGCATGCCCATTATGGCGGATCCGCACTTGACCTCAAATAAATTAAGACTAGGATAGGAAGAATAATCCTAGCTAATATTATAAATACGAACGTGAGTTGGTTTGCTACACTTTCACCCCTAATACCCAGCTTACACAATTTTGGTATTGTTTCAGTAACTTCAACTTTAATTTGTATGCATTTTAGAATAGTTAATTATCCTAGTAGGGATATTATAAATGCGAACTCTGTTTGTTTGTCGGTCTTATTATTCACACAAAAACCACTGAACCGATTTTGATGAAATTTGGGACATCGTTTGAGACCCTGGGAAAGGACATAGGATAGTTTTCGGCGCGGTAATAACCGACATTGATGCAAGCATGCGACCACTAATAATACTACAAATAATACAGGTTTGATAATATTTGAATCACAGTGTCAACCCTCAAGGCAAAATAAAAAAGAATTTATAAGTTTTTTTGGCAGATTGGTACTGATATGAAATCAAATTATGCCCATTAAAAATATTGACAAAAGTGCTGATATAATTGGGTAGTTACAAAGAGTACCTAAGTATGTAGGTATAGTGAGTATAACTGTAATTCCATTAAAAAATACATCACCTTTGGTACCCCACCCCAAACAAAATGATTGCAACATTTAAAATCACTACAACCAAACCACACAATTTTAACATCAGATTAACATTGACTGTAAAAGGAAAAAAGTTCAGTTTATTATTAAAAGCCTGTTATCACAATCTATATCCTGACTTCATTAGACTATAATTAATTAATTGGTTTCCCTGTAAAAATATTGAACATAATGGAGTCTACACACCAAAGCCGCCGACCCGTTGATAGATTAATATAAGTACTTTAAGCACAACAATCTCGGTGGTAAGTCTTACGGCCGAGTTTGTTCTGCTCCATGTACAGACAACAGCACGTTGGGTTACCACAAACTGTCAAATTTTCCCAATCGATTATGCACTTTATATTGAATAACCTTAGGATGAAAATCGTTTGGAGATATTTTACAGATTTGTATAGCCCGACGTGCTGTTGACTGTACATTGTACACGCCGCACCACTCACGCGCGCCCCGCGCTGTGTCCCTTTCGAGTTTCGTTCCGATTAAATTCGATTATTTGAATAATGGCGGGATCACATGTATACTGCAATAATATTAGTATAGACTAGCGTTTTTGTTTTTAAAATAGGTTTGTTTTTACAATATGATTAGAGATTTGTAATAAATAAATTATCATTAAATTAACATAATGTTTTATTCTTAATCCTAAAGAAACAGAATAATAAAAATCCTACGCCTAAAATAAGTAATATTTTTTTTACATTTTGTACGTACCAACCCTAGCGCCCAGTTTAGCTTTAGGTATAAATTTCAAGGACACACCTGAGTCGGGCTACTGTTTGTTCTCTATATTGTGGTTCGAGTGTCGGCGAGCAAATAAACGCGTACCCTAGTTGCAGACATGCTGCCAAACCAACATAATTCTTGAAACTTTTAAAATTTTGTTATTAAAATAGCGAGAATTCATCACCTAAGATGGTTTACACAATATTTACAAAGTACAAAAATAAATAAGAAAAATTATAGCCTATAATTCACAGCACTGTAAATTGAATTAATAAGTCATTTAAGGTAGGTATACTACTTTAGTATTTTTCAGTAAGTTAAGTTAAAAAAACTTAGGGTAGTAGGGCAGGCTGTTATGTCATGGATAGCCATTTAGCAAACTTATTTTTTTATTTAGAAAGTACAACTAACAAGCGACGAGTTCATAAATGAAACATGTAAAGGTGTTCCCACACAGCAGTTATAACATTTATTTACTAACTTTTTAAAAATAATTGTTACAAAAGTTTTAAAATTGTTAGTGATATCAAGTGCCATAACATTATAAGTTTTGTTTTATAAATCATCCAAAGACAGCAGGATGTTATCAGAAGGGCGCTGGAAGGAGGTTGCTTGTTAATGAGGAATGTTATACGAATATGAGTTGAATCACTGTGGGAGCTTTTATAACATTCTTAACATGTTGTAGCAAAATGTTACAAACTGTTTTAAAATATTATTGTGCTACACAATGTTTAATAACTGCTGTTTGGGAGCATCTTGGATAACAATCACTAACCACTAACTAGTAGTTGCAAGTTCTGTAGCTCTGACTTCTGGTTCTGGCAGAGTGTGTGCATCTGCTCCAGCTCTGCTCGCAAGCCGAGCACCTCCGACTCAAGCTGCTCCTTCTCTTGTATTAACTTCCTCATATCCTCTGTAAGCAAGCAGTAACATCATTAGAAACATTACCCAACAACCAATCACGCTATAAGAGAATAAAAAATACTATCAAGAACTTGTGAACTTTCAGCAACATGTTTTGCTGTTATTATTATTATTTATGTTATTTGATAGAAGTATTATGAAAAATAATAATAATGAAGAATATAAATTGTTGACAAATTTAGACCCAGTTAGGAGATAATATTAGAATTTGTTTTGTTAATATTTCATGTTTACCATCAACCAATTATAAAATTATAGTATATTAGTTTAAATTAAAATAAATACTAAATGACTATTATCTAGCTATACTAAATTGGTTCTAAAAATGTTAAAAGGTATAAATAGGACTATATTTTTGGACACGTACAAGAACGCATGTTATGTGTGGATGATAAAGCTAGGTATACTTATTGAAACACCCAATTCCTTCATGTCATACTGCTTCAGCTAGAAGTGTTAGTTGTTTATGGCTGTTCCATACAATGCAAAGTTTGTTATTTGTGTGCTTATAAAACCATATTTACTAAGGTAACATTTGATATAAAGATCCCACGAACAGACTAGTATGCACATGCTTGTCAGAAATGAATAGAAGAGTTTGAACATAACTATAGTCTTATGACTGTTTATCAGATTAGGTCCAGGAAACATCTTTTAATAATACAGATGTGGGAATCTATTTCATAAATATGATGTGAGATATAACAACCACAATCACGCTATGATGTCTGGTAACTTTAGTATCTTACAGAACGATTGTGCCATACTGACAAGCTTAATCTTTTAATGCTGACATTGTACAATCCAAGACATATTCTTAAAAAATGAAAACACAAAAAATAAATGGCAATATGGACATGCAACAAACGGACACTGTTAATAACGACTACGACATGCTCCCAAGACCTGCACCATCCGGGAAGTGATGGAACAAACCTTCTTTTTGTAAAAATAGTTCTTTCATTTTCGCTCGCTGGACATTAAATTCTTCTTCCAATTCACGTCTCATTTGGTCCGGCGAGGAGTTGGCTCGCTCTCCCACGCCGGCTACTTTAAACAAAAACACTATAGCATCTTCCTAAATACATATAAATATTTAATAATTACGAAGCAAAAACATACCTTTTGAGTCACCAGATGTTTCGTTTGACATCTTCGCTAGGATGAATATATAGATAATAAGCTATGGATAATGTATTAATAATCGTCGAATGAATTTCATCGTCACTGAATATACATTTCTTTTCAGTAAATACTAAACGAAAAAGAAAATTAATATGTGCTCTTGATGATCACGGAAGAAAAATTCAGTTTTTCGTTTGACAGGTAGGCCAGCTGGCACAGATAATAGAAACAGACAGATGATGGCTGACCAATGACTGACCATTTATGTGGCTGACAGATGCTGTAAAATTGAATGATCAAACGAACTTACCTGAGCCTTTAGACAACATGCTCACGCTTACAAGCGAGTCGGTTTGTCTAATCGCTAACGCTTCAGCGATAGCGATTATCGTTTGGTAGCCAAAGTGACAGTAACGTAGCGATCGCTTAATCGAGGCGTCGTATCGATAACTCAAAATTTTTGTCTATAGTTAGCGAGAGAAGAAATGTCAAAAATTGAAAATGACAAACTAACATAACCTAAATAAATTAAATTTATTTCATGAAGAGTTTTCGGCGTTTTCGCCACTTTGAATCTACTTATGTGTCCCATCGGTGGTTTGGTGGTTTACGATAATGTACCACACCACAAGTGTTGCGTACCGACCGAAGTAATTTACAACAGGACCTATAAGTTTCATCAATTTCATAGAATCATTTCTATTTTCTATGAAAAGACATACCTAGGTTATAGTTCCTAGTGAAAAAACCATAAAACATGCATCTACCTACGTGCCCTATATAAACATTTTGAGAAAAAAATTGTCATGGAGATAAATTGAAGATTGGTGCTTGTCCATCTTTATTTTTGAAACTCGAGATATCTTACCATAAACTGTTGAATACTGAGGAATACCATCAACTGTTCCCACAGAAATAGGTAATATTTTATTAACATTTATCTATCTAACAATACATATATTCTTATTAACCATTATTTTGCACGTGTAGTTACAAATTTAATTAAATTTGTACATTGCAAAAGTTAAGCCAAGATGACTTTGATGACTACTTTTCTTAATGATATATTTTTATTTCATTTTCAGATCAAGTCCGTGATAAGAGTTACTCGAGAAAGCGTCATGATCATTCTTATGCACCTTATGAGCGAAAACCACATAAGATAGCCTGTCTAGAAGTTTCTGGTATTTGTATTATGTGTTTTTAATATTTTATGAGATTTCTCAAAAGACAGGAATAATTATGATTATTTCATTCTGTATGTGGTCTTGATCGCAGTTTAAAATCAGTATGTACCTACATCTTGAATCAGAAAGCTCCACACAGCACTTTCTATTAGGTTTATCAAGTTACCCAATATTCTAAGCCATTACCTAATTAATCTAAGCAATCTAAATTAACCACTCCACCACAACAGCATCAAATTAACGTCTAGTTATACAGAATTTCTGAGTGATTATCTCTTTCTCTCTAGATAAAAAGGTTTAATCAATTTTCTGTGAATTAGTGTAGAATTAGTATATAAATTATTAGGAAAATAAATCCTGTAATTTTCAACCTAAAGTTAAAATGCTTATTTTATTTTTCAGATGATCATCAGCAAACTAATTGACAAATTACCATTATAATTATTTAATGAGTTACTGTAACACCTACAGTTGCATCAGGTGAAATACTGGGTCAGGAAAAATATGTAAGCAGTATTATTCTTTGAAATGGCCCTGGAAACTGACATATACAACAAGCAAGGATGACATTGTTGGATTTGTAGACTTAAATGAAAAATCGAGTAACTTTGCTGACCATGTTAGCTTTATGTAAAAAATAAATAAAAGATTAATGTAATTGTTTTATTTTATCAAAACTAGGAATCTTCAATCCTGGAGGAATAAAACTTTGAATAATGAGGAACAGAAAATCTAATTAATGTTTCTTGTTGCTCAAAATTAAAAGTTACATAAAATTAAATAAATTAACATTATAAAACTTTTATTTAATGATTCTTCTTAACAGCTTGTCGTCATGGATGTTTGTGCATCAATATAACATCAGTTTCACTGCACAAAATCCATTCTGAAACAATTTTTACTATCGAGTCAAAAAATCTACATCTGGAAGATATAGATTCACGCTATACACCACGCATTCACAATGTTCATACAAAAACATCAACAAATAGTTGTATGTACATACATACAAATACCTTAGTTCTGTTCTTTTAGGGTGTGAATGATCTCCTGTTTCATACAAATAAATCCCTAACATGAAAACTTTCACAAGCACACAAATAGTTTTGATTGTAAAATAATGTGAAATTGCTGTTAAGTTCCATAGGCATTTCTTTTGTCACCAGTGTTCAAAATGTGGAATATGTAAATCTATCTCCAAATAATAAATCAATCAGGCATTTTATTAAAGTTTTCTATTAGTTTCACAGATTAGAGAGTCTATAGTTTTTAGTCTCAAATATGTTTTGGGTGCATGAGATACACTCATTGTTACGGGCAGCCCACAACAAATTAAGATAATGTATTTTTAAATGATAACCTAAGCAAACAATTCATCATCATAACATAACAGCCTTTTTAATTACACTCACTGGACACAGGCCTCTCCTTGTTATCTGAGAAGGCTTAGGCAGTAGTTCACCACACTTGCCCAATGCAGATTGGTGGACAGCATATAAGGTGATCAATACCCCTTATCTGATCCATTAGCTTCCTTCTACGACGCCTATTTATAGATATAGGGTTGGTGGTGCTATTCTACTCTGCCAGCATGACACGGTCATGAGAATAACTATTACATATAAACTTTAATATACAACCACTATGTACAAATAATGTATATTCTTACTAAAAAATACAACTATTCAATTTCAAACCCATTTAATACCGAAAATGTTTTACATTATAATCTAAATTTATTACAGTATTAACACTATTTTGATTATTGTTTTTATTTTTCGGTGTGTCCTCCTGACACGTAGGCCTCATCCAGCCTTTTCCATAGGTACTAATCTAATCTGTTCTTGGCCAACCGTAACCACAAAGGCTCTGCTACCCTCTTAATGTCATCTGACCATCTCCTCTTCTGTCTGCCCTTTTTCCTCTTACATTGATACCTGAATGGGTCCCCCATTCAGTAACATCTCTTGTCCACTTCTGTATGTTATTTCTAAGTATGGGCTCCGTCCATTTCCACTTTAATTTCTTTATCTTTTCCACTGTATCCTCCAGCTGTGTTAAGGGCTATTGCTTTGACTTTCTGTCCTTCCTTCCATAAAAGTATATCCCAGAATGCACCTCTACAAACTTTAATAACACTATATTACGCCTACGTAGCGTATGAAATAATAAAAACTATTTTTTTGCTGATATTTTAATCAATAACGTGTTTCACAAGCGTTTTCTACATGGTCTCGGCGATCGAAAGCCAAGCGATCGATCGAAACGCTAGTTTGTCGGTTTCGAGTCTCAAAGCTGCACGTTGGCTACGCATTGTATGGGAAGTTAGCGAGCGACGCCTTCTATTGCTTGCGTTTCGGTTCAATAGAAACGAAAACTGACATTTGGCTAGCAATTTTCGACTCGATTATTTTGATGACGTCACTTTTCGATTGCTTATGTCAATCCCATACATTTTTTGACTTAGCGATAGCGAGAGCGATTGTCGAAGTGCATGTTGTCTAAAGCCCCTGAGGCTTTAGACAACATGCTCACGCTTCCAAGCGAGTCGGTTTGTCTAATCGCTAACGCTTCAGCGATAGCGATTATCGTTTGGTAGCCAAAGCAGCGTTGCCAGAAGGTTACTTTTGTAACCTTTTAGGTGATTTTTAACTCCGAAAGGTTACTTTCAGGTTACACTACTCAAAAGGTTACTTTTAGGTGATTTTTCGGAATTTCGGAGATTCGACATAGTAAAGCTATTTTTATATAAACCCTATTTGGTCAGTTTTTTGTGCGCGACTCAAAGGATCGGCAATACGGCACAAGTGAGGACCTTTTTTTTTTTTTTTTTTGCTCGCTGTTTGGTATTTTTCGGTGTAACCCTGACCATACCACTAAAAATAAATAAAAGGTTATTTTTATACTAAAAGGTTTCTTTTTTATATATTTAAGGTTACTTTTGTCGACACCCAGCTGGCAACACTGAGCCAAAGTGACAGAAACGTAGCGATCGCTTAATCGAGGCGTCGTATCGATAACTCAAAATTTTTGTCTATAGTTAGCGAGAGAAGAAATGTCAAAAATTGAAAATGACAAAATAACATAACCTAAATAAATTAAATTTATTTCATGAAGAGTTTTCAGCGTTTACTTTGAAAGTTTGAATCTACGAGTGCCATCGGTGGTTTACGATAATGTACCACACCACAAGTGTTGCGTACCGTCCGAGTGAAGTAATTTACAACAGGACGTATAAGTTTCATTAATTTCATAGAATCATTTCTAATTTCTATGAAAAGACATATCTAGGTTAAAGTTCCTAGCGAGAAAACCATAAAACATGCATCTACCTACGTGTGCCCTAAACATTTTGAGAAAACAATCGTCATGGAGACAAATTGAAGATTGGTGCTTGTCAATCTTTATTTTCGAAACTCCAGATATCTTACCATCAACTGTTCCCACAGAAATAGGTAATATTTTATTAACATTTATCTATCTAACAATACATATATTCTTTTCACCATTATTTTGCATGTGTAGGTACAAATTTAATTAATTTTTTACATTGCAAAAGTTAAGCCAAGATGACTTTGGTGAAATGAATGATGCATATTTATATTTAACTAGGTAAGTACCTACTTCTGTTAATGATATATTTTTATTTCATTTTCAGATCAATTCTGTGATAAGAGTTACTCGAGAAAGTGTCATGATCATTTTTATGCACCTTATGAGCGAAAACCACATAAGATATCCTGCCTAGAAGTGCCTGGTATTTGTATTATGTGTTTTTAATATTTTATGAGATTTCTCAAAAGACAGGAAATAATTATGATTATTTCATTCTGTATGGTCTTGATCGCAGTTCAAAATCAGCATATACTTACATCTTGCATCAGAAAGCCCCACACAGCACTTTGTATCAGGTTTATCAAGTTATCCAATATTCTAAGCCATTACCTAATTAATCTAAGCAATCTGTAAGCAATCTAAATTAATAATAATTATATATTTCCACACTCACATCAATTATCTATCCCAAATTAATTATCATTAAGAACTTGTGTTATGGATACTAAGTAATGGTTTTTTCATTAATTATACATAATAATTTTAGCTATTTTTATGAATATACTCATATATAAGAAAGATAAACAACCATGACTCATCAATAAACATTTGCTGAACTGAGAATAGAACCCGGACTGCATGATGTGTAGTCAGTAATAATAACCACTCCACCAGGACAGCATCAAATTAATGTCTAGTTATAGAGAATTTCTGAGTGATTCTCTTTCTCTCTCTCTAGATATAAAAAGGTCTAATAAATTTTCTGTGAATTAGTTCATAAATTATCAGGAAAATAAATCCTGTAATATTCAACCGAAAGTTAAATTGTTTATTTTATTTTTCAGATGATCATCAACAAACCAATTGACAAATTACCTATCATTTACTGTAACACCTACAGTTGCATCAGGTAAATACTGGGTCAGGAAAAAAATATGTAAGCAGTATTATTCTTTGAAATGGCCCTGGAAACTGACGTATACAACAAGCAAGGATGACATTGTTGGATTTGTAGACTTAAATGAAAAATCAAGTAACTTTGCTGACCATGTTAGCTTTAAGTAAGAAAATAAATAAAAGATTAATTTAATTGTTTTATTTTATCAAAACTGGCAATCTTCAATCCTGGAGGAATAAAACTTTAAATAATGAGCAATGGAAAATCTAATTGTTTTCTATTGCCCATTATCAAAGTTACATAAAAATAAATAAATTAACACTATAAAACCTTTATTTAAACAATTCATCGTAACAGCTCGTCCACATGGATGTTTGTGCATCACAATAACACCAGTTTCACTACACAAAATCCATTTGGAAACAATTATTAATTATTGAATCAAAAAATTACATCAGGATGCCATAGATTCATGCTATACTTACACCTTATAAAATTACAATCTAGACAAATGCTGTTTGAAGTTCATTCAAAAACGTCAACAAATAGTTGTTTGTACAAATACCTTAGGTAGGTACCTAACATTTTGTTTTACTAACTTAACTTTCACAAGCACACAAATAGTTAAATTGTTGTTAAGTTCCGTAGGTATTTCTTTTGTCACCAGTGTTCGAAATGTGGAATATCTAAATCTATCTCCAAATAATATATCAATCTGGCATTTTATTAAAGTTTTCTATTAGTTTCAAAGATTAGACTCTGTAGTTTTTAGTCTCAAATATATTTTTGGTGCATGAGATATGCTCATTGTTATGGGCAGCCCACAACAAATATAAATGATAACCTAAGAGAACAATTCATCATAACATAACAGCCTTTTTAATTCCACTCACTGGACACAGGCCTCTCCTTGTTATCTGAAGAGGTTCAGGCAGTAGTCCACCACACTTGCCCAATATAGATTGGTGGATGGTGTATAAGGTGATCAATACCACTTTTCTGATCCATTAGTCTCCTTCTACAACGCCTATTGGAAGATAATGGGGTGGTGCTATTCTACTCTGCAGCATTACACGGTCATGAGAATAACTATTACATATAAACTTTAATATACAATACAACCACTGTGTACAAATTTTGTATATACTTACTAAAAAATACAACTATTCAATTTCAAAGCCATTTAATACTGAAAATGTTTTACATTATAATTTAAATTTATTACAGTATATTAACACTATTATTTTGATTATTGTTTTTATTTTTCGGTGTGTCCTCCTGACACGTAGGCCTCCTCCAGCCTTTTCCATACAAATCTAATCTGTTCTTGGCCAACCTTAACCACAAAGGCCCTGCTATCCTTTTAATGTCATCTGACCATCTCCTCTTCTGTCTGCCCTGTTTCCTCTTACATTGATACTTGAATGGGTCCCCCATTCAGTAACATCTCTTGTCCACTTCTGTATGTGCCCCGTCCATTTCCACTTTAATTTCTTTATCTTTTCCACTGTATCCTCCAGCTGTTTTAAGGGCTATTGCTTTCTTTCTGTCCTTGAATATCCCAGAATGCTCGTCTACAAACTATAATAACACTATATTAAGAATACGTATCGTATGAAATAAAAAAAAACTATTTTTTGCGCTGATATTAAGACCAATAACGTGATTCACAAGCGTTTTCTACAGGGTCTCAGCGATCGAAAGCCAAGCGATCGGTCGAATCGCTAGTTTGTCGGTTTCGAGTCTCAAAGCTGCATGTTGGCTACGCATTGTATGGGAAGTTAGCGAGCGACGCCTTCTATTGCTTGCGTTTCGGTTCAATAGAAACGCAAAATGACATTTGGCTAGCAATTTTCGACTCGATTATTTTGATGACGTCACTTTTCGATTGCTTATGTCATTCCCATACATTTTTTGACTTAGCGATTGCGAGAGCGATTGTCGAAATGCATGTTGTCTAAAGCCTCTGTAAGTGATGTTCGATCATTATTATATGAAGAACATCATCCTTCCATGATTACTTGTAGTACTCGCCTCGCGTACTAGCTATCTCACGAATTTAAAAGCCGTTCCCATTTTTTTTAAATGGGAACACCCAGCCTCTTCCTTTCTCTGGCAACACTGTGTTCGATACGTCATTCTAGTTTAAAGCCCGCTAGATTTAAGTTGAAAACACACAATTTCGTTTATTTATTCTATATCTATAGCTGACGTGACGCTGGCAAAATGTTTTTATAAAACCTTTGCCATTAATGAAATTACTTACTTACTTACTATATTATTGGGAAGGGATCCAGGAAAAGACATATATAATCTGGGTGGGCCGATCATGGAAGGATGATGTTCTTCATATAATTATGATCGAACATCACTTACAGGTAAGTTCGTTTGATCATTCAATTATATTTCATACATCATCCTTCCATGATTACTTGTAGGATGTTAAATAATTAGAAATGATGAAAAGATGCTAATTAGAAATTGTGTCCATCCCAGTGGTTTATCCTGATAACTGTATCAATTAAGTAATTTCAGCAATTCAAGGCTTAAATCAACAATTATTTTTAGCAAATCAAAGGTTAGTCCTAAGCACATAGGTAGGTAAATAATAATCAGTACTTATTACATAAAGGCATCGATCCGAGCCCGCTGGTAATTGCAACATTTACTTAGTACCCACATTGGTAGCAGCGACCGCCGCCATATGGCGTTTGGCTCCTTATAATCAATATCTTTAATAAGTTAGCTATAATATAATTGTATGTAAGTGGAGCAAATTTTGTTGTAAAATATAATATTAAGTACCTAAGTATATTATTACTAAATGTTATAGAATTATAGGTCCAACCTGCAGCTGTCAACACCTTGGTCCCCGATCGGTAGATATCTACCACAAGATAATTAAAAACAATATTGTTTGGAATCCATTAATGATCTATGTATTATTTTTGTGTCAACACTTGAACCTCATCCATAGGTTGCAGAGGTTGATGCATCCTAGACCTATGTGTCTAAACTAGATTTTTACTACATATCTTCAATCCAACTACTTGTGGATCCCGGAGGCCCCTTTTGTGAGGGCTCTTAGTATATTGGTTATAGAATCAATATCTATAGGTACCTACGTATTTCTGTATTCTGACATTATGCAGGTACGAGTTTATGGATTTTATTGGACTACTGGGTAGTTGTCTCTCGGATTAGGATATTTAAGAAAAATAAATATCTAAATAAAGGGGAAGCTGAAATCAACTAAGTACAGATTTCCAAATATATGTAATCACGAATTTTCTATTAATATTATTTTTAATTAATAAATAACTATTACTGTTTCATTAGATTGCTAACTCAGACCAATAACAATGGTCTGAGATTACTAATGAAAGAATTGAGTGACTATTATATATAAAGTCTGCATCCTATGGCCCATAATTATAATGTTACTACGGTATAGGTACCTAATTTTCTTTTTACATAAGTAAGTTATTTAAAGATGAGTTTTTACTTAGAGAGGATAAAGGTACCCTAGGGAGAACTTTTGAAATAAGTAAGTACTTACTTATATCAAGTTTTTGTATAGATAGGTATTTTGGTTTAGAGGGTCTTAATTGTATACACCCCTCATAAAACATTAACCACAGTTTCTATAATTTGTATTACCATTTAGAAGTCCTATGTTTGATTTCATAGAGTTGAGACACCCATAATGATCCTTTCTTGTACATTTTCGTCAGAAACTTAATGAGTCGCTGGATAATGATGGTTTTTATTGAGTTGAGCACAGAAAAAACCTGGCCTAACTCGTTATACTTACCAGATTTTTATGGTTTGTTAGTTGGTGTAGATACTGTTTTTTACTGAAGTCAATAATATGCTCACTTTCAAAACCTAATCCTCCTTATACAAGGCTTCGCAGATAAGATCCCTGCAGCTAGCTTAAGATTTTACTAGTGCAATGGCTGTGGTGTTCTATAATTAGACGAAAGCAATGATTTGTCCTTGCTTTCAAAATTATTGATATTATTAACCCTGGTATCAATAATAAAGTATATCTTACATTCAACTTATTAATCTTTCTCTCTCAGACCAATAAAGAAGTTTATTGGTCCGAGTCTTTCTCTATAGTGGAAAACAAAAAAAAATACTTTTCCAATAGAGAGCCTCAGACCTAGGGTTGCCAAAGTTTGCACAAGAGAAAAATAAATATACATATATTTATTTAGGTCTGAGAAGGAAAATATACAGTATCCATGTACATACCTAAATAATCAAAGACAGTATTATATAAAAATAAACAGTATTTTGTTTTTTAATGTTTTAAAGACATATTTTTAAAAGCCTCATAGGCCTTGTCACAGTCAATGCAGTAGGTAAACAGTATTTTGTATTACTGTATTTTTGTTCAACAGTAAAAAGTATAATGGAGTAAAAAACAGTATAATATTGTTTTTAACAGTATAGTTGGCAACCCTACCAGGCCAATAAGTAGAGCACTGGTAAATAATCTGATATTTGGTTTGTTAATTATGAAGAAAGGTTGTCTGGAAGAGATCGTTTGTATAGCGATAAGACCGCCCATTGTACATTTTGTTATTTTATTTCTAGTGTTTCTTCAAACTGTATGACATTGCTGATATAATAAAGTTTATTCTGTTTTATTCTATGGAGAAAAGGCATAGAAGAAAAAACGACCAATTTTTCCTAAGGGCATCAATATAGTAAAGCTCTAACAAACAATATCCTATACATTCTGCTTAATTTTTATGAACTATTAGATTTATAATCAGGCTCATGACTATCTTTAGAGTAATTCTAAAAGGCAAAATCCACCATTCTGCCCAAAGACTTCGTAACACCCTGATTCTGCCTCTCAAACCATTGTCCCATGTCCAAATTATTTAGCAGTGTGATAGAGGGAACTGTGTCGTCCCCCCTCCCCTTTTCTTTGATACCTTTATCAGATTAACTGTTGTGTTATAAATTCTCATAAGGATGTCTTATATTTAATCTTGGGTGCAAAGGACTCTTAAGTCTCTGGTACCTGGTAACTTAAGAAAGATCCCTTTGGCATTAATGTGAAGTAGGTTTTCAATGATTTCATCAACATTCCATTTTAATTAAAAAGCGACTCTCTGTTGTTTAGTTTATAGAAAATCCTTATGGCGTTATCAAGTTATTAAACACTTATGCTACAACAGAGCTTAGCCCAAAGAGTAAGTTGTTAAGTTGGTATCAAATATCTATTAAAATAAAATATTAATCAAAAAGGTAATAGAAAAGAATGATTTTCAACATCTTTAGAGTACCTAATTTGGCAGCAATGGTCATACATCAAAATAGTGACAGGTTGCTAACCTGTTGTCTACACAAGAGGCACCAAACCCAAAAATTAACAATGCTTCAGTAAACAAACCAACTGAAACCAGCAACTAGGACAGATGTTATTCTCAAAATCATCTCAGCAGTCCGGGTTTGTTGACTTTTTAATGGGATCTCATACCCAGATATCCATGACATTATAATGGAATCACAATTCGCAATCTTCTACCAAGCGTTAAAATAATAGGTATATAAGTTTACCAACGAACAGCGTTACTGTTGAACCGCTGCTGGATCACTGTCCCAGATTTTCAAGGATACTGTTTTGGCAACTGTGTACTTTTATGATCTACAAATTGACCATTCCTTTATCTACGATTTGCAATGTCTAACCTTCTGCCATAACCACTCACTTATTTGTTTGGCGGGTTATGATTTTCATTAAATAAGAGAAATTTTTAGTTATTTAGAGAGAAAGTCACAAAATAAGAGTGTGGAGTCACTTAGATATTTTGTTATTTTATGTTTAACCTTTATATTGTCAGATAGAATACTTGTTTTTCTGCACTCTCATTAGTAACTAACGCAGATAAGGAATTAAAATGTTACACAGTCTGTAAAACTTATTACACACTTCAATTGGTTGACTAGAAGAGATCTCTTTTATTTTATTTTATAGGTGATTCAACAGTTTGATCAAGAAACTAAGTCATACAGTTAAATGCTAGCAAACCAATTACAGATTCCACTTATAGAAAATCTTCTAGAGAAAAGTCTGCCTTTGCTAACAATAGTAATTTGTTAAATGTTATAGGCAACATATTTTACAAATGCAGTGAAGAGTATAAGTAATACAATCACACTCATAACCCAAATCGTGTAAAGCAAGACTCTTATGCAACATATCATTACATGTAAAGCCACATCCGGCAGTATGGGCCATGGCCATGTAGTCCCGACAAATAGCAATAGGATGCCTGCCTGTTGCCCAGAAATTATATTATTGTAATAAAATTCTTTCTCCAACCACATGACAGGTTCTAGTAGGTACAATGTAACTTACCAAAAAACATTGTTCTTATTGCTGACCCTTTAAATGACTTAGTGGCAGCTTTGTCAAATATAACTACTGATCTTGTTCAGGGCATGTTACAACACATTCACTGTGGCGTATTTATTGTATCAGTCTAACCACATTGCTGACCCCTATACTTCAATAGTGACAGCTTTGTGGATGAAGTCTCCTGGTCGAAGCGATGGTAGCTCTTGGACTTGAAGCAAATTGTGTTTATTTTTGTCAATTCAATTCAATTTTTATATTATTGCCTCTAGTAAGATTTGGCAATTTTGCCAAGGTCCAGTTTTGGAAAAGACATGGATTATGAACCACATTGCTGACCCATATAACTAATCAAACAGCGACAGCCTCGTGGATGGTGTCCCTGGCTAACCCCACCAAAGCAGTGATAGCTCTCGGACGTGAAGCGAACTGCAGACAATATACATTTCAGTGGTGTCCCAAACCACGTTGCTGACCCCTATACTTAAATAGTGAAAGCTTTGTGGATGGAGTCGCTTGGCTAGCCCCCACCAAAGTACTGATAGCTCTGACTTGACACGGACTGCGGTGATATTTATTACAGTGTCCCAAAGCACGTTGCTGACCCCTGTACTTAAATAGTGAAAGCTTTATTTTTATTTTATTATTATTATTATTTTATTTTATTTATGGATGGAGTCCCTTAGATAAGCCCGGCTGAAGCGATGGAAACTCTGACTTGACACGAACTGCGTACTGTGGCCATATTTATTTCCATATCGTGTACCAAACCACGTTGCTGACCCCTATACTTAAATAGTGAAAGCTTTGTGGATGGAGCCCCTTGGCTAACCCCCGCCGAAGCGGTGATAGCTCGGACTTGACACAAACTGCATGCTGTGGCCATATTTATTTCCGTGTCGTGTACCAAACCACGTTGCTGACCCCTATACTTAAATAGTGAAAGCTTTGTGGATGGTGTCCCTTGGCTAACCCCCACCGAAGTGGTGATAGCTCGGACATAAGCAGTTCATTGCCGATGCGATATGTATCCAATATGGACTACATTTCTTTTCAGAGGTTTCCAAATACGCTGGGCAATCTGAAATATAAGTTATCAACTTTCCATCTTTTCCAATGCAAAATTTCGTCGAATAAGTCATCTTTTTGGCGTAATTTCTTAATTTTCATTGTAAAATTATTCAATAAAATAAAAAGCACGTGTAGATAGCAATCGCACGAGAAAACGAATGACGTATCGAACACAGTGTTGCCAGAGAAAGGAAGAGGCTGGGTGTTCCCATTTAAAAAAAATGGGAACGGCTTTTAAATTCGTGAGATAGCTAGTACGCGAGGCGAGTACTACAAGTAATCATGGAAGGATGATGTATGAAATATAATGTTGCACTCTGTTGCAACATCATTTGTCATTGCACAAAAACCCAAAAACCACTCGCAAAAAGATTAATTAATATAAAAGAATCTTGCCGACGCTTAGACAAAGAAAGAATTTGTCTTAAGTGCCGACGCCATGAAAGCGCTTCTAATTACTTTTTTATGGGATGGTAAAGAGATTTGGCCCATACAGCCATAACTTCAGTTTGCTATTTTATTTCTTGATGTTCAGATAAAAATGTGGGTGTCACACATTTTAACGCATCTAGGGAGTGCTGGGCGAGAAATGCAAGGCAACAGAGGCTTTAGACAACATGCATTTCGACAATCGCTCTCGCTATCGCTAAGTAAAAAAATGTATGGGATTGACATAAGCAAACTCAATCTACCGTACAATTGTCGGTTACTTTAATAAATTTTTTACTTGATATTGGCGCAATGCGTAATCTTTATGTGTCGCGATCGCCATTCGTATAAAAGAAGAAGAAGAAGAAGACTTAGCGATAGCGAGAGCGATTGTCGAAATGCATGTTGTCTAAAGCCTCTGACCTCATGATAGCAACTAATTAGATGGAAATTCCACTGTAAAATTCTCAACGTCAACACCACAAAACATTTATTTCAACGATTCCCCACTATTTAATTGGGAACGGAGCGGATGCTTGTGCATCAAGCACAAAATCCACATTTTCACAGCACAAAATCCACTCCGAAACAATTTTGAATTAAGTACCTATCCCAATGACGTAGGAATTCAATGGACGTGCCCTAACAACAAAAAAACCGTGCCGGCTGAGCGCATAAAATGGCGGACTGACAGCTGTTATAGTGCTGTTCGGTAGTATCTTGCTATATCGATAAAATTATTTTGTGAAATAATTTTATTGTGTCATAAAGTTAGCTTATCAATATGAAATGAATGCATAGATATAGGAAACTGTAGATGGGCAAAGTAAAAGAGAAAGAGTATCCTCACACGTATATTAGAATGAGATAGACAGACGAGACCATTTCACGTATACGCAGGCGGCCCAGGTCGGCCTGTCAGTCACGTAGAAAAAACAGCAACTTTCAGACTTCAGTACTATTTTTCACGGACACGTGCGCATTTCTCACACTGGTGCATTTTTTGGTCTCACCTTTAATACCGAACACGATTTCTTGGCAAGCTATAAACATCAGTAATTATAAAGCTATCATTACACCCTTAGATAGTTCAAATTGTATTAATGACTCATGGGGTTTATACATTCTCAACTCTCACGGAGGGGTCGATAGTGCCGCGGTCGAGAGTTCTACGTAACGATGACAAAATATTAAAATAGAGCCTCACAACACCTGTTAGGGAGATATTATATAGAAAGCGCCGAGAGGATGACGATAAAATGTATGGCGCCCTAATTATGAACGAAATATACTTTGCCTCGCGTGCGCACGCCCACGCGCCATATATTTTCACGGCGCCCGCCCGCCGCCCGGTGCGCTTTTTATAATATCTCCCTTATTGCTATAAGATATCGGGTGAAACTTCCTCTGTGCTTCGGAAGGCACGTTAAGCTGGTGGCTAGTTGTAAGCTTGGCTGGGGGGAGCGAATATCTAAAACATAGGTTAAAGTTAAACACACCAAAGATATATTGACGCCGTCGTGGTGGAGTGGTCAGTATAGCTGGCTTCACATCAAGCGGTCCGGGTTCGAATCCTGGTAGCGGCAAATGTTTGTGTGACGAACACGAATGTTTGTTTGCGAGTCATGGTTGTTTATATATTTATTTATGTTTATTTATAAAAATATCTAAAATTATTATGTATATTAAAAAAAAGTCCGTTATCTAGTATCCGTAATACAAGTTCTCAATGATACTTACTTCGGGCTAGATAATTGGTGTGAGCGTGGAAATATATTATTATTAATATATTATATTATTATTTTGCTAAAATATTAAAACGAAATACTAGAACGTAAATCAATATGTTTATTATTTACATGTAGTACCATTATTAATTTGACTAAACAAACTCAAACTCAAATTTCTTTAATCATTTAGGTACAATTTTGATGCCAAAGTGAAGTTTGATGCCATCGGCTTAAGAGTCTACCAAGAGGCCTTGTTCTGAGAAGAACCGGCAATAAACTCAGCTTTGGAAAGAGCTTTTTCCACTCCTACTGTCTACGATACGATTTTCTTCCTATATTCACTTCTTGGAACCTAAAAAAAACAAAAACCTATAAGATATATTGGAGATGAAAATTGGAATCTCAAATAATTTGGGTTGGGTATGGGATGGCAATTTTATTTTCATTTATACTGGTGTTCTTTAGCTGTATGAATCCATTACAATTGATAAGGTTAAAAGAAGACATAAATAATAATAAAAAATTTAACTCTTTCCAAGTTGTAAGAGTAACCAACCTTATGGACACCAGAATTTTTTTTATAAATCATCTTTTTTAAATCGTATAAGAATAATGATCCGATATTATATGTATAGATGCTATTTTGAAGGCATATGTAGTCCATCTGCCCCTAAGGCCTCTCCAATATAATATTGTCATGATTATGTATTATCGTCATTTACTTTCGATAATTTGAGAACAACACTAGTTGTCAAATTCAACATTTTCTTAGCTTGAAAATATTCAAAATAAAGCCTAATCTTTAATTGAAATCCACATGAATGGAATCACATGGATGAATAAAAAATTTAAAACATTCAGAGTACCCATAAATGCTAAAACTAATTACTATTTACTTGTAAATTTTAAGACTTACCGGTGCAACGTTAATTTTTGTTGATTTTCGTCTTTCCTTGACCCACACAATATTACACTACACTTAGGCATTATGACGGTGTGATCTTTCACTACTTCGCGTAATTTCAATGAAGAAATCTCCAGAAAAAGAAAGATAAATATTAATTTTGATAATGTTTACAAATCGTTGACACATGAAGTACCAAACAGTAACTGACAGTTATGTCACACAATATGGCTGCCTGGCCGCAAAATATATATAAAAATAACTATGGCTACAGACAATAGGCCGGGTCCATAGAATTCCTACGTCATTGACCTATCCAAACCTTAGACAAAGAATCCTGTAGACTTGGCATGAGTTTTGACAGCTAGTGTAAGAAGGATAGATGTATACAGATACCCATAAGAGTGAAAGAGTACTCATTATAATTTTTGTCCTTGTCAGAGTTTCACTTTTGGCTTATTTGACACAAAATTTTGGTGTCAAAGAAACGAAACAACAAACTGTTGGTGATAGTAAATATTCAAAACATTTGTGTTTACAAAGTGTTGTTATCAGTGTGTAAAACGTACAAGTGTTGGAAACTATATCCTGCTTGTGATTGTTACAATGCATTGTTGTGTAATCGGCTGTAAAAGCCGTAGCTACCGAAATTGCGAGAAAATAAGTTATTACTCGTAAGTACGAAAACTACTTTAAATTAGTATTTTATTGGCATTATACAATAAAGTTTAGATTAAAATCGAATAATGTAGGATCTCAAACATGATAGAAAACTAAAAAAATCATTAAAAATTTGCTTACGAAAATATTGTTATTGTCCAATAATTGTCATAGAAATCCGATCAAATTTAGAAGTTTAGTTGTAGTTGTCAATTGCTATATAATTTGACTGTCGGAGCGTCATTTTGTAGATTTCTTATTTTTCTGGATTATACTGTAGTTTAGGGATACCAGTAATATAATTTGAAGCTGTCCTTGTTGTTGGGTAAATACAAAGATTTAAGTTAACTTAATGTTTCAGATTTCTAGGACTTAATATTCATGGATATTCAAGCACGTACTGCTGGTCAATATGTAAATACCATGAAAAGGACATCGCCAAAAACGTATCACACTAGGCATTTACGTTTTACCGCACTATAAAAACCAATAAATTCTTGGAATTATCGTTGTCGTTATTTATTTACATTCACGGATATTCAAGCACGTACTGCTGGTCGAGCTGTAAATACATACCATGAAAAGAAGTACCACCAAAATCGTATTATACTTTGTATTTACGTTTTACCAAGCTATAAACGAATAAATACTTTGAATTGAGTGTTAGGCGGGATACCATGGCGTCTCGACGTCGATCTTTTGGTTTTAAATTTTTTTAATATCTTTTTATGATTGTTTATTTCTTTGATTATACTCGTGGGCGCCACGAGGATAATCAAAATAATAAACTAAGTTTAAAGACTGAAATCGCACTACGTAAACAACTAATGCTAAACACCATTGGATAGGCAACATTACCTACCTCATTGTGTTTAACATTTGTTGTTGTTTCTATAAGCAACGAGGAAATATAAAAATCGACTCCTTCTATTATTAAAGTCGGTTATAATGTAGCCTATATTGTCCGCACCATAATATGAGAGATGCTAGAGAGATTGCTACTCTACCAGGGATTTGAACTCGGACTGCTTAATGTGCTAGCTAGCTTTACAGACCACTCCACCACGACGCACGGCGCACTTCAAAAATCCTATTGTCGTCCATCCAGTCATGAGAAGGGAGATGAACTCGAGAGTACACACATTTTTCAAACATTTCAAAATAAGGCAATTCAAAATATTTTAAACATTTAATGGGGTAATATTTTAAAAACCTGGCCTCTTCTGTTGACGTCAGTCACTTCTGTCACTGTCATGTCAACTCTCAGTCTATCCCTTACAGGGTGTACGCGGATGCCCAGTCTACAGGATTCTTTGTCTAAGATCCAAACAGTCTTTTCGAAGACGCCATGATTCGGCGCCAAATACACATCTTTTTTTATTCTTCGATCTAGGAAGGCTACGAAATCTAGTCCATACAGCCTGCCTAATGTGAAGAGTAAGCAGAACTAGCGCCACCAATTGATTTCATTTTGTTGCAACTAATTGGGACAAGGGACCCTAGGAAAGCACCTATAATATTTATGAATTTATAACAACAATAAAAACTATTTTGGTGAAAGTGAAGGTGGTGAATAGTCCCCTAAACACCCAGCACGCTGGAGTAATGGAAATCAGGTTAGCCCCCAATCCCTCTTTATTTTCGTCCTTTACTCGCCTATGGTCCTTCGAGCCAGATACTAGACACAACTGAAGAGCTGGCGATGGGATTCGATGCGAGTAGCAAGTTCGACGCCGCAGAAGACTGGTTCGGGCGGAGGAGGTACGAGATGTATGTACTATCCAATTTACTTTGCACACCTCAACATCTTCATTCACCAGTAGGTAAGTATGTACGTACATACATTATGATTCTGTAAATATTACAGGTGTTTTCCTAGGCGACCTGGTCGCTCTAGTATTATTGAAAATATATCTGATTTTGTAGCTTTAAAACGAAATCAATTGATCGAGCTAATTCTTTCGCCTTAAATAGCATCGAAATAGAATACTTTAGCTAGCAGCTTATCAATACTGTTTTACGAGTTATACATTTGTGTCACCCTGCTACAGTACTGTAAGATCATAATAACTTACCGCCAAGAGGGCCGTAGATAGTGCTTATTAAAGTGAAAATATTGAAATAGTTTTTTTTTAGCATCTAGAGAATAGTGGTGACAGTATAATGGAATAATTAAACACAACACAAACTTTTAAAATAAATACTTTATTTGGTCACAAATTAACTTTACTACGTAAAATTAAAAAAAAACATAGTCAATATACTAATTAGTACAGAAAGTACAAATATATTCATATTTGTCATGTCAATTGTAATTAGTATTTGTCACAAATAAATTAAAATACATCTAACATAATTACAATAACAATTGTTACACTTTACGAGCGCCATCATTCTAACAAAACTTCAATAAAGGCACAGACATATCACAGTTTGATAACTAATTTTAGGTAGTGTAGAAGAATTTAAATCACATTAATTTTAATATTTACAGGCGAATTTCCATAAAATGCATTAATAATTATTATCATAATTCTGTGCACAAAGGACATTTGCTAAACGCTACTAGATGGCGCTGTGCTGTGGTTCCGCAAATGGAAACGAGATGTCGCTAGAAGCCCTGTTTAGCGTCCCTGAACTTGCGGCCGGCGGGCAGGTCCTCAAGGCAGGGGACCTGGACGAGGTTGAAGTAAATGTGGCCCATGAGGTGCGAGGCGGACGTGTTGGTGGCCTTGAGGCAGTCGAAGAGCATGTCGTCGCAGGCGCAGTGCGACTTGCTGTAGAGCGAGTTGTTGGTGAGGTTGTAGCGCTGCGAGAAGGCGCGCACCTTGGTGGGGCACAGGTCGTGCGTGCGGCAACAGCGGTCCAGCCGCCGCGCCGCGCCCAGGTCGTGGTAGTCGGCCGCGATGTCGCCTGTGCCGCACCATTTTGTGCCTGACAAACAGACACACACACATTACAACCAGTAGGCCTAGTCGCTATTTTTTTTTGACAGATGAAAGTGATAATCGTCGAATAAATTACATAGGTATCCATTGCTGTTTTACATGTCGCGCTCCCAACAAACATTTAAGTCACTTAACAGCAACTAGTGTAGGCGACAAGCAATTTAAAGCTTCAAAATATTTGTATTTCAGCTGACGTGAGAGCATTTAGTTGAATAATAGAGATTTTGAACAATAATATTTCTTTAATCTTGTTAAATTCTGTATTAGTTTGATAATCTTTATCCAAGCTGAATACTGATCGTCAATAGTACCTACCTACTGTTAAATAAACCCAATAAACCATATTCAAATCGAAGCTAATGAGACTGCTATAATAACAGCTGTATAGTGGCTGGTGATTCAGCATTACTCTGCATTAATTTGATATTAATTTCAATTAAAAACATTATTTCTAAATATTGTATTTCATGTTCGCTTTAAGCTGAACAATACATCAAATTATTCTTAGTATAGAGAAGGTGGATATTATATTTTTTAAGCTTTTATGCAGTAAATGATTGCATAAATTTAAATCAGTATGGTTTTTTACCGAACTTATAGCGAAAGAAGTGCACAACTATCTTTATATTCAGTTTAAAGCGTGATAACCATTGCTGTTTTTACACGACAAGTGCCATGTCGTGTAATACAGCAATAGCTATGTAATTCACTAGCTCGGTTATTATCACTTTCATCTGTCAAAAAAAAACAAGTTTTAATAGGATCCTTTGTCTAAGCTAAAAAGTAAAAAATAATATTTAATGATGAACGCAAAGTGTAATTATTATTTAAAGAAAAGCGTAGGGTGGTCGTTTGGTACGGTATTCGAATGAAACAGAATGATGTCCGCGCCCGACGCCAGTACCCCTAGTATGAGTTTTGTTAGTTTTTGAGCTCGATCAAACGTATCTTCTCTTTTCATACATTGCCCACTAGCGCCTCATCCTAAGGCCAAGGCCCCACCGCAGATGGCACGCTTAGCGGCAAGAGGTTAGCTGAGCGCTTCGGTGACTCATCCTAGTGAACCAACATAAGGCACGTTATGTGCGCGGCCCCACTGTTCGCTGAGTGGGTTGCTTGGCGCCTCGATTGATAGTCACCTAGCGGTTAGCGAAGTGAACGGTCGTGTTGGTTTTTTGCATGGATGCAGTCTTTCTTAATGTGATATAGGATCTATAATTGGTTTTCTGTTTTTGCAAATCATTTTCGATTTTACTGTGATTTTACTTAGTAAAAGATCAAAGGTATCTTGTGTCATACGTAAATAGTCAAAAAAATTGTCGGGGTAGTTACCTCAGACCAATAAAAAAGTTGGTCTGAGGTAGTTACGCAGTTTTTTGTATAAAATTACGAATTCGCATTCACTGGATCTCAACATGTTAATATCATGTACCCAACATGTTCGATAACTTTGGTTAAGTGAATGAAATTTCCACTACAACCACACTTTAGATCACCAGACACGAGTTTTGTAGCCAGGCAGTGTGGCCACTATGTATCGAAGCGTCTCAACAACTAAGCGTACCACCTGCGGTGGGGCCTTGGCCAAGAGTACATGTCGGTGTGCTTCGCGCCTAATAGACTGTGTTGTACCAGGTATGATCCCCTGTAGGAGTGTGAGCGGGCTGCCGCCCAGCAGGCCCGCGTGCGCGCCGCCCGCGTCGAGGCGGGCCCGCGCGGCCGTAGCGCCCGTCCCCGCGCTCGCCTCCGTGCCCGCTCCCGCCTCAGCCGCTGCCGCTTGCGCGCGCCACGCTCCGCTCGCTCGGCTGCTGGGCACGCGAGGCTTCTCGTCGTTAGCTTCTACACCTTCAACCTGAAAAAGATGTAACCTTATATCAGTCGTAATATTCAGTAGAACATACACGATTTCAGGTGTCAAGCTTTGGTGGTCACGAAAATTCATTGATTGTAGTCTTATGTTGTATGAAGTCTTATCTTGTGTCACAGCAGTGGGTCGAATTATTAAGGCTTTTAAGTTCAGAGCTGCTGCTGGTGTAAATCCAACTAAGTTACCTCTGTGTTCTTCTGTAATGTCAGAACTTCACATTCTTCTGAAAAACCTGGTGAAGCATAGAATATCATCAGCGATAACCTGCAATAGTCAATAAAAAACTATCGACGACTTGGATGATAGGTAAAAACTTTGTAGCGCCAGGCAACTTTAGAAAAAGTATTTTTTTTTAATAATTCATAAATTCACAGCTGCTATCAATTAATAATTTTTCGAACAATAACATACAATAATATCAATTTGAACGTTCGGGCGTGTTTATCTACAATTAGCCCAAGCAGGTATTAGGAGCGAATTTTGCTAACTATTAGTTTGTCCCCGAGAGATAGTTACAGATATTACAGGTAAAGCACTGGCACATGCATATATTAAAGCATGTGTGTGGCAGTGCTTTACCTGTAATTGCTAACATGTAGGGCCGGTTTCACCAGTTAAGTAGGGCCATTTATTTAACTATGAAATAAACATTAGTGGATATCTACCCAGATTAGAATGGTATAAATAAAAAAATCAGGCTATTAAATTTATGAAATAAAAAAAAACTTATGGTTTGTTTGTTATAATTTTTCATACTAATAACATTCTAATGACGTGTATTTCAACTCTCGATTTATGCACTAAAGAGACGTGAATATTATCTAATAATGACTCGTAATGATGCGTTAGCGACTTTTGTGGTCGTCGTTACTCGTTAGCGATTACCTTGAGTAGGTAATTGAATTGCCTAATGCAAAAAAAGTGGTTAGAATTGTGATTTTATGTGCTGCTTATTTATTATTAGGTACTTATACCTAATTATTCTTCTTTCCTGAACCCTATTTATTTAGGGTCGGTAAAATACGTATGTTTATAGCTACCTATGTCTTGTTATCGACATACTTTATCTATACGTTTTGGCTTTGACATTGGTTTTGGAATTTAATTTTAGGGCCGGTCACCCGTCTAACACCAACCCTCGTTGCTAATTTATTATTATAATATGAATTACCTTAATTTATAGTTAAACTTTACAAAAGCGGTACGATCAATAATCTACAAGGACATTACACTATCGCCTATTTTTAAATAAAAAGGGATGAAATTGATTATTACATATAACAGGTAAAGCGACTATAGACTTTTTGGTGAAACGGTCGTCAACAAACAGTAATTCGGTGTAACCATTAGATTTAATAATACAATTGATATATCTGTGGGTGTAACATACAAGCTTTGTGTCCTATAAGAATTTAAGCTTGATTGGGATGGAAGCAAAAAAAAAATGTGTGTGTCAGCTCCGACCTAAGAGCAAATATCAGCTCTTAGGCTCCGAAGCACGACTGGAGTTTACTCCGAGACAGGTGAGATGGCGCACCTGCTGTCATCCGTGTTTTGACAATTAGAAAGTTGCGCGACATAGGATGCGCACCAAAAACGTAACGAGGTCATTCATCGATAGATTTTACTCCTCACATTTTTCTCATACCGGGCCCCTTATATATGCAAATTGATTCTTAAGGAGTAAACTCCAAAAAACGTTTTCAAAACTCTATAATAACCGAGCGGAAACACATGAAAGGGAAACATAAAAAGGATAACATGTAAAAGGTGGACAAAGCTCAGCAATGTTCACTTTGGAACATGTTGTTCGCATGTTTTGAGGACCACTTCCGTGACATGCAAACAATTACTGCTGTGTCATTTGCCTCTGTTTTGCACTTGAACACGCTTAGACGTTTGACATGCATTTATCGGTAAATCAATGTTTTTACACAGGATCTACTATCTAGGTATCTACCTTAATTGTTTTTATAGCATTCACGTTGTGATTAGTTTTATTCTTCTTTTTCGTAAGCAATTAATTAATGTTACCAGGGCCGAATTTAGGGGGAGGGCAAGCGGGGCTACAGCCCAGGGCCTCCACAAAAGAGGGGCCCCCACAATAGAGACTTCGAAAAAAAAAATTTCATGTTCTTCTAGTAAACACCAGTAAACAACTTTTCCTTTCATATTTTATTTCGCGTTTTACCTTTACCTACGGTACTTTGCAAACTTGATTACATGAATAATAATAATAATAATATCTTTCTATTTTGTTCGTTGAGTAAAGGTCGTAAAGAAGTATGTCTATTTTTTAACCGAAAACTTGATTGAAAAATTTTTTTCATTTTATTTGGAAAATAATTTGGGGCTAAGGGGCCTCCACTCCTTTGTTGCCCCGAGGCCTCCAGACCTTTAAATCCGGCCCTGAATGTTACTTTGGTATATTCGGATCTAGGCATGATCTAGGTACCTACATATAAGTTCGGAAAACAGAAATTTTAAAGGCGAAATTAGATAGAGGATAGGTTTATAATAACATAGGTCCACTGGATCATGGGTTACAGTTGTTCACGCGAACTAAGTTGCAAACGATTCTCAGCACATTTTCACATTGACCTTTCTATACTGACAGGGGTGAGGAATTTCTCAACGATCTCTGCTTTCACAACTTTCCCTGATTCCATGCCTGACAGTAGCAGCTAGTTACTACTATCCTACGGTTTAATAAACATATTAAGAGGATAGTACGGCGAGCACAGTCTTCATAAAAATAACACAAATGGAGAAAACGTTTTCCTACCCCCAATTCTTATCCGCGGACTTATCGCTGACTTATTTTGACAGATGAAAGTGATAATCATCGAGTGAATTACATATCCATTGCTGTATTTACTGGACAAGTGTAATAGCGTGTTGTGTAAAACAATGGATATGTAATTCACTCGGTGATCATCACTTCTATCCGTCAAAAAAAGTTATCGAATATATAGGACTATCGATATTTGTGATATATTTTAGAATGTTTTTATCAGACTTAAAAACGTGCTTAAAAACCATGTTTGTACACATACGTTGTGCTTTTTTCAAAATTAATTTACTTTTGAAAATAACTTTAAATGTGTGTACCTATGTCGAATTTTGAAAATTGAGAAATGCACAGACATGATTTCTTCTTTATTTAAAAACATTCTAAATATTCTAATACATCACGAAGATCGGATAAGAAATAGGGTAATTTAACAAATGTTTACTCCAATTGTATGGAGATATGTGCGTGCCTTAATATCCTCTATATCAGTGGTTCCCAATTACTTTTTCCTGCGTACCACTTTAAGAAAGACCTGAAATTCACGTACCCCTTGTAGCAGGGATGATAACAAAAAAAAATATCAGGTTTTTGACGATTATTAATATCTAAGTAAATACAGTTTAAATGATGGTGAAAACTCCGCGCAGTGCGATGGCGAGCGCTCGGTGCATATTTACATTGATCAAATAAAAATATATTTTTTTTACTCACTTAATTATCTTACTCAAGAGATTGCCGCGCGTACCCCTTAAGGCAACTTCGCGTACCCCGGGGGGTACGCGTACCACTAATTGGGAACCACTGCTCTATATCTACTAAAATTAAAAATGCGAAAACAACTCTGTCTGGCTGTTACTCTTCCACGCCTAAACCGATTTTGATTAAATTTGGTACAGATATTGACTAGACGTTGGGGATGGACATAGGCTCTCTTTTCTCACGAAAAAAGGGTATGAAGGGGCTGAAATAAGGGTTGCAATAGGTATGGTATGGAAGTTCGTTATTGTTGAAGATAAAACCATGAAACTTTGAATTTAGGCACATGATAAGAAATAAATAAATATTTGTTCTAGCGGTTTTGAAATTGTTTCCAGTGTGGGAATGAAGGGTCGTGGAAGTCCAAACAAAATCATGCTTTCACGCCTCCGATTTTAATGAAATTTGGTACAAAAATATACTAGAGCTTAAAACGGGACATAAGGACATAAGATACCTTTTTTTTTGTAAAAAAAGACATGACCCTTCATGTGTTGATATAAGGGATGAAAATTTGTATGGGAGTATCTAAGACAAAACCATGAAGCTTCGATTTGAATTTCAAATTTTCAATCTTATGATAAGCTATTCTACGCGAACGAAGTCGCAGGCAAAAGCTGTACCTATTTTATATTATTTGAAAAACCCGAAAAACGGAGTTTTGTACAACCTAACAAAATTTATTTCATGAGACGGAACATTAAAGATGTAGTATTTCTCATATGCTACGGCCGCACACATCGCGATAACATTCGTGCGATAATCTTCGCCTTCGGCCTACCGCGAATGTGCATGGCCACACATTGCGCGCTGTCTTGTTTGTGTGTCTGTCGCGATGTGATCGCGATGTTACGCAAAAAACAAAATGGACGCCGCGGTCGGCCTATATTTTAGGGCAATTATTTTTTAATCTGTCAGGAATTATTGTTTAAGAAAAAAGCAAGGCTAAACAATATTGACTCACACTCCTAATTGCTAATAAGTTCTAAAATCCTGTCGTTATTCCAATCCATGGTAGAATACTAATTTAAACCAATACGTCTGATGCGCACGATGTCTGTGCGCCGACTGAAGACCACGAAGTGTGGCCACGTAAGCGAAGGACATCGCGATAAAAACGCTTTGATGTGCGCCAGTTTACCGACAACGGCACGGCGCGATGTCCTTGCGACTTCGCAAGAAGTGCCGAAGTATTCGCGAATACTTGGCTAGACACATCGCGATAACGCGAATATTCGCGACTTCGCGATGTGTGCGGCCGCAGCATTAGTGAGTTAGGTCGCCACAGAGCTCCACGAGGTAGGGAAGGGGATTAGGGTCGACAGCGCGCGAGTGCCACGTCCGCGCTGCAAGCGTCTTATTAGACGCTTGGCTACGGCAGTGGTTTCCAAACTTGATGTTACCACGACTCCCTTAAAAATATTTAATCATGTGGCGCCCCCAGGGCCCGATCGACGCTCTGGACAAAAGGCAAAAGCACCCCAGCACCCACTAGGATTTTTTTTAATTTCTCAATTTTGCCGCACTGGGCGTATATTCGGCTTTTTTTATTTTCAAAATTCAAAAATAAAATTAGTAAACATTTTCAACATTTTCCTAACTTTTTCAGTAACTAGGTGATCGGTCTAAAGAAAAAAAAAACCGTAAATACATAGTTATAATAATATATTCTTGTCATGTGGGTGCGTTATTATAATTATTAAAAATTCAAATACATTGTGATAAACAAATCCTGAATGATTACCGGACATCAAAGTAGGTAACCTAATTGAGTAGTCATTGCGCAAATAAAATAGTTTAGCTACCTTGACTATTAAACGTAAGAGCCGTTCCATTGTTACAAAATTATCATTGTATTTCGGTGGCCAATTATCTAATCAATGTCATCTTTGTATACATAGACAGGTAGCTTTGTTGGATATTAAGTATAATATATAACTTATTTACCAACATTCACATGTTCAATTAGGTACGTAATTACTACCCACTAATGTTTTTGAAATTTTGATAACGTGTGGGAATGAATTAGGGAATGAAAGGTCGTATGGAAGTTAGCAAAAGATGGAAGAACAAACAACATAGTTTATAAAAATATCTTTAAATAAGCTATTTACAATCTACAGTAGTCTGTATGTGCTTTTTGCAAAATAAGTATACCCAAAAAAATAAGTATACCCTTGGCACCACTATGGTGGACGCGGGAAAGGGCCCTTTTCAGGGCCGGTGGAGCCTTGTGCTCGGTGGCGGCCGGTCTGCAAGACTGGCGGTCTGTCTGTTGTCCCGCCGGACAGTGGACACGAACGAACGGTGCACCGGTTGGGCCCGAAAGGGCGGGCACAGATGGCTCCACGGTGATAAGCGAATTGTTGCGATCCCTGGGTGCTGTCGTAGTGTGCCTTCATGCCTTGGCAGGATGCCCGGAGAGGACGTTAAGTGGGTAGGTACCCAGCTTAAGTTATCTTTAACGAGCCTTCTAATTGAGTAGTTATCAAGTTTTCTCTTTTCAATGAAAAAGCTGTAAACACAGATTTAATAATACAAGGAGATAGGCCAAGCCGGCGTTTAACTTGTGACAAGTGTATACACTGCCGCCAGTTCGCCTTCCGACGTACGTATGTCAGAAAGAAATATCCGTTTTTCTTTAAAAATGCCGACCTGTTCAACTGTAACATGCAATCAGTGCAGTGAATAAGTCATTTATCAATTAATGGAATAACTGTTCACACGTAAGAACCGAAAAACTTAGATTTATATTTAAAAAACAATATTTTAACAAATAGTCAGACTTTTAAACATAATCACTAAAAATTATGCGTTACTATCTTACAAATTGTACTACATTGCGGCTGTGCTTAACTTTCATAGCTTCGCAGTCCTTTATACGCGCGCAATCAATAGTGTATATTACGACGGCCGCTGATCGCGACACTCGGTCTTCCTATAAACTCCGCGATTTGACCGATCTCCTTAGATTGATAAATCTGTGGCTGTGACTGTCGATTACTCAGACCAATAGAATCATTGGTCTGAGGTCTATTACCTACTTATGTCATTTTCTTTCGAATTTAGAAATTACCTACGTTACGTGTGTTTACTGTATTGTATAAGCCTTATTGTTTATCACGTGATTCGTCATCATCATTATTTGCATGCCCTACTACTCCCAATGTTATTTGTGGTAGCCGATATTCTCTTTGTCCACCATTCACAACGAGCCGTTATCACGTGATTATTACCAAGAATATTGAGAAACTAGTACTCGCCCGCGGCTTCGCAAGAGTTAATGTCGATTATTATATAGTCAGCCTTCCACGATAAGTTCCTGAGATTAGCTCTTTCAACCAAAAATACAAACAAACTCTTCAGCTTGTAACTATTCCACGACAGAAGTTGCGGGCTATAGCTAGTTCAGTGTAACTGTAAATCAAAGATACAAAACAGCGGATTACAGTATTTCTCACAACCCCCTCAATACTATGTATCAAATGAAAGGAATTGACTGATAGAATACAGTAGTTTTAAAACTAGAAGAAAAATCAACCTGCCCCAGGCGGGAATCGAAGCCAGCATTCTCCGCAATCCGGGAAACTGTGTTAAGCAAATAAATAATTTACTTATCTAGTGCTATCTAAGCGCCCCGCCTTACCAACTTGCTAGGTGGTTGCATGATACTTTTAATGATCCGGGATTGTAAGAAGTAGGGAACTAGTCCTGGCAGTGGATTGCATTTCTTCATTGTGAGACATAGAAATGAGTAAGTAGAAGTGAGCGAGTTTATGTATGTTACCTGTTGGCACTGTGACATGAGCTTGATCATCTGCGGGAAGGTGACGCCCAGCGGCCGGTTGATGCGGGCCAGCTGCCGGAGCAACCGATTCGTGTCTTCTTCGTCACTGGAATAGAAATAAAATGTAGTTAAATAGATATCTTGAGTACCTCCCCCCCCTTTACCATTTTGTTCGTGGTGATTGGATAAGACAGATGGTCGTTGTATCAGTGATACAACCTTGTATCCTTAGTATCACCTAGTATAGTATTATATTATCTGTGGTATCACTAATGACACTAGTTTAGAATCAGTAGTTTTAACATGCGTATCCGTGTATCACTACATGAATATTGTTGCGTCGATAGTACCATCAATGGTACTAGTGAACTAGGGTTCGATGTAGGTACAAGTAAATAAGCTAAAAATAGGTAGGTATAGATACATATTATAGGAGATAGGTATACAGAGTGAATTTTTCAACTGGGCCTTCAGGGCCAAATCCTAAACTATAAAGGCTTGTATCCACTTGAGCATGCTCAGGCGAATGAGCGGCTCATTTGGCCGAGCCGCTCAAGTGGAGACGCTTGAGCACGCTCGGCCCGAGCAAATCCGAGCGCGCTCAGGGCGAGCCGGCATCTGTCGGTTTTTGTCCGTGCTGAAAGGCGTATGCTCAGTGTGGACGGTTGTTTTTGTGTTTGAGGCGAGCGCGTCGAATTCCCCGAGTTTAATATAGTTTAATTACGTTTACTTTTTCTGTTATTTGAAAAATGAGTGTCTTGTGGGATAACATTAATTGATGCGTATGGATCAAAGAGGGTGTTAAGGGATAGTACATACTACATACGAAGAATACTATAATCGCACAAAAAAAGAAGATGCTTGGCGTGATATCAGTTTTTTTTTAATTTGCGGTCCGATCAATGACAGTTTGAATATTTACTGTTCTCTCATCCACCACCTTGGTGGTTTTCTCTTCTTCTTTATGGCACAGTGAATGATTATAAAGGCAGCAGCAGCTACACGGACACGTGAAGGCATGACTGAGCCGAGCATACACTGAGCAGCCTGAGCACAGCTTTTTCAATGTTGAGGCTCGTTCGACCAATACATTCATTTTGTTCCTCTGAGCATGCTCAGGCAAATGAGCGGCTCATTCACCCGAGCATGCTCAAGTGGATACAAGGCTTAAGGAATATAGAAAAGTGCTCAAAGGAGTCGCAAGCCCGATTTTGATGAAAACAAAAACTGCATCATTAGTTTGATTGATAAAATAAAGATCATCGCTTCGATTATCGCTTCAACCAAGGTGGAACAATAAATCTTTATTAAAATTTATCATTTTCCATTAGTTTCCCGTACATCATCACTTACCAGAAATCGATCCTTATTAACAACACTATCGAATGGTGTACTAATACAGGCTGTGTTTTTATTTTTAAAATCATTGGGTTCGATTCCTGGCTAAGATTATTGATTTTTCAAAAATTCAATAATGCAGTTTTTGTTTTCATCAAAACATGTAGGAGATTCGCACACTACAAAGTTATATCACTTGTAGATACCATCGACACAACGTCGAGAGGTTGGGTCAATGAGGATTAGTGATTAAGAATTTAACACTCGAAATTAGAGCCTACCTAAAACCGTAGTAAATGATCAACATTGTAATCTTGATGATGAAATATTACCCAGAACTCCGCGTTCATCTCGAATGTGACAAATATGTATAAGCATACGTTTTAACGCTTTAGCCCTCTGAAAAGTTAAAGCCTGCTGTTGTGGCATTGTGATGAAAACATAATACCTATATGCTTAAGCTAAGAAAAACTACAGAAGATTTTTTTTTATCTGGAAGTAAGTTACTATGTGCAAGATCATTCGAGAAAAATAGATGCTCCGTGTCTAAATGAGGAGTTAGGAACTCCAACTGTACACACAAATAGGTAATTTGATTATAATAATTTGCACAAATAATTTAGAGAGAGAGGAGCAGAATCCTCTTTAACAAAAATGAAAGCATTGTCAAACAAAAGCCGTATTAATCCGTGAATAACGTTGTTGGTTATGCATTTATTAATTTAAGTACTAACACTACTATTCAATGTAAAAATTAATGTAAAACCGTTTGTTATTCCCAATAAAATAAAATAAAATAAAAGCACGACGACGACGTGACTCTTGTACGGAAAATAAATGCAAACTCTGTAATGACGCATTCATTGTGCAAACCGTTTTCACTGTCACTACGAATTTCCAATAACCCAGTAATCCAGATGTAAGGTCAGTTATATAACGTCCGGTTGTTGACCCGTGCGCGTGCGCAGGCTTGCTAGCTTGCAACACTTTCACCGCGTCGGTCGGCTGCTTAGAAGCGGCGTAGCGTACGTAAACAAACGAAACTATCGTAACGCGATAAAAAGTTTCCATATTCTATAACTAAAAACTTTTATATTTTGGTGTTTTTTAAAACAGCGAGGAATGGGACGCCTGAAGTAGTCGTAATAGCTTATGGTACGGATGTTGCAGATGTCACATAAGGTTGCTGACCTCACTGAAGGAGCCCTTAAACACCACGGAAACGGATTTCTACTAAAAGGTTGTGTAATTTGACTTTCATTGTAGGTACGCCCCTTTGTAAGCAACTCTTCGAAATTCGAGGGGTTTGTCCTACCTCTGTTACCTACTGATTATTTTAAAGGACGTAGGATATAGCAGATTATCCGTGTTTATTCCCAGTCGCCCCCGCGCGGATTACCACCAGAGGTAAATAGAAATAAAAATTCCCAGTCGCCACCGGCGGTGACTGGGAAGTCATTGCCCCAACTTCAGTTTCGCTGTACATTGCTTTTTCTAAAGCGGTAGAATGCAGTGATCAGTAGGTTAGGATTATTTCTTTTTATGACCAAGCGGACCGCAATGGTTTTCTTCACAAGAAACGAAATGTACAGCGAAACTGAAGTGGGGTCAATGAGTTCCCAGTCACCGCCGGTGGCAACTGGGATTTTTTTAATCCCATTCGCCTCCGGTGGCAATCCCCGCGGAGCGACTGGGAGGGAATAAAGGATTATCCGTGTGAAATCGGAACCCTCGTCCAGGGTAAGTCCTGTCGCCTTACAAGAGCTGGCAGTCAAATAACACAAAACCTTAGTGTCGTGTTGCTCTCGATAAGAAAGGGTTTTTTAAGATAGACGCTTGTAATCTAACGTGACACTCGCGCGCTGCCATCCCTAATCCTCTTCCCTAACCCTGTGGAGCTCTGAACCGTAATCACCAACAGAAATACAACACCACTAAATATAGTGTTGTTAAGGTCTTCTGTAAGGTGGAGGTACTAGGTACTTCAGCGCTCCAAATTCGAGCGGCTACTCCGCTGTGCTATACTTCGACTAAAAAGAGATATTAATAATAATGATGAATTTACTACTGAGCCCCTTTCAACCCCTCCCGTAGGATATCGACCATTGGAAGGAGCGTGTAACGGCGAATTAGGGGGCTTAGACAAGTAGAAATAACGATAATAATATATCTAAATTCGTCATCCTAGCCTAGGCCAAATTGCTTGATTTCTACAGCGTCTTAGCTTGCGCTACCAACTTACTTAGAGCTACGATTGACTACGTGATTTAACGACGGCAAAAGTCAATCCTATACATTTTGTTCTTAACGAATTTCGTTATCGTTTTTATTTGTTAGGTGCTTTATCTACGGGCCCAGTTGCAACTGCATTGCGATAAAAACACGAAGTAGCTGAAAGAAACCAATCTTCCTTTTTTTAGCCGGCTGCTAATGAGAATCAGCGTCTAAAGCTATCAACTGGTGGGATATAAAGCTGAGTGGTAGGCCGATTCGGCTTACATAGTGCATGTGACTTTATTCCGATTACCTTTGTGTTTTTATTTTTCTAGTCAAATAAGAGATTTTTCTTTCATTCTTTTAATTGCCATTGTTCGCACAAGTCACTTAACTGGATTATTCGTTGGCAACGTAAGGAGAACTGCAGACGAAGGGGGAAAGTTTAATCCAATAACCCGGCGATATATTGAGGGCACCGGGTTACGTGGACAGACGATGCTCCAAGTGCACTCTTATGTAATCCGCAAAGTAAAATAACATGTATTTCGTTGACAAATGGCTTGGTTTCGTCCGCTCTTTTGAGGACTTCTTAATTGGCAGAAATTTGATAAAAATAAAACTCCGTAATCTCCGTGTGGCTGGTAATCAAACCATTACCTAAGTAACTGAGACGTGACTGATGGCGACGTTTCATATAGTTTGAAAAGACACTTTTGGAATATTTAAAAACGCGTAAATATTTTTAATAGGTACTAGAAAAAATACACTAAAAAAAATCATCCTGCCTTCCCGCCTGAGGCAGGTCGATTTTATTCAGTGTATTTTTTCTACTATTAAGACACTTTTGCTAAATATGCCAAAACATAAACACTCTTTCGTCTTTTTGAAGGAGAAAAGTCATGAGATTATAATTATCCTTAAATAAACGATGACTAATACACTAATGAATCGGCACATTCTGAATAGACTCATCATGTAAATATGCAGATCACGTCCAAACAATATCTGTTCCATCGTCATATATACTTACAATCAAGAATGATCGCAGGCCTATAAATGGAGTTGGTATGTAAATTCCATGCAACAATAAGATATTATAGCTTTATATTATCTAGCAAAATCGTCTCGTCTAGTTCGATTCTTCCTTATCATTGCGAATCATGTAATTCATAATTCGCAATGATAAGGTCAGTCATAACAACGAATGAAGAATTAAATTAACTATAACAGATAGTTATTGACAATTAATTTCTTTCTTATTTGTACCTAAATAAAAAAACTTTTACGGATTTAAGTAATTCGCTTGTAATTAGATTTTACATGTTATTATTAATGCCCGAAGTTTCGTAACACTTTGGAGCGTTCGTGGCGAGACGAACGTAAAATCTAATCACACGCGAGTTAAATTCGTAAAAGTTGTTTTATCTTCCTTATTTTTGTCTGCCATGCAATCACTGTTTATTCGGTGACTTTTATGTCATCGTTAAAAAGAGTATATCGATTAAATAAAAATGATACATGATTTTAATTATAGCCTATCTAGAACTCGTCGCTAAGCAACCACAACAACTAGACGTACACAAAATTGCGAATTACAACTTAATAAGCGATTGGGCGATTTCCGTCTAGACTATAATTACGTAAGACTATTTATTCTAATAAATTCCACTCCAACTAAATTCGTTGAATGGCAAATAAGTCCTGTATTTTTATTTACACCTAATATTTTTATATGCCATGATTTGAAGTGTTTGAAAAATGCTCTCCAGCGCAAGCCCCGGCTTCTTATAGATGAAAATGACTAGATCCTAATTCGCATGGTGTTTACAAACGTGTTAAGTATATTGAAGCTGATCGAAATAGGGTTTAGAGGTCAATGTATGATAGAGATTTCCTAATACGGATTAAAGTGTTTGCACTCTTGATAAAAAAACGTAACGGTAGTAAAAAGGCTTCTCTTGTAATCTGATATACCTACTTATCATTGTGAAGTGATCAAAAAGTAAATAAGGGAACAACCTATAGAAAGTATATATTGGACAGTTTTCTCTGATTCAATAAATTTCTACTGGTCCAATCATAGAATGGGTCCAATGGAAGACCTCTCTTCTTACGTATCGAGGGCACCTTTAGATGCCGACCAGTTTCCCCATTTATAAATAAATTTGAAAATTTTACATAGGTATATCCCCTATGTCTCGTTAAATAAGAGGACCTCTTACATCTTTATTTTTATTTTTTATTTTTCTATTTATTTTACTGGACGGCGCATGTAATGGCGCGCCCGGCACGTGTAAACCGGCGCTGGCAACCTTGACTTATAACCTCAAGTCACACTACGAAAAATTTATTAAATTTTAAGAAAACCCTTAAATAAATTTATGGCTATATGAACCAATTCGAACTCGTCAGCTTTCAAACAAAAAATTGCATCAAAAGCTGTCTATTCGTTAAGGAGCTACAATGCCACAGACAGACACACAGATACACAGACACGTCAAACTTATAACATTCCTCTGTTTGCGTAGGGGGTAAAAAAGAAAGGTTCTCCAAAATCGATTGTCCTCCATGGACGCTAGGCACAAGTAATTTATTTTAGCTTTGCTTCGATTTCAAAATTACTTAAATATACCTATTTACGTTCTACGTCTTTTAGGATTGTGTAAAATATTCAACTAGAAATTGTCTAACAAGTGTTTGACAATTTGACATCCTTGTGCCAGATTTCCATATTTCACAAGTTTCTTGCACAAAAGTGATTGTTTTTGTCTTTTTAAAGGTTTATTTTATTGATTGATTTATGATATTTGGTTGGCAGATAAGCACAGGGCCGCCTGGTGGCAAGCAGTCACTGTAGCCTATAGGAGCTATAGGCTATAGGCGCTGTTCATGTTCAGAAAGATAGAACGTAAACATATTGAACAAACTAGGTTAAGAAATGTATACCATTGGGTAAAATATATTTCTTACCTAGTTTTGACGCACGCCAACAAGAAGTAGAAAAATCGGGAGTAGTCTCCCCTTGACTTTCTCGTATACCGGAAACGACTCAAAGGTTGATAGAAATTGATGTCATACTTGCGTGTTAAATTTTGGTCCGAGTACCGACCGCGCACTTGGTTGCTTAACTTTCGTGATCGTGGGCTCAAAAGTTGATAGAAACCTTATATTTTGATGTCATACACGCATGTTGAATTTGGTAGCAATAAGTTAAAGCATGCTCGAGTTATAGTGCTAACGTGCTAACGCACAGACACACACAGGCATAATTCCGAAAAAAATATTTTTGGACTCAGGGAGGTCAAAATCCGTCAAAATCTCGAGGTCGAATTTTTTGACGATTACAAGATTTCCTCTATACTACGTACGAGAAAGTAAAAAAAATTACAATCAGTCAATCATCTTCATTATATAAGTGGGTTTAACTTGGACTTTCAATTGTTGTATATTTACTTTAGCGTTTCTCCCAATTCTTTTTAACCCCTCGACGCAAAAAGAGGGGTGTTATAAGTTTGACCTGTGAGTGTATCTATGTCGTCTGTCTGGCTGGATGGTTTAGGACCTAAAAACCATCAGCAAACAAGTCAATTTCATAGTGCTGAGCAAGAATGTCGCCGATGGAAATGGATCGTACGTAACGCACGATAGTGAGAGAGTGAATACCGTACTCCGTCCGTCGTGACATCTTATAAAAGTCTCAAAGTCTATCGCCATAACAATTTTGTTAATAGCATTATGTCTTTGAACAGTTAATGTCAAAGAGCCCTCATGGTTATTGTTCCGGGTGAATCTTGCTTCCACCTTCGGCCACTTCCACTTCCTATCTATCACACTCCCCGATGAGATGAAGGCAAAGAGCTTAAATCCGTCATAAATAAAACAAAAAAATATAATTATAGCTGTTTAAATGCGTTTGCGCACTTCAGCGTACAGCTCATGGACCATATGTTTTTAAGTACGGTTACATAAGGCCGTCGCAGCCGGTAATTGAACAATGATCCAATCAGTGACGGCCGCGCCGCGCCTCTCGGCACCCCCTTGACGGCCAGACGCAACGTGACACTTCTAGAACGTGACGATGATATGTACTGACAACTGACACTTCGTCATGAACTTTCTTTATAGACTTTAGTTACCTACCAACAACATTTCATTATTCACCTACATACATGCATGTTCTTATTGTCATGCCGGAGATTTACATTTTAGAGAACCAGAGGTATACCTCATTAATAGTATTGGAACAAGTAGTTGTTATTTACAATAAGGACTTAAGATTCTGATACCTGAAACAAGTCCCAAGTTTGCTCTTCATACTTCAGTGATTCTTTGCTGAACTTTTTAAAAGAACATGATGCAAGAACAAAACCTTGCACGAAGAAATGAGTTGCTAGAGTTTCATGGTACGGATATCGCTTGGTCCTCCAGTCCTAAGACCTAAGAGACTAAAAAACACCACTTCATCTGATCTTAATTGCTTACCTTGTCTCCCTGCAGGCTTTGGCTTGCATTGCAGACATATCAAAGCAGGAGGTTGGGTAGCAAGAATGAACCCCGTGTCAATCATACTTATTTAATTACAATATTTTTTCCCGAGTCTTTGAACGAAATTCGCTAACATCTGACTCTTAACACAGCAAAAAGGACGAACCGTTTAAAAAAAGATGGATCTAATAAATCGAAGTGGACTCTTAAAAGAGTTCAGTGAACCGCTAAATTGGCGTGATATTGATATGTTAGATGATTACTCGTAGATACCTACTGCAGTTATTACTCATGATGGAAATGTCCTAGGTCTGTGCCCTACAGGACGCGATACAAGGGCAAGGATGAATGATCATGACAGTGGGGAATAAGCCTGTTAATAAAAATAGGCTGCCGCCAAGCTGCCGCAGACATTATCCGTGCCTATGCAACTACAATGTTCCATAGCATGTGGCATAGCGTAGAAGTTTTCTTTGTTTATTATTGCTCAATTTAAAGTAAATACTCTATTCCTATTCTTCCAGATATACATACTCAGATTGTGGAAGTCTATTACTTAGGCCCGTATTACAGAATCACATTCAGAAATCAATCATGTTTTGAGAATTGTTTGTCACTTACCTATCAAGCACTAAGTGATAGAGTACGTCTCTATCACTTTCACGCTCAGTACGGCATTGATTCCTAAAATTGATTCTATAATACTAGATTATGCTTAGATGCCTTACGTACGTACCCTTTAGTCCTCTACCTATACATAACAGAATTCCAAAATCAGTTAGATAAAATTGAATATTGTCAAAATCATAAAAGTTAAAAATATTGATAAGTTTACTTTAGCAGTAGCTGACCTCGAAGACCTTAAATGCCATACTTTAAATTCTGCTTTATTAGCGAAGGTACGGTAATAAGTGAACTTAATGGAACATAATGTTGGATGCTGCAGGGTGAATGTGTGACCCAAATAGTGGATAGTTAGCGACTCAAGTTGGTTTCATTTCTGTGCAAACTGTTAAACAGTGAAATTGTATACTCACGTTTGCTTCTTCTTAGAAAATGATACAATAGGTCGTTGAGTAATAAAAAAAGTCAGTTATATTTCTGTGTGTCTTGACTTGGTCTTGATAAAATTAAAATACCGATATATTAACTTTTTTTATACTGTTCTAAGAGCAAATTTGCTCTTAGATACTGTTAATGAAAATGAAAAAGCTCTTTATTTAAATGGACTTTGCTAAGTAATTTTAAATAGTCAAAAGCCCTACCTCCATTTCGACACAATAATTATTTTACTTAAATAATTATTAGATATTATGCTGAGATGGAGAAGAAATGGCGAAAGAAACTCCACAGCTTACATTTTCGTTATGAATTTAAAACATTATTACAGTCAATAGATATGAATAAATTACAATTTTAAATGCGTAAATTTGGGCTATATGACAAGCAAGCAGACGACCCACCCGATGGTAAGTGGATACTGTCGTATATACCTGCAATAACAAGGAAAAAATAAATTGGTATTGCAGGTGGGTTGGCATTGCTATCCCCGGTAATTACACAGGTTACCTTTCCCTTCAATCCGAAACGCAGCGAACTGTTTCACGACTGAAATAGGAAAGGCGGCGGTGGTACCTACACAGACGACCCTAATACAGGCCTACCAATTAATTATGAATATGATGCTCTCGGCCTCAATCGTAGCTGATGGCAAGTGATAGTTCAACTGGAACCCTTATTATATAAGCGTATGGACATCGTAATTGTCGGAACGTATCTATCGAGAATACTATTTTTAACCAACGAATCATTCCTAATTCGTTGCTTTTAACACTATATTTGTTAACGCATTAAATGATAGTAGCTGGCTGCTACCACTGGAGTTAGGTGGTACGACTAAATGTAATGAAAACAAAACCAATACTGGGGGATAAATAACGTTAAGTTTTTTGGTTTCGATATAGCACCACTGCCACCACTGAGTACAAAGTGAGTTTGACAAGATTTTAAAACACCAAGTTTTTTTTATTTTATTTTTATTTTTTTTTATTTTATTTTATTCAGAATAACAAACAATTACAAAATGAGGCTTAAGTAACTAAATACATAGAAATTTACTAATTTTGTAACCAAACACGTTATTCACAAAATAATTTTATAAGTGCAGATAATATTATATAATAAAATTGGCTTACAATGATTTACATTGTCTCTAAAATACACATTTATAGTTACTTCAATTATTAAATAATTACACATCAGTATCTGTTTGTATGTCTTTTAAGCGTAAAAAGATTTCTTTCTTGAACTCAACAGGAGAAAGCTTAAAAAGATCTAAATCGCAAAAATGATCATTGTAATTTTTCATAGCACGATGCAAAGGCGCGCGTTCACCTGCATTAGTTTTACATAATTTAGGTGCAAAAAGTTTATGTTCTCGAGTATCTCTTATACGGTGAGATTTACTAGGGATACGAAAGAATATATTATTGATCAAATGGGTACAGTCAAATTCATTCTTAATCACTTTATACAAAAATGTTTGATCAAGGAGCAGTCTTCTTGAGTTTAGGGAAAGCAGAGAAAATTTATCTAAAAGATTTACATAAGACGACTTGGAATGAAAACATTTAAAATTTACAGAGCGAATGAACTTCTTTTGAATCCTTTCAATTTGATCGTTATATTTAAGGTAATAGGGATTCCACACCATTGTAGCATATTCCAACTGAGATCTAACAAGCGACTTATAAAGAGCTAGGTACGAAGCATAATTTTTGAAATCGTTGCATATTCGCATGACGAAACCGTAGAATTGGTAAGCTTTGCTTACAATATTGTCAATGTGCGTATCTAAATGGAGCTTACTGTCAAATAGAATACCCAGGTCGCGAACTACAGCTACTTTTTCAAGTGGAGTATTACACAGTGAATATTGAAAATCCACTTTATTGTAATTTTTCGTAAAGGTTATACTCTTACACTTGGAAATGCTAAGTTGTAATTTGTTTTCAATACAATATTCAGAAAGGCGATCCAGATCCCTCTGCAGTTGCATACACTCACTGACACTATTAACCGTACGAAAAATTTTAAGGTCGTCTGCATACAAAAGATAGTTTGTATTCTTGAAACAATTGTTAATATCATTTATAAACAATACAAAAAGCAGAGGGCCTAGTATTGAGCCTTGAGCAACGCCTGAGGTGACACGAATGGTGTTACGTGAAGAAAATCCGTTCAATATGACTTTCTGGGTTCTATTTGTAATATAGGAGGAGAACCAGCGCCACAAATTGCCATGAATGCCATTGAAGGCGATTTTCTGTAAAAGTATAGCGTGATCCACCTTATCGAACGCTTTACAAAAGTCTGTATACACCGCATCTATCTGGCAACGTTGGTCCATATTCTCAAATAAATAAGTGGTATATATCACTAAGTTGCTGACGGTAGAACGATTTTGTACAAAGCCATGTTGTTCAGGGATTATAAGATTGTGCAAGGTGCGGTAAATTGTATTGTGAACTAATCGCTCTAAAACTTTTGGTATAATCGACAGCAAGGATATAGGGCGATAATTGGAGACATTGTTCTTTGAGCCACTTTTATATACAGGCGTAATATTTGCAGTTTTCCATCTACAAGGTAGGACACCTTCTCGAAGACTACGATTGAATAAATAAAGCAGAGGTATTGATATTGAATTAGCAGTATGTTTAAGAAACAAGGGAGGGATATTATCAGGTCCAGGACCTTTTGTGATGTCTAAAGTTTTAAGTGAAGTGACCAACTGTTCTAGAGAAAATTCCAGTTCAGATAATACAGAGCTACGTCTGTGAGACAAAGCAGAGTTTGGGTACTGTGTATTAAGGTTAGGATCAGACTTTTCATAAACAGAACAAAAGAAATTCGAAAAAACATCACAAATTTTTTGTGGATCTGAAAATTTCTCATTTTCGAAACACATTACATCAGGCAAACCAGATTTTCTTCTATTTCTATTAACATACGCCCAGAATATCTTAATATCCCTTCGCAACCCCACTTCAACCCTTTCCATATAAAATTTAAAACATTTGGAAGCAAGCGACTTAAATCTCTTTCTGTACATGGAAAACTCTTCGTAGTTTGATATATTTCTATATTTTTTCCATTTAATCCAAGCACGCTGTTTACTTTTAAAAATGTGAATAAGTGGACGAGAGAACCACACTGGAAATGCATTCGATTTGGTAGGTTGTAAAGGGACATACTCTGAAACAATATTATATATTCTACTGTAAAAAATATCTGTCGCCGACTCGAGAGTATGACCCTCAAATAATTCCGCCCAGTTAGTTTCATTAATAGCATTGTTAATATCAGTATAGTTACCCTGAACAAAGCAATACCTAGGTTCGGTGGAGCGCATTAGGGGTTTAAAGTCAGCATTACAAAATATTAATGTACTTAGAGGGGGATGAAGGGTATCAACCGGTACTAATGAATTAGCAGAGGGCTCACATACAGAAGTACAATCATTTGATATAAAAAGATCCAATATTCGGTTCATGCTATTGCGTATTAAATTGTATTGTTTAGAATCAGTTACAGATAAGAAATTGAATACTATAGAGCGAGTACGTTTACACAAAGTAAAATTATCAGGTGTGGTTAATGAATCAAAATTGTCTCTGTTCCTATCCCATTCAATATGAGGTAAATTAAAATCGCCGTATATGTATACACTACTTACCGTGGGCAATAATACTTCGTCTTGGAGGGCATCAAATAAAATCTCATAAGCTTCGGCGGGTTGGTTTGGAGGCACATAGATACCACATATAAGGTAGTATGTGTCTTCAATACTACAATATAGTCTTAATAAAACATAATCAACACATATTGGTAATAGATTTGAACAGTTGCCATTAGTGCCGGAATTCAGAAGACAACGAACGACACGCAACTCGCGACGAACCGCTATCAAGACACCACCACCATCAGACTTACCACTAGCTTCAAGGTTTCTATCGCAACGATACACCAAATAGCGGGAATCCACAAGTTCGTTGTCAAGAATATTAGATTTTAACCAAGTTTCAGATAAAATTATTATATCGTAACACTCAGCCAGAATATTATTAAACAAAGTATTTATTTTGGTTCTCAAACCCCTACAATTTTGATAATATATACTTAATTTATTAAATTTAATGATTTAAAGAAATAGGATGATTTACCTAAGTAGTACAGAAATGATTCAAAAGAAGTCACTCGACCTAATACTAACAACCCTATATAATTATATAAACTACACATCGGAGCACTCATTCTTAGGTATGCATCGTTAAAAATACACCACATTATTATTATTCTATTTTTTGCCACGTAAATATTACAATTAAATTTGTATTTTAGATACAAAAACCAAACAAACATGTAATATTAACTTAAACCGTCGGTATCGGGAGAAAAATTATACAGTATTCGTAAACACACAGTGTAATGTGCGAAACAGAGACTACGTACGTTGTTGTTAAAGTGAGTATATAAGAACTTTATTGTTTTCGTAATGAGTGCTGAGACACTAAACTTAGCTAAAATGTAAATTAATATAAAACTACATTTAGATTTATAAATAAAAAATACAAGAAAGCGACTATTGTGAAAGTAAATGTATGTGTATGCCAATTTATGTATCCTGTACAAGCGACTTAATCTTAAGCAAATCTTTCTCTGTACGTATAGCAAATGCTGGAGTTGTTTCTTTTGCCCTGACAAGTATGATGCCATGTTTGATCCATACATATTTATATCCCTTGTCCCGTGCTGCATCCCGAACTTGACGAAATATCCTTTTATTTTGAACCGTTAAATGTTCATTAACATATATATTCCGAGACGCCCCAGGTATCTTCAATTTATCCGTAGTAATTCCTTTTACCAGGCGTAAACTAGAAATTATATTATCGCGTTTTATTTGACTGTTGAATTTTACAACAATGTTTCTAGGTGCTGTACTTTTGGGATTCATCTGGGGAACACGGTGAATAGCGATGATGTCTTGGCTTGTTATGGGATGTTTTATGGCATTCCCAATGTCTGCTATCAGAGTGATCAAGTTTTCACCTCGCTTCTCTGGCATATTACTAATTTCGATGTTACAATTCCGTGACCTTTGATCGAAATCATTTATTCTTTCTTGCAGTTCATCATAATGTTGTTCACATTGAGCAGACATTAACTTTTGTTCTATCTGAGTAACACGAGCACAGATGTTTTGTGTCTTACTATCTAGGTCGTCATATTTATCACTTAAAAATTGTACACTTTGTTTCACATCTCTGAACTCATCCAGTAATTTATTCAAGCTTTCATTTTGCTTCAGAAACCATGACTCACACATTTTAAGCATTTTGTCCTGGAACATTGCGAACTCTTTTCTTATGTCATAATCATCATCCTTTGAGATACCTTTTCGATGTGTCACGTAAGTTGGTGGTGATTCCATTTCTATTAACGAAGAATCAATACTCATATCTCCTCGCTCAGGTTTATTCTCAGGTTGACTTATAAACGTACGATCCAATTCGCTCATAGTAACGATTTTCTCTGTGCTGAAATTAGTCTGCACCCAGTTGGACGGTACTTAGCGCGAACACTTGCTTACCCACTTTAAAATCGTAAGCGCACTACACACGTACAACTTGGAACGAAAACGAACGACGAATGAAAGTTGTCTAAGATTGGTGGATGATGCAATTTTCCCGATGTCTGAAACCTAAACAAGAATATTTTGTAAGTATATAGGTAATCTCATAAAGCTGCATAAAGCATATTAATGAAAATATTTTTTTGGTTTATTTTTCTTTATTTTACATAAACAGTGTTATTAGGCTCACTCGTCGTCGTGGTGACCGCGCGTCTTATCAGAACAATCTGGGTAGCAACGGTGACCCGCGCCAGGGCGCTCATTGTATGAATTAGAAACGGACGGCCGACCCATTGTTGTGCTTGTTCACTGCTCTTTCAGACTCTTACGAGTACGAGTAGCATCTGAGGATAACTTGGATTTTGTAACTGACCGAGAAAAAGAACCGAGTGGATGGATGTTTAACATAATTTAATTTACCAACATTTATAATTATAGTCTTGGTAACCTTTTCCAAACTACGAAAAGTTTTTTTAACGAAAATATTCCTAATACAATTACTGCACCGCTGGCCATCGACAGGGTATTATCCTCACACATTAGAAAGGAACCGAATCGGACACGTACTGTGCGTTTCAGAAGAAACTTTCTTCCGCGTAAGATTCGTATGTAAAGGAGGTTTTCCCTAAGGATTACAACAGGGTCTCTTCAAGAAAGGCGTGAAAAAGTTTCTGCAAGGATACCCCAGCTAAGATATTAAATTGTATAGTGTAAAATCGGTCCTGGTGTTCAGCTTTTGTTTGTTGATTCACGGAAATTTCGTTACTTTTAGGGTTCCTTTATGTCGGCAACAAGCTGGCAACCTGTTACTATTTTCAGACACTCCATGGCTCGGACATATGGCGTCATGTGTACCTAGCAAATGTTTTTTTTTATATTAAAAGATCAAGCAAATGACTCCATTAATTCGCATTAGGCAAGCGTGGTGGACTACTGTCTAAACCTCCTTCGATGACAAGGAGAGACCTTGTGTCCCAGCAGTGGGGCGAATTATAAAGGCTGTTATGATGAATTACTCCATTCCACCTGATGGTAGCAGAAGTGGAGACCAAATGCGAAAATAAGCTATACATATAGCCGGGAGATAAACCGCTGCGCTAGCTACTCTCGCCTTGCCGACCTGCAGGATGTCTCTACTATACACGCCTGTTTTTAATGACTCAGATGTAGGGAACACGTGTGCTGGCAGTGAATTCCAATTGTTACCTATAGCTCTGCTCAACCTGTGATTTTGAACCTTGAACCTTGTGATTATAAGTATAATAATATATGTATCTATGTTAAGTCTAGCAAGGAGTGAAGTTGAAGGTTGCTTCCTTTACACAGGCGCTCCATATTCTAGTAATAAAGTGAATAGCCACTCTATGTTTATGTATTATAAACCATTTACGGACAATTTATAGCGCATTACTGTGGTTACTGAACAATACTCTATTTTCAAAATGGTCGCTTATTGTAACTCTGTACCTTTCAACAATATAAATCAAATTTTATGCGCTCACGCAATGGCTGCTCCAATCAACTGCGGTAACGTTACTGACCTCTAGAATACGTCTGGAATAAAGAAGTTAAGTACTTTAGATGTGCGAGCATGTGTCTGCAAACTGTTATTTGCAAGGGTAATAGATATGTGGAAATTCTTCAAGTGCAAACATTTACCTCGTACTGCACGGCATTTTTTATCTTTGGCAGAGAAAGAAGCTTTTTTCCTTCATCCCACCCAGTTATAAATGATTATAATGCCGTAAGCCAGCTTCACTGTAACCCTCAATCATTGAGGAACTGGCTTTTTATCATTAACTGTCGTTATTGTGCCTTGAAGGTCGCGGATAGGCGCTAGATGCGATCGATTGGGTTGGAGAGCCTTGGAGGAGGCCTATGTCCAACAGTCCACTGTTGGACATAGGCAGTGGTCCACCACTGAGGCTGAACTGACGATGATGATGATTATGGCGACAGACTGATAAGATGAAAATGAAATGAAATATAATTATTTGGAGCATAATAAACACGGCACACCTATTAATTATAATGTCGCCGTCGTGGTGGAGTGGTCAGTATAGCTGGCTACACATCAAGCGGTCCGGGTTCGAATCCTGGTAGCGGCAAATGTTTGTGTGACGAACACGAATGTTTGTTTGCGAGTCATGGTTGTTTATATATTTATTTAAGTTTATTTATAAAAATATCTAAAATTATTATGTTTATTAAAAAAAAAAAAAGGTCCGTTATCTAGTATCCGTAACACAAGTTCTTAATGATACTTACTTTGGGCTAGATAATTGGTGTGAGCGTGAAAATATATTATATTATTATATTATTTATAATGTCCTAAATGTAAACAGAAACAGGTAATATGCATCCAAAATGCACCCATTTCAGTGAGTCCAGGATAGCAATACCTATAGCACTGCCGACAACAACTAAATTAATATAAAGTTTATACAGATGATGAAAGTTACCCTGACGAACTTGTCTTTACATTGACATGCCAATAACAAGAGCAGATTGGCTACTGCCCTGGAAACGGAACCCAGGACCCCTCGATCTAATACCGATGAGAGAAATATTAGATTTTTAGAAGATGCGTTAAAAAAACTGTATAAAGATCGTAGCACATATATCGCCTCTTTTTACTATGAAAACGAGGCGACACGCTACGGTTCGTAGTCGTTTCGTAGCCGGCGCTCCGTAGCGTTCTTAGTAAAACAAGAGGAGTTCTCTTTCCGAGCTGATAAGCGTGCTACCACTGTTGGGAATCTTGGAGAGAAAATGTGAGATAGACGCAACACTATTAGGGGGATAAAAACGAATATAATTATAAAAAAAACCGAGCAAACATAAAATTTACATAAACATACGTCAGATGCTAGACTACGACAAACAATTTAAAAACCGCACCGAAAAAACATGACATAAAAGAAAAATATAACAAATTCATAGACGGAATGAGGTTTTGTGCTGACGAGATTTCTAACAACCACCTTTAGGAAGCCTTGTTTCATTAGTTGCCACTAACGAATAGTGGGGAAACACATTTTCTTGTAGATACTTATTAAATTTTTAAATAAATAAATTATGAATCATACTAAAATGCATTTAATTATTCCGTTAATCTTGAGTAAATATTTCGAAGGTCAATCCATTAACCACACTCCGAGATTTGCGGATACAAACGTACGGAAACTGTAATTGTTGTATGTAAAAAAAAATTCAATTTGATACCTTTATTCGTTCGTGAGAAATAAGGTAGTAAGTTTCATTGTATTAAAATATTTTTATTATATTATATAACTAAAAAAATGTGATTTTCGCAATTTTTCCTATATTTGCATTATATGACAATGCTTCATACCAAATTTCAAGATTCTGAGTTTACGGGAAGTATCCTGTAGGTTTTGATTCCTTTGCAAGTGTCGGAAAATTGTTGAAAATATCGACATAATCGGCTGTATCTTTTGATTGGCTTGGCTTAGAAGTTTGATATTTTCACAGCTTAAAGGGACAATAGACCTGAGTATTTCATGTAAATTTCAGCTTGATACGTCCACGCGTTCTTGAGATAAAGGGTCTTGACAGACAGACAGACAGACGGACGACAAAGTGATCCTATAAGGGTTCCGTTTTTTCCTTTTGAGGTACGGAACCCTAAAAAAGGTAACTATCAAGCAATGTCGTCGCTCTTCGACTGAAGTTGTGATTATAGAGGCAACTTTCTAATATTGCAATAATTGTTGTCCATTTAGAAATGACAAACATTTATTAAAAATATTTTCGGTTGATAGATGGTAACAGTGGGATAAGACGATCCATCCATGATAAAAATCTAATGGTATAGTAGGTACAGATTAAAACTATTAAAAAATATTCCGGAACCTATAAAAATCTTGGTAATAACATGCTTCCAAGAATGATTCCATAAAAACGTGCTACTAATATTTGGATGAAACGACAAAAAATTATCTAAGTGAAAAGTCTAAACATCCAAAATTCCAAATTGCAATTTGGAGTCTAACATTACTCCTAGAAAGTTTAACAGTATGGGGACGCATACTGAGTGTAAAACTTTCGGGTAAACTAAGAAAGTTTGGTAGATTGGGAAACAAATTACTAGATGTAGGTTACCGTTTTTATTTCATAATAGAGATTCGAAGAAGTGACTAAGAAGTAAACATTGGGTGAATTATTCTAGCATAGATCACCCGCTAATTGATGTGATTATGAATACAATGAAAGAATTTCTTTCAATAAAACACGACAGACTATCAATAAAATAGGTACGTCATTAATGAGATTTCTTAGTAGTTCATCACGTAAGGCCATTGCTTGCGAAAGCGTGATCGTGACCGTGGCAGTTGCGCTTGCACAGCCGATAATATCGCCGATCGTATCAACAACCAATTTAAAAGTGAACAATATAGATGAAGAACTCTTTTACAACTTAAGTATCGTATTACTGGACACAATCTGATTTGTCTTCAATGAAAGTTTAGCTGTTGTCTATTCGGAGCTATTTTTGACGTGACAACGTCTTATAATTCGATAGAGCCGGCTGCACGCACGAAAAAACATGACGCAAGCGGCGTTACCTCGTGTAAGGCCGGCAAAACAAATGAAATTGAATTTTTCTTATGAAAAATGCTACCATTCCATCAGTATTTTCTTAAGACGTTGTCACGTTCAACTATCGTCAGTAAACCGACTTTACAGACAACCAATTTTTTTGCTTAGCTTTTATTTTGTCGCTTCCTCGAACAATAATGGAAGTTGTCAGTGGCAGCTTAACTTTTCGATGTCTATATTTTTAGTTTTTACTGAATAATAAAAATTCTACCCAAAAAACGTTGTAACAACAAGATCACGCACTATCAATGTCGGTTTATAGTTATCGATGTAATGAGTTTCGGAGTATAGTGGCTAGTAGATGTCAGGTAGTGGACCCCTGTTAATCTACCCTTAAATTTAAAGTAATTGTTGTGATTATGTTAGGTAATCTGTTTATGTAATAAAACCTTAAAACCCATTGTGGTATAAAAGTGAAATGAATTAAATACTTATAATGAAGTACAAGATCTACATATATCTATTGCATTCTATGGTAGTTACCAATCCTTAAAGTAATTCAGCGACATAACTATTTTACAGGCACTTTTGATGGAGAAATCTTGTTAAATTTCAGCAGTTGTATGTTATTTGGAAAATATAAAAATCGTCTATTTCAGCTAATCGTCTAAAAAAATGGGTATTGTCTGCAACATACTTAGGGTGTTTCTTGTTTTCGTGTATATTCTGCGTTTGAAAAAAAATATACTGATCAGATTAGAGAATGGGGTGCTGAAATGAATCGGTCGTGTAGAAAAGATATACCTATGCATCAGAAGTAAGTGGAGATGCAGGACAGGGAAGACCATGGCGTATGTTTGAAATCAAAAACATTTTATTTTTTATCATTTCTATCTGTTCATCTTCATTGCGTGCGCTCACTCTTTTCCTCATTCATCTATCCAATGTCATACCCCTCGTTAGCATCAGTCAGTACCTTCGTTTTCCGATTTTTTATATGACGATAATTTCATCAAAAACATAAACTTAACTGACAAAAGTACAAAGATTGAAAACGTCTCGAAATATGCACGAACTTTTTCACAGCAAAGCTCAATCAATACAACTAAAAATGGAGATGAGTATATAGAGATAATAGTGGTTTATTTTAGTTTTTGTAGTACCTACCTACCCCGTACTCTTTTTGGAAACTTTACACTACTACTCATAACACCTTACGACGAAGTCCTAATCAAAGCAAAATGCAAAAACATAACATACAACAATAACATCAAAAAAACAAACTAAGTAATTTGTAATGCTGATGAAAAAGAAGGCTGCAAATGTTATTAAGTATAGTTTGTTTGTTATAAACGGAATTTACCTATGTCACTTATTCTGACCCCGAAGTAAGCTTAAAAGGTCTAGAAATATGGAGATCTTGAATAATTAAGGTGTCATGATCATTAGAACGTTCCCCTGCAGCGTGAAGGTTGACCTTCGCTAACAGAACTCGTTTCGACGATAACTATTACATAACTTGTTTATTTATCATATAAGCTACTCGGCTTCGTCTAGATTACCTGGATCATACCAGTCGTGCTTTACCATTCTGTGCCCACGGCGCATCTGAGCCGAGGCACCCTCAGGCCATGGAATAGATACTATTCCGTGCTCAGGCCCATCGTTTTCTTTTCGACTCTAACACCCGACGGTCTCGTGGAGCCTTTGAGGCAGCATAGCACAACTTCGAATTCGGAGCGACTAAACTGGAACAGTAGAAGGTACTGCCTCAGTTTGGCCCTTACCGCAGCTAAATAACTCTACATTTCTGTAGTGTTATATTTCTGTTGGCGAGTTAGTATTAGGTAAGATTGCCAGACCGCCACGGGATGGGGATGAGATGAAATCTACAAAGGATGTGCCATCTATTAACTACCTTATCTTAATATGTATTGTCTAAGAGTAATATTGATTACATTCCAGTCGTTGCTATCCAACGATTTCATAATTCACATGCACTCTCATTTTCTTCATTACAATGTCATGACAATACTCACGCTCGCGTGACCCATAAAGCTATTGCAATAATCGACTGATTATATGTGAATCTCATTGATGGTATGATTGCTTCTGTCTGACTTTACCATTTTTACTGTCTCCTATTATTACAAAAGTTTCACATTAGTTTAAAGTAGTTGCAGTTTTATATAACTGTGTCTTTTTATCAAAACTTCTCCATCTATACAACATGTAAATGAAATAACCAACATCCTGAAAACAGGTGATTGGGGATCGGCTTCTGAGTTGATTTCAAGATTTTTTTTTTAAAAAAAACATTTTTTTTTGAAAAAAAAAATAAAAAAAAAAACAAAAGTAGGTACCCAGAAAATGTTGTACAACATTTTTAGAGTATGTACATTATTTTATTTTTTTTGTTTTTTTTTTCAAAAAAAACGCTTTTTTTTTAAAAAAAAAAATATTGAAATCAACTCAGAAGCCGATCCCCAACCACCTGTATTCAGGATGTTGGTTAAAAATTCAAAGTCCTGACTAAATGACAGATATCAACGCACAGCCCAAACCGCTGAACCTAGAGACTTTTGCACATAGATACCTTATACAGTGTAGGCATCCACTAAGAAAGGATTTTGGGAAATTCCACCCCTAAGGGAGTAAAAAGTTTATTGCTCCCCTAAGGATTTTCTCGAATGCCCACGCGGACGAAGTCGCGGGCGTAAGCTAGTTCATTTATAAAATTCCTAAAGAGCAAAGTGGTTCTTGTAAAGTGTGAAATGGAATTGTTATTTCTTGAGGTTACATTTAAAATATAAATTAAAGTATTTATTGGTCGTAATATCAAGTTATATCTCTGGTTTTCGTTACGAAAATCTAAGTCCACGTCATGTTAAAATTACTTATTCAGTTAATTAATTCGATAGTTTTTTGTGTTTTGCCTACAGCGAACTAGTTTATTTCTAATGTCGCATTGGCTGTGGTGAAGTCGGTAGCATTCTATGGTACCTATCGATTGTGCCGAGTTTTATACATAATTGATTAATTAAGTCCGGGTCTCGGTCACACCACCTGCCATTTCATCATAACTGTACAGTGCGGTTATATTTTTCTTATTTTAAAAGCCTTGGAATAAACGGGTTATTGCTAGTTATTGTTAATTCACCACAGAATATTTACTAAAACAATAATTATATTAGAAACCTCTATCTTATTGTTGTATGTTCCATAACACCGATCCCTATTTTTTTTAAAAGAAAGATCCATATTTGTGGGCCTTTGATTTAAAAACTAGGGAAATATACTTAAAAAGTAATATTTAGTACTCACCAAAATCTTTTGGTTTCACTTTCTTTTTTTTAGATTAACGTTAGGTATAATTAGTCTAGCTAGGTTATTTATTATTCAAAATTCGGATAGGTACACCAGCCCGCCTAGCATGACCACCGAAACACGATATGATAAGCCATTCATCGCTTTGAACTGTCAAAAAAAATTGGATATAACCGCCAACTTGAAATTTTATCGAAACTGCGAACTTGTTTATGGCTTATACATGTTCGCAGTATCGATAAAATTTCAAGATTGCGGTTATATCTAATGATTTCTGACAGTTAAAAGCGATAAATGGCTATATCATATCGTGTTTCGGTGGTCATGCTAGGCGGGCTGTGGTGTTTAGTAAGTACCTATGTATGATTCCGAGAGCCCTACGTAGCCCTGTCAGTGGACCACAATACATGGAAAGGTAGCTAGATCTTTTCCACTGAAAAAAGATTATAACCGAAAATATAGGTAAGTAAAGCAAATCAAACATACACTTACATATTAAAGCGTCACTGATTAGTCGGCAAAAGTGCAGTCTATTATTCAATCACATTTATTGTGACACATTAAATAATTTTCATTTTTCTGCAATTCTTCTCTACCTATATGAAATTTAATACATAATGCCAAATCATACACTCCTTCGTGCTCGCAATATGTTTAAAAAAAAATAAAAAAAATAAAAATAAAATTAAAAATTTAAGCAAGCCTCGACACAAAAAACAAATAAAAATAAAATTTAATTTTTCTCTTGCCTTTAGCTTCATTCAAAGCATCTTTTAATATTTTTAAGATGAACGTCGCCGCGTCGTCGGGGACCGCTCATCCATACTTTATCATTATCAATATTCTTTTTTATTTGAATTTTGGTTTCATTTTATTTACTAACGGTCCCCAAACGTAGCGACACAGCAAACTTATACCTACCACCCCTCTTTTTGCGTCGGAGGTTGAAAAAGGGATACAAACATTTTTCTTTATGTATTAAACAAATCGATACGGTACTAGGATTAGTACATTATATACATATAGTATTATCACAGATAATATAATACTATTCTAGTAGTATTATGTAATAATGCCGTCCAAGCGGCCATCGGGCAAACGACCTTACCTGGTCAATATGGCACATAATTTACCAAAGTGGGCCCAGTATCACTGAGGTTGCCAATCCGGTCCATGGACGATATTGACATTGCATCCAAATGGGCTTAAATGTGCTATTAGTATGTGGCTTGTATATTTTTATTTATAGTTGGTTGGCACTTCTCGATTAGCTTTTGTTTGTTGGCAAACCACTATTTTGAGGCATATGGTGGTCCATACTACCAGATGTGTCTTTATTTGCCTATAACTAGGTGTTTATATAAGCGCGTTTTCTTTAGATACTTTGTTCCAAAAATCCATGCTCGATACAAAACACTTTGTATGGCGTTCCAAATTTAGCCTCAAAGAATGAACGGCCACATAGGCCGCTTATTCTTTAATTCTTTCCGCTCACTCCACACCAAGCTACAGTAGGTAGGTACCTAACTATCCGGTACGCCTGCCACATCACATTCATTGATCAAACCATCCCGCGATTGCGACTGAACGCGCCAGCATGGGTGATGAGAGGCTCGTTGTGATGAAATATTGGCATGGCTTCGCACCGACTTCAAACAGGAGGTACCTAGCGCACATTTTAATAATATGTTATTTTTATACTTTTTAAAGTCGGTTTGACTTTTTTTTAAAGTTGTTTATATTTTTAAGATTAAAGTATTTTGTTAATTTAAACCCATGAAGATAGAATTAAGAATGGAGTCATTAGTCAAATGAAAAAAGTGAGGGCAAAAATTTTGACAACCCTTGACATTTCATGACATTTCTTGACATTGCTAGAGAGGCCCTGTCTCTTTCTAGTAGGGTGCCTGTAGCATAAATTAATCACGGACAGTCTTGTGCCACGGGTAAGGTCTCACGTGCTCCCACGGTCCTAAGATATAGGGAGTTAAATGAGACACGAGAGATCCGTGCAGAACAATTTATTAAATGGTGGTATAATGCCCAATAGCGTGTACTCCCCTGGTGGTAGCCGGAGATGGTCTCGGTGAGGGTCGCTCGGTGGGACGAGTTAGGGCGGCTTGTACTGCTGCTCACTGTAAGTCCAGCCCTGGGCGGAAGTGAAATAGCTGAGGCGACAGCGGCTACCTTAGCCTAATCTTGGACCCCAATTAGGGGTTAAACACATTAAATAAATAACTATTATTGCACACGATTATCAAATTAGTTAATTAGTATTAGGTAGGTCTTGTCGGTGCTCAATTTACTTAGCGAACCACGCAAGCGCAAAACCGAATCACCAAGCCTTTGTTTGCGATTCCTGACTCGATCGAGACTGCCCGGCGACGCAGGCGCAATCTATCGGAGATTGCCCGCAACAGTCGTACGGTCACTAAAATGTAGCTTATCAACGTTAATATGGAGCGCTAAAACCTATTGATAAATTTAGGAGGCGAACTTTAAAGAAATATTTCAATTAGATGAGCTTCCTTTATATCTTAATTTATGTAATATTTATAAATAGTGTAATCTGATTTAATTTAAAAAAAATTATGTATGTAGGTCGGTAAAATATGTATGTGTAACGTTACACTTGAACTTCGTTACGTTAATAAAACCACAAGTTGAAAATAATTTGAGTTTTGAGTTTTCCATGACAAAGAATCAAAATTCATAATAATTACTTTAAACTTTTTTTCCTGAGTGCCTTTTAGCACGGTAATGTTATCTATTTTCGGCTCCCAGGAAAAAAATCAGCAACCGAAATACGAGGATTTATCGCTTCTGTGACTCTTGATTTTAAGAGGCACGTTACAGTTTATTATATAGCTTATCTCATGTCACGTCAACTCATAGACATTAAATTATTCTTGTTTTTTAGGTGCTAAGCATACATTTAAGGTTTTCCGGTTAGCAATGCTATAAAAATACATTGTGTGGTATACCGATCTAGCCGTTCTTGAGTAATGATAATAGGGCCGTAATGATGCGCAACTTACCAACTTACTACCAGACTTTCTTTATATTGATAGATATTACGGCTGAAAGCCGAAGTGCGGTTTTTTATACAACAGAAGAAATTGTTAGCTCTAGTAACTTTCCGTGAATTAGTTACATAAGTAACAGCTACTGGCTACAAAAAAGTAAGTTTAGTAGCACTTGGTTTTTAGTATAATACAGGCTGTAACATGAAGGGTACTTAAACATGGTACCCTACATGTTACAGCCTGCATTATATGTAATATTTGGGGTGTTTTAGGCCATCAATATAAACAACTTTTTGACGCCGTCATGGTGGAGTGGTCAGTATAGCTACCTACACATGAAGCCTTTCGGGTTTGAATCCTGGTGCCGGCAAATATTTGTGCGGCGAACACGAATATTTGTTTGCGAGTCACGGTTATTATATATTTATTTAAGTTTATTTATAAAAATATCTAAAGCTATTAATTTATATTGAAAAAATGACCGTTATCTCTACACTTACGTGCAATAAAATCGACCCAACTCGTCGGTTTCGATTCGACATTTATCGGTATATAAAAAGAAGATTAGGCAAACAAAACTTGTAAATATAATTCAAATCAAATCAAATAATTTAATGCATTCGTGAATGTAAATAACAGATGTTCACAAACAACACCAGCACATCATGGTGCCCATTTGGGCATAGCATAATCAAGATAAAAGTGTAACGGACTAGATTAGAAATTATTCATACTATATTAACTTAATTCGAATGTATATTTCTTACGCTTTATTTAACCTACTCTAAACATCGATAAATGAAGTGTTGGTGACAATAGACTAATTACTTCGGAAATCCTGGTTTCTCATTTTTGCGTCATACGGCATTTTGGTGACTATACAGAATGTTAAAATTCAATTGAGTCATTGTATATTCAATAATTGATGATGCCTGATGCCCTTAAAATTATTTCCCCAAACATTTTAGCTCTCTGTATTAACTGTACCTATATTATCAAGAAAATTTGTACTAACCAATTCAAGGGTTGCCTTTGAAAAGTGATTGAGTAGTGGTTTTATTGAAAAAAGGGCTTGAAGTTTGACATAAGCCTTGAAAGTGTCGGTGTCTTGAAAGTGGAAGCTACATATTTTCAAATTCATTAAAATTTTGTTTTTAAAGACACAATAGACAACCATATGGTCCGTCGCTTCGGAAATCTAAAAAGAAAAGAAAATTTTATGTATACAAGTTAAAAGTGTATATAAATATTTATGTACACTTTTAACTTGTAATCAAATAGCATATTAAAAACTATCATTTGATAGATTTTAATATGCTATTTGATTACAAGTGCAGAAGAGCGCAGCCACAATTTTATTAATACTGTCTGTCTGTGTGCAATGTATCTGCGTTGCATGTTAGTACATGCAAATGTGAATGATAAACATTATTACACTAGTACAATCCAATCAATACTCTCATTATCTTTTTCTCAAATAAAATAATTTACATTACACAAATTACATATTTTATTTGTAAATAAACATTTCGAACTAAAAATGGGTAAAACTATTTATGTATTTTATCTATGTAATAGTTATTTCAAAGAATTAAATAAAATAATCTATCAATTTTGATTGCCATTTATAAAAGAAATGGATAGAAAGGGATATTATTTCCTTATAATTCCGGAAATCCTAGTCACCCTAGTCATTTGTTTACAAATATTTGAATAAGTAAATTATGTACAAAAATTCATTAAATTCTAAGATAGGATTAAATACGAGTATCAGAAATTTCTCCCTCTTATGGAGTTTTGCAAAATAACGCTAATAATCTGGAATTACGGGTGAAAAATGAAATTTATAGATTGAACAATATTATATGCAATTATGACACTTACAAGTGAAATTCACACTGCATCCTCAATACTACTCACTTCTACCAGCACGAAATAACTATATATGTATAATTTTGCACTATTTATCCTTATTTTAAACTAAAAAGCCGTACCAAAATCGCGAGTCGATATTTATGAATACGTCAATTACGACAATTTATGTCATGTTGAGATTTCGGGACATTGACACATGAAGAAAGTGCTGCCATTACATAAATCCTTTCATTTCCCATAAGTTATAGAAAGAATCACAGTGATGATTTTCAAAATAAAATACAAACCTAAACATTAAAAGTAAATATATTATATTTATTTCTTTCATTGATAATAAATACTGATAATTGAATACAATATGTTAAGTTTTTAGCTACTTTTCTACTTTTGTTTTAGAAAGATGGCGAAATACTGGGGAAATCTTGTTTCTATGTAGTCGTGTTTAGAAAGAGATGACGACAATTTCTAGAAAGAGAGATGTGTAATTTGAAATGTCAAGTATTGTCAAAATTTTTGCCCTCACTTTGTTATTTTGACTAATGACTCCATTCTTAGTATAAGCTCCTTGATTTAAACCCTTGACTTCTTCTTGACCTGAGAGCATTTTAAACACTATGACTAAACAGTCCTCCTTGGTAATTTAGAAATATTTCCTTTGTGTTTCTTTCTATTTACTAAATAGTAATCCGCCACTGTTGTGATAGTAGCTAGGTACCTTCACTGCAGTGGCGGATTTACTAGTAGGCTGAGTAGGGTACGACGGCAGATTTTAGGGGGCGGCAAATTTGGCCTTATCGGAGATATAAGGCCTTATAGCCCCGAATTTTGTTTTATTAAAGGGAATAAAACTGATGTAATGAGGGAGATAAAGTTGCAAATGTAATTATTATGATTGTAAACTAGGCATATCCTCGATGGAACTAGGGTATCGAATTTCTGAAGTAGGTAAGTCTACAAAGTGCACATGTGCATTCAAAAATTTATTAGTCTACTTGCGGCAAAAGAATATTAGTCTACTGGCGGCAAATTTGTAAATCCGCCACTGCTTCACCGAACAATTTTGGTCAGATTCGTAGCAATTTGCTACGGAACTACATATACGCATAATTTATTGTACTTTTTCATGTACGAGTATATACTACTGTTTACTGGGTATTTTATAAATGAAATGAATGAAATGAAAAAGCTCTTTATTTTAATGGAGTTTGCTAAGTACTTTTAAATCGTCAAAAGCCCTACCACCATTTCGACGAAATAATTATTTTACTTAAATAATATATATATAATAATATATAATATATATAATAACTACAGACTTCAATATTCCTACATGTTTGAAATTATCATTGAGTTTGTAATTATTGTAAACTGGAACTATGGTATAGGCAATAATATCTTTAACTGTAGAAGTGTGTGAGACTAATATATAAAGAGAAAATGTTCCAGCAGTCAGAATTACTAATTGAAAAATAATTCACTGCGTATTCCATTTTTAGTTTATAAAGTGGTTTTTTTTTATTTCTTTTGCCTTTCAATTAAATATCTTATTTCAATACCTTTTATAATGTCCATTGCACATTCTGTCACTGCACTGACTCTACAGTCGGTATCTTTGTTACCCGTAGTAGGTACTAACGGTTAATGTATGCGTAAAAGTTAATTGTTATTCTAATTAGAGAAGCTCCATTCTCTGACGGGGAAAGAAAGTTTCTCTTCAATACTACATTGTCGCGGCCGCTAAATAATTCAGAGCCTGCTGGCTTGCGACATGCGGCTTGCCAAGTCGCCATGTCGGCCGGAGCATGGAATATGAAAGTTTTTTTTTTGAACAGATGGCAAACTAGCTTGCGGCTCACCGTCGCCTATAGACACTTGCAATATAAGAGTAAACCACTTAGCACTGCAAGTGCGTTGCCATCCTGGGGACTAAGATGATATGCCCTCCATGCCCAGTAATTACACTGGCTACCTTTCCCTTCAATCCGAAACACAGCGAACTGCTTCACGGCAGAAATAAGAAAGGCGGTGGTATCTACCCAGGCGACCCTACATATGAGTCTACCACCTAGTAAAGTTATATATAAAGTTTTGAGATAATATTACTTATGAGTTTTTTGATACTTAGTATCGTACTGATAGGTATATTTTTTAATTTAATTTACAGAAACATTCAATAATTATTAAAATTGGTTTTTTAATGTGATATACTACCAGCAAAGCTTCAATTTCAACAGTTTCAATTTGTTAACTTTATTTACATTTCGACTGGAAAAGGTTCATTCGAGACATAGCAACAGTCGTAGAAGGATTTAAAGGTAATAGATGGTCATGATACGGAGATGTAATGACAAGAGGTGATGAACACGTATTAGGTCTATGAAAGTGAAAAGAGCAACGTGGATGGGTATAGAGAGAGAGGAAATCCGAAGAAAAAACAATGGATAGACTGAAAAAAGAAAACTTGAATGTTGAGATGACAGTGGATCGTGAAGTATGAAAGAGATTAAAATCAAAATCTGAAAGCGTTACAATATATCTAATGTACGTTACAATGTATCTAATGTACCTACACACAACGAACACTTGAAACATAGTTTTATAAATGATAAATTTACCTATTTCGTCTCTTGTTATTTTTTTATATCATTGTATTAGGTATTCATTTGAAAGATTAGCAATTTTGCTCCGTTTATGATAAACAAAATCTTTATGGAGTCGCTTCCTCCTATTGTCCGAACTTTGGAACTTGGAAGTCTTCAAGGTTGCAATGAATAAACACTTTGTTGGGCACAGAATGGAATAAATTTGATGCTGGTTGAGAACCCTATTGACTGCCGCAAAATATTTTACTGAAGAATTTCATTACATATCGTAAGCATTTATACTTATTTTATGAGAAATCGTATATATGTAGCGCTTAGGTACACATAAACTGCCCATTATCTTGCTATAGATCGCGTACTGAACTGATGCATAAAATTAAACGTAGGTATAATATGTGTAATAAACACACTTCGATATTCAACATAGATATCGGAAAGTGATGTTCTGTTTTAACAAAGGAAAGTGTCTAAGGAATTTTGATTTCGACACGTGCACGACGAAGTCCCCAACGACATTACAAGTATAAACGTATTATAAATCTGACAATACTGATATAATTTAAATATTTTCTTGTTCAAAGTATCGGTTCCTTAATTCAAAGTTAGTATAAAATTACTACTTACAAACCAATACCGACAAGACATCAAATATATTTGTGATCAGCAGACGAAAGCACATAAGTCTCTCTAAGGGCTCCATAATGACTTATGTGCTTTAGTCTGCCAACCAAATAATTATTTGTTTGTGTCTCTTCCGTTATCTGAGAACGTCTGTGCCACACTACGTTAATCTTAGTTGATTATGCAATAGGTCTGACAAACGTTTTTTACTTTACATGCCAAAAAATTCTACAAAAAATTAGAAGAAAAACTGTGTTTTTACTTTTTTCATATCTTAAAAAATGGCTGAAATATTTACGATCAAAGTGCGTATTTCCGGCCGATGGTTGTTAAAAACGCGGACGGGCGCTCACTAGACGATGACGTCACAACCTCGGTCATTCGATAGTCGTGCTCTCGTTCGCACGCCGCGTGGCAATAAAAATCAAAATTATAAAGTTATCTGTGGTAAAATGGAAAACAAATACTGTATTGTGCCCCGGTGCTTCAATAATAAAGCCTGATAAACTCTTTTTTTACATGTCTATATACCCAAAAATGAGGAAAAAGTGGATGACAACCGTAAAAAAATTAGATTCAATAGACCCTAAAACTAAAGCGCACTGCTGTGAAGACTATTTCGATTTTAAAAAGACCTACAAAATTTACGTTTTTATAGTACTATTGGAACGGCTTAACCGATTTTGATAAAATATTTCTATGAACCACAGTTAAATTCAAATTTAAAAAATCGCGAATGGTCTCCCCTTGACTTTCTCGTATACCGGAAAAGACTCAAAGGTTGATAGAAACCTTATATTTTGATGTCATACATGCATGTTAAATTTTGGTCACCCATCCGAGTACCGACCCCACACTTGGTTGCTTAACTTTCGTGATCGACGGCTCAAAATTTGATAGAAACCTTATGTTTTGATGTCATACACGCATGTATGGTTGCATTAAGTTTAGCATGCTCAAGTTATCGTGCTAACGCACAGACACACACACAGACATAATTCCACAAAAAATATTTTTGGACTCAGGGAGGTCCAAAACGTGTGAATCCGTCAAAATCTCGAGGTCGAATTTTTTGGCGATTACAAGACTTCCTCTATACTACGTACGAGAAAGTAAAAACGCATCGAAACCACAGCGGTTATACTTATAACACTAACCAAACCAAACCAACCCACACACAAAATTATTCAAAAATATCTGGTTTAGTATAAAAATATAATAATAGGTAGATATTGCCTACTTAGAAACCATTAATTACGTAAATACATACCTAATAGGACTTACCTACATTTGTATATGGGTAAATAGTGACATTTTCTTACTTCTTCTTTCTACATAGTATTTTTTTATCGCCGCTCATAATAGGTACTAAATTAAACACAGACACATTCAGTTAGGTTTAAGTTTGAACAAATACCTACCCGAGAGTAGGTAATGCTTAGGTACTTAGAACATACATATCTTTTCATCTTTATTCCACTAATTTCGGCAGCCGTAAAATCTTGATTCTTCATCAAATATTGTGCCACCGTCAAACTATTCACTCTTAGCAGATTGTCCGACTGACCAGAAAATCTTCTTCCATTGTTCACACTACACGTGTCACTCTCATCTGAGGTTTCACTGCAGTGTAATCGGATATATAGGAGAATTTATATTATTTCTTTGAAATACAGGCACATAGGAAAACGAAGACGATCGAAACTAAATAATAAAACGAGACGCGCGTAATTTAGTAGGGTTAACGTACCGGACCGAGGGCCGCGCGGTGCCGCTGTCCCAGGTTGTTACGTCACCGTATGAGCGAGCGCAATCTCGGAAATACAGAAAAGGGCTTAAACTTCTCGTCGTTATAACTTCGGAAATACTGCATGTATTAAAGTGAAATAAAAAGTAATGTAATGTATATGATCTACGCTGTGATTTTAGGTATATTTGATAGTAATATTTTGACCCTTTTGTGTTCTCCATTGATTTTTATTCATTTCCGCACCACTGATGTCATTTACGCCATCACCAACTGACACCATATCTTTATTTTTTTATTTTTTTTTTACTTTTTTTTTTTGGGATCTCAATTGCTTATTCTATAATTGTATACATACATATAATACATGGCAACAGTACAGCATTTCGTACAACATATCATGGTACTTTGAGCCGGGTTCATTATTTTCACAGACTTTCAGAGTGTACAGATAAAAAGTCATTCAATACCAGTTGAAGATATTGAAAATAGCGAGTCCTAAAGGACCAATCTGCATTTTTTATGTAGGTATGTACTGGTAGTTTATGTGCAGCAATCATAATGCAAAAATGATTTAACTGAAATGTCTTCTTAAAAAGCCTTTTCAATCAATTTAAATTCATTTTAAATATTCATAAGCGTCGGTGGCGTAGTGCGTAAGAGCGTCATCTTCCGCCCGGGAGGCACTGGTTCGAACCCCGCCACGTACCAATTTGAATTCATATGTACGTTTAATCGACGCTTTTACGGTAAAGAAAAACATCGTGAGGAAACCTGCACACACTTATGAAGAAATACTTAGGTTGTGTGTGATGTCGACCAACCCGCACTTGGCCAGCGTGGTTGACTAAGGCCTAATCGCCACTAATGTGGGGTTGGCTCGAGCCCCTCGGTGGGGACATTCTATGAGCTGTTGATGATGAAATTCGTTTTGGAGAGATCGCGGCTAATGATATTCCCAATTAGAGTTAGGAAACATTGTTTTACTAATAAATTTGTCAATTTATACAAGGTTGGAAATCTATTTTGCATAAAAAGAATAACATCCTGCCAGTCAATAATTTTCCGCCGATTATGTAAGACACTATCACATAACAAAGTAATTATGTGTCGAGTATGTCACTGATTGTTGTTTATACTTATGTATAATAATATTGTGTTTAACGTTCTGCGAATATATATTTTTAGCAATCATTGCTTCTATAATTCATAGCATTACTAGTAGCTTGACTTCCGAATGCACCTAACTACGTATATCTATTAGAAAGTAGGAAGTATATTTTAATTAGAATAATAAGTAAAATACTCGTATAATGGCATACAATTTAAATTGGTATCGTCTACTGTCGATTATTGGTATGCAAAATAGGTGGCAATGTATTTTTCATATCGCTCTTCCTTCTCAAAGTATTGAATATATTAATCGACTTTGTAATGTTTTGAGAATAGATATACTTAAGTGAAAACAAACGAAAAAAGAGCCAGAAAATCTCCTGTCGTGATTGTTGTCACAAAACTTGAAACAAGTAACTCTACTCTGTGCTACTGAAGAAGCCCATGAATCGTAAGAGTCATTAATAATGCTTTTTGTCTAATTTATTTGCAATATTTTCCAAAAATTTTGTATCATGTCAAATAATCATCAAATAAAGTTTTAAATATAAAGAAATTTACATGATCCAGCAAGATAAAGTAATATTAAAAGTGGTGGACCACTGGCTATCTTATCTTATCTTATGTAGGGGCCGTGAGTTTCCCCACGGTGCACTTCGACCCAATGGGATCTTTTGTGTCTCCCCAGTCTCGTTCACTCTTGTCGCTTCTTGAATATGCAAGCCATCAGTCTAGCTATATCCATGGGCTTGAAGAGCCTGTAGTCTTCTGGCTTTGGATAAGCCAATCCCAGGATATTTAATCTAATCCTGGCTATGGAATCACAGTCACATAGTAGGTGTTTCATGGATTTCTGGTTATGCCCACATGCTCTGCAAAGTGGTGTTGTCTAAATTTGCATTTTGTTGAGCACTGCCTAAATCTCCTTCAATGACAAGGAGAGGCCTTGTGTCCCCAGTGGGTCGAATTATAAAGGCTGTTATGATGATGATGATAGTATACACTTGGATATTCAATCAGACAATAATATTTAAAAGCGTCAATAATCTCAACTGGAAGGGAACTATGGCTCGCTCGCTTACCCGAGGTTACAGCGCAAAATTGTCTTTCAGAGGATATGTTGAAATGATGTGTATATGAAGAACATGTTGACAGCGCCTACGACGAGTTTAAAGAGTTCATGGATTAGAAAAATAACTGAGAATTTATATAAAGCAATGCTGGCGCAGAGACTGTAAACATTATCCTTGCAATCCTGATCCAAATTTAACTGATCATCATCATTTTCCTCCCCAGCCCGCAATTTATTTGAGGACATAGTGTGAAGTGCAGTAGCTTCTCTGATAATTGCTTTATATTTGAAAAAGTGTCTTAACTAGTTTGGATTTTATTTTCTGTCCTTGTTTCCAAATATTTAAAATAGGTACGGTAGATATTATTTACGAAATTTAATTAAATTTCCAGACGTTCAAGCTTTTATTAAATTATAACATTTGGAACACAAGGATTCTTGATACGGCGGTATCAAAATTGTTCACTGAATGGTAAACCAATAACACCAAGATGCAAACTTTCACAAGTGATCGTCATTTTTATCAAAGGTAAACCAACAATATCTAGTCCATTTAATAAAAATGATAATTTGTTTCAAATGTTGTTAGGACTAAATAGATAGTACCGTCGACCTCAGAAATAGATTAACATTTTTGTACCATGTTGATAATAGTAGTAGTATTTGTTGCATTAATGGAAAGTTTCAGTGGGCAATAAGGGGAAGTACCTTAACCGTAGCACGTATACAAAAATGATCATTAGAGATTATCACGGAGTACTAAACCAGAGTCTTTGGATCTATAATTGTTTGTGAAATTTTAATCCCAAATCTTTTTCTTTTAAGTAAATAGCGTTCGCGATACACAAAGATTACGCATTTCGCCAATGTCAAGTGAAGATATACTTATAGTAATATACAATTGTACGGTAGATTGAGTTACAAATGGTGTCTCTCAACACGTGTTTTTACAACAAGAACTCGGGAGAAACTCCTAAATTCAAAGAATTTCCAATACACAGTGCCAATTGATAAATTCAAAGAATTTCCAATACACAGTGCCAGTGAATAATACAAATCATAAACTTCTATGGGACCAGCTTAAATGTGTGATAAGTGTTATGCTACTCCGGAGCCGACTGTACTATTTTTCAACGCTCGGAAATACAGTGACCGCAACAGGTTGTGAAGATATATTTAAAACATTCTTATAAGGACTATCGAGTGAAGGCCACAACAATAAGGATGTAAAAGCTATTTAGTTGAGAAACTCGTTGATATTTCAATTTAAACGAGTTCCTGTTTTTACAAAAATCATTACCATCGTGTAAAATAATGGGTAGTTGCAATGTATTTGATTACCTATATTCAGTGGAGTGTAGATTAACGCATTCTAAATTGTAATCTTATTGGCTTGAGTTCATCAACACATAAAACAAACGATTAAAAGTTAACCGTTAGTTACAATTCTTCTATACGATAAAATAATGTCAAAAACAGTCGGTTAAATAATAATAGCCTGTTTACATGCTGCAAAATATTCTCGTCTTTTTTTATGCAGTTGCTGTAACTAATAGCTTTGCTGTAATTAATATTGTAGTTTATTTACTACTTCGCTTCCTACGTTAAGAAAAGTTTAAAATCATTTCTTGGAAATAGATATCATTTAAGAAAATAAATTGTATTAAGATTTTTTCGTTAACGAAAATGTTTTTTTTCTTTTTGAACCTATTGAAAATATCTTCATGAAAATTAAAGTATTCTATTCTATTCTATCCTTAATTAATGGCGTCGCATCGCATTAAACGTACGCATTTTGCCAATGTCAAGTGAAATGTAATTAAGTATAGTAACAAAAATTGTACGGTAGATTGAGGTTAAAAATGGAATCTCTCAACACGTGTTTTTACAACAAGAACTCGGGAGAAACTCCAAAATTAAAGTATTGTTGCATATTTAGAACACTTTGACGTTGACATTTTAATGAGATTAAAAATACAAGCATTTTTTAACAAACATACTTTATTCCTACTTTTGTTATAAAAAAATAAATAAAAGGGTAGTGTGCATCGTTTTGATAAAGACATTCACACGTATAGTGTGTGAAAAACTGATAAACTTCCGAAAATTTTGGCAAATACAAAAAAATACCGCAATCAACTGATATAAAAAGTCAAAACACAACCACATGAACAACCACAGATAGTGGTTTTCCTTTTTTCAGATTCTTTTCAAATTGTTATTAATAATTTCGAAAACCACAAATATCCGCAGTAATTTTTTATCGTTTAAAGAATGTCTACGCTGGAACAGTTGCGCGTGACCAGTAATTAGTTTCCAGTTTAATAAATTAGTTATTACTTTATTTAAGGAGTTACTGCATAATCTCTGTGTTGGTGGGTATAATCACAAGACACGCGACTGGTCAAGAGAGAGAAAAAAAAACACGGTACATAGAAGCTATGTTACGGCAATTACCGTACTCTGCATGACCATTAGTCATTTACCATACTCTACATGTCCGTTACGGCAGTTACCGTACTCTAAAAGACCGTTACGGCATTAATCGTACTCTACATAGCCTTTACGGCAGTTACCGTACTCTACATGCCCGTTACGGCAGTTACCGTACTCTACATGCCCGTTACGGCAGTTATCGTACTCTACATAGCCTTTACGGCAGTTACCGTACTCTACATGCCCGTTACGGCAGTTATCGTACTCTACATAGCCTTTACGGCAGTTACCGTACTCTACATAGCCTTTACGGCAGTTACCGTACTCTACATGCCCGTTACGGCAGTTATCGTACTCTACATAGCCTTTACGGCAGTTACCGTACTCTACATAGCCTTTACGGCAGTTACCGTACTCTACATGCCCGTTACGGCAGTTATCGTACTCTACATAGCCTTTACGGCAGTTACCGTACTCTACATAGCCTTTACGGCAGTTACCGTACTCTACATGCCCGTTACGGCAGTTACCGTACTCTACATGCCCGTTACGGCAGTTACCGTACTCTACATGCCCGTTACGGCAGTTATCGTACTCTACATGCCCGTTACGGCAGTTATCGTACTCTACATAGCCTTTACGGCAGTTACCGTACTCTACATAGCCTTTACGGCAGTTACCGTACTCTACATGCCCGTTACGGCAGTTATCGTACTCTACATAGCCTTTACGGCAGTTACCGTACTCTACATAGCCTTTACGGCAGTTACCGCAATCTACATGTCCGTTACGGCAGTTACCGCACTCTACATGGCCGTTACGGCAGTTACCACACTCTACACATACAGCGCTATCATTCCGTGGTAGTTTATTATGACCAAGTGAAGAGAAGATTTATTACAGGCTATCATTTATAAACTTTTCGGTATACCGTTCATCAACGAATGGTAATTTGATAAACCATACTTTTGGCTTTCTGTTGTTTATCTTAAGTTTCTATGTTGTTTGTGTACAGCGGTTGGTTTTCCTCATCATCATTTTCCTACCCTGCTACCAATTTATTTGTGGTCGGTGTCTTTATCGATTTTTACGGCCGGTAGCCTACCTGACGCTATCTCTCCTTGGGACAGGATTGGTCTTCGCTATACAATAAAAAAATAGTAGGCTCTAGTCTTTAGGTGTTTATAATAGAAAAGTATTACTGGCATGTTACCAACACACTAGCCCTATAATCCCCTCATAGAGCACTGGACCTTATTCTTTACAAAAAGGGATTGGTATGCGAGAAATTTAGTCCAGTTACAAAAATACTGGGAAAAAACTACCGTCATTCTAATCTTGATATCATGTTTTTTCATTTATTTTCACAACTGTCCCTGACTTTTTGGATGATAGCCGTTTTAAATTTTTGGACGTTTTACTAGTAGAGGTCGTTTTGCCGTAAAATACATTATCACCTTATAGACGTTTTGCCAACAACGTCATTTCTCGGTTTTTAGTGGGTATGCTGGAGTCCCAGAGAGTCCCACATAACCCCAGTGCGGCCCCTTATCGCAGCTAGGGTAGATGTAAAATCTTTTCCGTCGCAAAAAAATAAATAAAGGTAGACCTTCTGATTCGGAGGGGTTTTGAATATGCGTTCATCTGTAGGGAAGGTGGCCTGCCGAAGTGTGAGTCTTATTGTAAAATAAAGCTATCATTTTACTCGCGTTAAAGCTCAATTTATATGGAAAATGATATTGCGCTATTTTCATTAAAATTGTGATGTTTTTCATACTAATAATAAATCTTATACTCTACTGATGTGCCCTGCCTCTTTTCGTTCTTGATAAACTTTTTTCTACTCTTTCGATAGTCTATGGACTGGTTAACGACTCTTTTTTTAATTCAATCTATATTGGCATAATAACAACCTCTCTTTATCTAAAAGTATAAATTGTCATTGAATTATTTAACTCCACCAAAACAGAATCAAGTTAGTTATGTATTATTACCAATTTACACTAGTAAAAGTAGAAATTTGCATAGATGCTGTTCTTTTATAGTCTTTTCTATTTTTAGCATAATGATATGTTACATATTTAAATAAATATGTTAAGTTTTATGTGATGAGACGTCAGAAGAAGGTACTATCTCTTGTCTGGCTTCACGGAGAAAAATATTCTATTTTCGACGACCGACGAATGATTATACATACAACAATACCATTTATAGTGAACTAAGAAAAGTAAAGCGTTTTTAATTAAAACACTTGATTTTATAGACCATAACAGGAAAAAATAGTGAAAATACATCGAAAACATTAGAGAAAAGTTGTAACTCATAAAAATATCCAAATTAAGTGTACAATATTACGCTCATTAAAAACGACGTAAAATTTTGCGCTAATGAAAATTTTTAATAAAAGTTTTTATTATGAGGGAGTTTATCAAATTGAATCTGGCCTTATCTGACTCTGACTGCGAAATAGTTCTTGGTGTCCATTGTATTGGAATATTGATGCGACCTTCCCTCCCTGATTGACCCTGACCCCACATGATGTCGACAGCATCACTCGCTGTCTCGATACTAAGATACATTCCATATATTTGATCTACTTATAATAGTTTGGTCTTTGTCTCACATATAGTCTTGAATGGCTTTTTCGATGCCGGCATTTTTTTAGAATTCAATCACCAGTGTGAATATTTTTTGGGCATCATTTAAAGATGTCCATAAACTGGGGAAATCAGCTACTATAAATTTCATCATAATTATAAGCTAAATTTAAATTTTACTTTCCTAGTTATGAAGCATCAAAAGGTTTTAGAATCTCTTGTGTTGGAAAAGGTAGGACCCAATCTTTAACTAAGACTACCGCTGTGCAGTTATTTTGAACTAAGTAAACCTAATGATTCATAGTATGCAAATAGGTCTCAAAATGCAACAGCAAAATCTAGCAATGGCTAGACTCCGATCCGAACAAAATATCTGCACTGCACCTATCCGTATACAGCTATTGTGTATTGATTGGGATGAGTTTTGTAGTTGCAGTCAATTTATAATAGACTATAATATATATTAATAAGAAATACTCTGTATGTCACTCCAATTAAGAATATATTTTTTTTAATAAGAGTGCCAACTATAGAGCGTGTTTTGTTCAAGCAGCGGTAAACTTAACGGAATTCGATCGAGAAGTTTAATTAGAAAATCGTAATGAGTAATTTGTAAATTGACGTAATAACAAGTCAGTTTTAAAACTTAATAAACTTGTACAAATTAGTTTACAATTTACATAATGTAAAGAAAAAAATAATATTTGAATGGTACAGTTTAAATTAGTACTTACAAAGTTTCGATGAGTTCGCAATTGAGCAAGAGTTTGTCGGGGCCGAGTTCGACGATGGCGACCGTCTGGTCATGGTAGTAGATCATACGCAGGGTGTCGTTGCCGACGCGGCGGCCGGTGTAGGGCTTGACGCCGGCGGCGGGGTCACGGCGCCGCGGCTCGTCGGAGCGCGCGCCCGCACTGCCCACCAGCCCCGCCAGCGACCACCCCGCCGGGAAGCTCAACGCGAACGGCTTCGCGGACGCTGCCGGGGGAGACGACACCGCGATACAGAAGATCACCACGACAGACAGCAGGGACTTGAACAAGCCGTCCGCTAGCGGCGCACCACGCGCCAAAGCGTCTCGCGCTGACCGCACCGCACTCAGCAGCCTCCGAAACGACATTGCTGGCTCTCAACGCTCGTCCATATCGCACATGCGAGCTACGCGGCGGTCGCCCGAGAACTGAGCCCGCCGGCAGCCAGCACTCTTCCGAAGGCACTTTCTTCGTGACGTAGTTTCGCGGTCAGTGTCGGCGGTAGTTTCACTCGTGTGTCCCGCGCCTTGCACTTCCGGAACTAGCGTAAGTATAGCGCGGAGCTTGTTATCAACACTGCATAGACAGGGCTGGCTGCAGGACCAGGGCAATTAGTCCAATAACAAAACGCTACGTACCTAACTGGCAGGAAGTAAAAAAAACTCTTCGATTATTATCAATCATAGGAGGACGACGATCTCCGACATCAGTCATTAGCTCGTAACTGTCCCCTGCTGAATACGAGATTTCCCATATGTATGGAAAATCAAAGAGACATCACTCAATTTCTCATTCTAGGACCACCACCATGCTGACTGAACAAACAGTTTGATATGCTCTATTATGAGACACGGAGCAACGTAAAATTCGCCCTAGGTAGTATTATATATTTAGCTTATGTGCGTACACTGTTGGAAATTTGGTTGCGGTGTAGATTTTGCAGTCATTTTATCATAAAAAAATAACCCCGAATCCACTGATCACTCCTGACTATTACCACTTTTCAACCGACTTCAAAGAGGAGGAGGTTATCAATTCGACTGTATTTTTTTATGTTGGATTGAATGAATTTGATATACACTTTTGTGAAATTTGTCAAATTGTGAAATTTTATATACTTAAAACACTAAAAAGCAAGAAATAAAAGTGTTTTTAAATAAATTTGGAGTGACCTATTTTTAGTAGGTAGACACACTCGTCTTTCCTTATGTGATGTATGATTGATTCTTTTAAACGGCCGAACCTGGCTGATCGTCCAGCGGAACTGTAACGCAGGGATGGACTTGGGGTGTTTAGGAGCAAAGATATCTATGGCAATTTGTATGATTCCGCATTTCACAAAATGCCTCGACATATTGCACGATACGCCGAAATAGCTACTGACTGGTCTGGACCATAAAAATATTGCCTACGGGTCGAGTAGCATATTTTCTAAAAAAAAAATTAAATAAGAAAAAACCGCCTTCAAAACTAAAAACGGAGAAATAAAAATTCTGTTTATAAAAATCTAAATGTTTTTTTGAGGACGGTGCCAATTTATTCCAGATATTGAAGTTGGCACCGTCCTCAAAAAAACATTTAGATTTATATAAACAGAATTTTTATTTCTCCGTTTTTAGTTATAAAGGCGGTTTTTTCTTATTTAATTTTTTTTTTAGAAAATATGCTATTCGACCCGTAGGCAATATTTTTATGGTCCAGACCAGTCAGTAGCTATTTCGGCGTATCGTGCAATATGTCGAGGCATTTTGTGAAATGCGGAATCATACAAATTGCCATAGATATCTTTGCTCCTAAACACCCCAAGTCCATCCCTGCGTTACAGTTCCGCTGGACGATCAGCCAGGTTCGGCCGTTTAAAAGAATCAATCATACATCACATAAGGAAAGACGAGTGTGTCTACCTACTAAAAATAGGTCACTCCAAACTATCGCGACCTAGATTTATGATTGCTAGATGTCTTTACACAATAACTCTACAACGAGGTACCAGGGACGATTTGTATTGAAAAAAAAACCACGCTTTTATGTTAAACGAAAAACTAAGTTGTACCACCGATCGAATATTTTCAAGAACTAATGTAATTGAGCACCCCACGCTTTTCTCTAAATAGTAATTACTTATACTTTTCGTTTATCATTTAGTTTCTATACTAAAAAGATATTTTTCACTTTTTAGTTTTTTATGTTATTTAGTTTTTTGAACTAGTATTTTATTTTCCACTTTTTTGCGAATTATAACCGCCGATGAAAGTACTTACTTAATGACAACGCCATCTAGTGACGTATAGCAGAACTAACATTCCAAACGTTTAATTTATTAGTCCTGGCGATTCTAACCAGGATAATGGGATATTCTTATCGAATTATTGTAATGTCATCGGTCTTTGATAAGTCCATAAAGTTTAAATGAAATCTGACCGTTTAAAGTGGGTCAAAATCGAGCCCAAGCAAGTCAGTTACGCACATACAAACAAACATACAGGTGAAACTAATATAAGCGTGTTAAGAAAATTACGTATTTGACAAGACGTCATAATAGAACTAAGAATTGAGAGAAGTTTGTCCTAAGGTCACATGCTCCAGCTATGTCTTTTTGTATTTGACGGGGCAACTCTTGCTTCCATCTGGCCGGATAATAAAGAAGGTGGAATCGACTTTAACCCAGAAACCCTCATCCGCTAAGGGACAGCGACCTATCTTATATTTAACACAATAATGCTAATTAACGCTATTGTTATGGCGATGGTAAGCCTGGTGAGCTTAAAGCAATCCCTACCAACAGCCAATCCGACCACTAACATGTACTCTCCAGATCTCTAAATCTAATTCTGTTGGGTGAACCACTAGGCTATGGACTTAACTCCTCCTAAGAGTTCCGTTCGCAGGTTACAGATTGCTACTTTGGTCTCTGTTTTAGATTTGATGTTGACTTGATGCAGCAATTATTCATTTCCTAATTACTATCTCGATCTGTTCAATCATAGTTATTCGTCACAAAACGAAAGTTATCGACAAGTCAAGTCAAGTCAACAGCCTGTGTCCGTCCACTGCTGAACGTAGGCCTCCGTCATGTCACGCCATCTAAAGGGGTGTAAGGGGAAAGCGGAACCTTGGCCGACCCAAATGTCAACCTCATAGCTGCCCGTGGTGCACCCTGCCGACTAACCTCTGACGACCGTACGATGGCGGAATATTCATCTGAATCTGGTTGGGTTAAATTCCTGACCGGCGGCGTGCAGCCCGTCGGTGCGATAAACTTAACCCTATGCGATCACCAACACGCCTGCCCAACGCGGTGATATGGGCATCATCCCATTATGTTAAACGCCATAAGTTATTGACATAGCCCAATTAATAGGTGCTGAAATGGCAATTGGCTGGTCACGTCTCCCGGAGAATCGAGTGAGCAGATGAATTGGAGAGGAGAGCGGGAAGCCCAGGATTGCGAACTCTGGCATAACAGGAGGCCTACGTCCAGCAGGATTAAATGATTGATATTGTAAATGCAAATAATGTAAAAGATAAATTCCGTGACCTGGCGGACGCCTAACCATACAGTTTATTCGTGGTAATGACGAGAACTTCTGAAGGAAAGTGCACACGAGCGAAACATTTGTGTCTTTACTTTTGCGTTTTAGACTATAAGAGCTGAGTAAGTATATACATTTCAAAGCAGGGATTTATAAACTCACTTTTTTGCATTGCAACTCACACTGCTAGACGTATGGCATAGTTTATTTTTAATGTAAATAGGGAGAGAAATCGGCATACTACGAGTCACCTGATGTTAAGTGATTAACGTCGCCCATTGCGGTTGTGTTGTCTGTAAAATAATAGTGAAAAAGCTTTACTAAAATACTAACATACTTTATAAGCTTTTTATTAACACAATATGGATTAATGTTGTCCGAAATAAATGAATTAATTTTTTTTTTTTAATTTACTCAACCCTCTTGGGGTTATGAGCGATAGTATGTACCTCGTATGTATGTACGTATTGGAAAACAGAAATAGAGAGAACTAGAACTCTTTTTATGTAACAAGAATTGAAAGTGGGTATGACGTTTCATTAATGTCGTCAAGAGCGCGACCGTCATTGCACGTCCACGCAACACCTCCGTGGCGAGCTTCCGATAGCATGATTTGCATGGATCATTTGCATACGCTGATCCCATCCCCGTATTACGTAGGTATATAATAACGGAACCGCTATAGGCGCACGCGCTGATATTAATTTCACTATTTCCGTGCATGTTCCGGGCGATGTTTTATGTAGGAACAAGACTACCAAGTGACTCTCTCACCAACAAAAACAAAGTAGGCAGTTCTATTAACAACAATAAAATTGAAAATCTCGTTGCCCCTTCGCATGGCGAATTATTTGAAGTTATGGAAAAATGTACCTATGAAGAAATCCATTTTATGCCACACCTAACCAGAAAGTGGGATTTTGTACTCACATATTCAGATTTTAAACGTCTTAGCTCAGATCGCATACTAATCGCCCTCGCCTTCTGGCTGGGGCGTTAAATACCTGCGATCTGGGGCATTCTTTGTTTTACCGCTCTTGTTAATAACTAGGCACTATTCTTAGTTTCATTTTGCGTGTCTGTAGGTAGATATCAATTTTATTAAAAGTTTAATATTTTTTGGAAATGGATGAGGAAAAACTTCAATGATTTACAAAAATTCTTAAGAATTTCACTGAGCATTATAAATATTATTACGGCACTAAACAACAAAACTTACAGGTTAGTTTAGTTGTTGAGTCGACAATTTATCGGTTTAAGTCACGATCACATTAAATTCACGTAAATTTAACCGTAGATTGCATTAACAATCACAACAAGGAATTAATACTTATAGTCTGAAGAATTTTATTTATTTTTCGACACAGAGTGGTTTAGTTTGTGATAGATAAGGCACAAGGTGGAAGTTAGATTAAAAATGAAATGGCATCTGGTATTTGAGAATATCTGTTTTACTAAGAACCTTAGATATCCAGGTCGCGTCATCAGCTCTACAGGACACCCACCACATGAGCTGTTCCGTCCTGCACAGCTAAGACTGGGCCTCCAGAACTCACCTAGAGAAAATTTATATCCGTATAATTCACCGAGGTAAGTAAAACTGCAAGTATTTTAGATTCTGATGTCAGCGTTAGATTTTTATTTTGTGTAGGAAGTTATTGCTAATTAAATAGCAAAGATAGCAAGTGATGACTCCATTATTTACCTAAGGAGGCATTCATTAATTAATTACTACTTAGTTAGAAAACTCTCTCCGTGGTCTAGTGTAAGTAGAGAGCCTGGGTTCTATCTCCTAGGTAGTACACCATCGGGTGAGATGAAGGCTAGGAGCTGCCCCGTCTAAGATGAAAAAAGAAAGATAATCTTAATATGTGTATATATATATAAATTACGTGTCGTTGTTTGTCCGCGATGGACTCCTAAACTACTTAACCTTCAACTATGTACTTTACCTTCAATAAAATCGTAGGTAACTATCAATTTCCTAGGACTAGTCTATAGAAAAAAAAATGTTATGATGGTGAGCAGAATACATGGTTCTCGTTTGACTGTTCATGTCTTTTACATCCTGTATTTTAGTCTCAGACCAATAAAAAAGTTTTAGTATACAGTATAGAACAGAGATTATCAAACTTATTTGTTTTACCGCCCCCTATGAAAATGAATTATTTCTCACCGCCCCCAATTTTTTATACACCTAAAACTTAAAAACCACGATTTCATTGCTTTAATTACACAAACTTCTGCACCTCCCTTCCTCCTGAGGCTGCTTCCGATTCCGATAGCCTTACTAATAAGGGGGCGTTTAGTCAGTAAGAAGGAGTAAGGCACAAACTCGTTTATCTCTTTCGACGCTCAATCGTACTGAGAAATTTAGGACAAGTTTCGATGAACCCGCCAATTGCAACCGGATTGCACCAATAGCGTTATTTAACGAAAACTTGTTACAATTTGATTGCGTACGGCTATCCTATGAAATCTATGTTAAGTATTTTTAGTTTTTATATCATACCGGGCAGAAATATATACTAATTATTCGATATTGAGTAGTAGGTAAGGTAAGTTTTAATATCAGTGAATTTTACGATATAAAGTAAATGAAATTACAAATCAACCAACGCCCCCCTAAACTACGCCAACGCCCCCCATTTTTATCTGGATCACTTAACGCCCCCCGCTAGGTCTCCAACGCCCACAAGGGGGCGTTAACGCCCACTTTGAGAAAGACTGGTATAGAATCATTTAGTTTCTATATTAAAAAGTTATTTTTAGTAAGTATAGAAACTATACATTATTAAAAATATTCTTTACACCCAACGCCCGACTACTTAACAATAACAACGCTATCTAGTGACGTATAGCTGAACTAACATTCCAAACGTTTAATTTATTAGTTCTGGCGATTCTAATCGGGATAATGGGACATTCTTATCGAATTATTGTAATCATTGTAATGATAAGTCTATAAAGTTTCAACGAAATCTGACCGTTTAAAGTGGGTTGAAATCGAGCCCAAACTTGTCAGGTACATACAAACATACAGGAGTTACAAACATACAGGTGAAACTAATCTATGCGTGTTAAAAAAAATATACACTTACCAGCGATGTGTATTTAGAATCATCTTCCGTGGACACACATGGCATTTGGGATACCCCCGCGGCATTAAAACAATTGTTTTCTGTTGTTATTGTTACCGTAATTGATATGCTTTTAATGGAGTATGGCTTAGAAGCATTCTGTAAATAGAACTGATTAAGGCTGGAGTTCACCAACATTTAAACAGGTGATTATTATTAACCCGACCGTATTTGACATTTTATCGTATACCTAGATAAAAGAATTTGTCATTAGCCTTAATTATAGCCACTTGGCACTAGGCAAGGGGTGCTTAGTCGGTAAGAGTCCGACGCGTGACTTGTGGCCGCCCTTCGGGTATCCATGCAGGATTACCTACACCTCCTTAATAATCCTGAATATTTTAATTGTACCGATCGAACATTTTCAAGAACTGATCTTATTGAGTGCATCCACGTTTTTCGCTAAATAATAATTATTACACTTTTCGTGAACACTTTTTTTTAGTCCGATTTATCAATAAAACGTGTTTTTTTAGTTTTTTTTTTAATTAACATTTATTTCCTACTTTTAAATCCGATTTAGCCGATGAAAGTATATAAATTATTAAACAAAACTCGCCAACTAGAAAGCCATAACAATGACAACGCCATCTAGTGACGTATAGCTGAACTAATATTCCAAACATTTAATTTGTTAGTCCTGACGATTCTTATCAGGATAAGGGGATATTCTTATCGAATTATTGCAATGGCTTACGAATACTATTGAATTATTGTAATGTCATCGGTCTTTGATAATGATAAAGTCCATAAAGTTTAAATGAAATCTGACCGTTTAAAGTGGGTCAAAATGGCGTACAAAGGAGTCGGTTACAAACATAGTAGCAAACATACAGGTACAGGTGAAGCTTACAAAAGCGTGTTAATAAAAAGCAATAACCTTCAAGTAAATCCATGAATAAGCTCTAGCATTAACATCTCCCCCAAAGGTACTTCTCCAAACGTCTACTGCCTCCACCGCCACGCTCGGTTCTATCCTCATCATGGCCAAACTAGCTGTCTCGTGTTCGCCTTGTAGGCTCCCAGCCTGAGGAATATGGCTAGGATGCAGCAGAATTTCAGTCACGTTGAGTACTGAGCCATCAATAAAAGGGTTTCTGCTTTCAGCTATGACAGTATATTGGGATTTAATTGTGCTGTAATGTATTGAAGGAACAAAAGTAACCAATAAAAATAGTCAGTAACGATATTGTTTTTACAAATAGATATTTGAAAAAATAATTCGAAATATTTGCAAAAATATTTCGTTCGGATCTTAGAAATGCAATTTTCAAAGATTCACCTGGGGCAGGTCGATCTTTTCAGTGTCAAATTATTCCATAATTTATGGTAGTTTTTATCTTAACTGGACGTCAAATATTCGCAAAAATATTTCGTTCGGATCTTAGAAATACTTTCAAAGATTTGATGAAACAATGTTTACCATAAAAACATATGCAACAAGCACTGAATTTCGACAACGAAAGCAGTGCCCCGGTAGCGTAGGTAATTGTTAACGCAGCCGCCCGGATTGCGGAGCATGCTGGGTTCGATTCCCGCCTGGGGAAAGTAGATTTTTTTTTCAGTGTACCTATATTTTATAGTTTTAAAAATATTTACGCGTTTGTAAACACAAAAATTATTCCATAGATTACATTTTGAACACCTGGTACCATAATTATTGATAATATCTCACCTTCTTTTCCGTCTCTCGTCCTGTGCGTGCTGGACTGCTGGTTTACGATGCCACCGACAAACTGTGGCTACCATTCCAACGCGAACTAAGGGCTCATTTTTACACAGAAATGCTGCCAAATTCCTTAGTTCGCGTTGTACGATACCGGTACAATCAAGAAATAGAATTACCTAATTCACTGCCAGCACACGTCTTCCCTCCTTACAACCCTAGATCATTCAAAAGAGGCGTGAAGAAGCACTTGCAGGTCAGTAAGGCAAGGGTGGCAAGTTGCGTTTGCATTTTGCATTTGTTCTGGGTACCATGAGGTGGACATGGAGTCATTTCTAGACCTTATTATACTTATAAAAAAAATACATGCTAAACTTAGAAGCTAAAGAAATATTGAGTGTGATGCAGCGAGGTGTGATGTGATGAGTCAATAAGTATCTCTTTCTTAGGAGAAACCTATAGTAGTACCTATCGATCTTGACAACACGTCTATAGGTTTTGCCGTAGATTTTTAAATCCGGCCGCCTGCCTGACACCATGCAACCCTCTTTGGGAATCAGTCAAAGTCAATTAAGTGATGGGATGGAAATGTTGACGAGAGTTGGGAATGAGTTTGATGAGTCAAAGTATAAAGGAACCAAATATTTGACATCAGCTGGATACTACACAAGCAAGACACAACTTGCGTTTGGAACGACCAGAATTGATAACGTCCTGTTGACATTACGAGCACAAAGCTTTGCACAATTGCCTTTCCTATCCATCTAGTGCGGAAAATGATTGATGGCATATCGTGTCAAAAATGTTTGCAATATTAAGTACCTATATACTATGAGAGCTTTAGGTAACTTGTAAAACCACACCAGGCAATATAGGCTACGCAGTGCCCCAAAATAATGACAGGTTTTCAGCATGTCCCCTACATAAAATGGGCGACGAAACCAAAATCTAAGTACATTATATTTATAACTCAAAGGTGACTGACTGACTGACATAGTGATCTATCAACGCACAGCCCAAACCACTGGACGGATCTGGCTGAAATTTGGCATGCAGGTAGATGTTATGACGTAGGCATCCGCTAAGAAAGGATTTTTGGAAATTCCACCCCTAAGGGGGTAAAATGTCCACGCGGACGAAGTCGCGGGTGGAAGCTAGTGTAACATAAACTTTCAATGATTAACCAACAAATAAAACCCGAAAACCAGGCGGCCAATTCGCTAACTTTATTTTGACAGATGAATGATTTTTTTGATGATGATCAACGAGTGAATTACATAGTATCGGAGTTTCTCCCGAGTTCGTGTTGTAAAACCACGTGTTGAGAGACTCCATTTATAACTCCAATCAACTGTACATTCTGTATTCTGAGATTTTTTGTTACTTTAGTTACATTTTCACTTGACATTAGCAAAATGTGTAGTGTACGCATAAGTATCGCGACGACATTAATTAAGAATAGAATAGAATACATGGTGTTATGATGTTATTAAAATGAATTTATATTATGAACTATGACTTTATTTATTCTTAATTAGTTACAATAGAATCACACAATCAATAGATACAATACAATCGAGATGAGGACAGTGACACATAGCGAGCGGGAAAATCTGAACTGTCATGCTGACAGTGGGTTGCCGTTCCGAACCCTATAACATCTTCCCTTTCCTAAGATTTTTTTATTTTTATTTTAACCTTTAATGGGCAACATAATCTTGATGCCACCTGGGTTTCCTTGTTGCACGATGGGGGCGAGATGATTCTGGAGATGTATTTGCTATCGTTGGATTATTTTGATTATCAGCTTGGTGCTCTTGCTGATTATGGGTGAAAGGTAATATTAAGTCTTCAGTAATTGGAGTACCTTTGTCCATCTCGTGTGTATTATATAATAAAGGTAAATCAAACATCTGATCAGGTTTATCATTCTCATTTCTCTCTTTGTTCTTATTTTGGTAAGGTTTTATATAAACTCTATTTCTTCTGTACAACTTTCCATTCACTAGCACTAAGTATGATCTAGCTGTCACTTTTTCATGTATTTTTCCCTGATACCACCTTTTGTCAGTTTCTGGAAATAGCCTTATGTATACAGTCTGTCCCTGTTGCAGGTCCTCAAGAGTCTTAGTTTTTTTGTCATAATACCATTTTGATGTTTTTTGTTTCTTCTCAATTGCGGATGGGACATTAGCAATAAAGTTTGGTTTCAATTGTGACTTGAGTAAAGGGATACTTGTTCTGGTCTTCCTAGAAAAGAATTTCTGAGATGGACTAGCGGCTGAACTTGCAGTAGGAACATTTCGCTGGTGTAGTAATGCAAACCATAAATCTTCATTTCTTTCTGAAGTTTTCTGTATTAATCTTTTAGCTATTTTTACCGATGCTTCTGCTTTTCCATTCGATCTAGGATAATGTGGTGAAGATGTCATATGTGAAAAACTCCAGTCCAGTGAGAATCTTTTGAAATCTTGATTCACAAAGTTTGTCGCATTATCAGTAATAACTAGTTTTGGACTACCATGTCTGGCAAAGTTTTTTTTACATATATTGATAGTTTCTAATGAAGATAAGTCTTTAATTCGATCTAATTCAAAGAAATCTGAGTAGTGATCCACTGTTATAAGATACTTAATGGTTGCATTTTTTATTACTACTTCGAACACATCCATAGAAACTATTTGGAATGGATACTGAGGTATATCATGGCTTTTCATAGGTAATGGATTTTGTGATGGAGAATACTTCATACATGATTTACATGACTGTATATAATTAATAATATCAGAAGACATTCCTGGCCAAAAAATATTCTGACGAGCTAAGCGTAAAGTATTTTCAATACCACTATGACTATTATGAAGTTTCTTTAATAAGTTATTTCTCTGTGCATCTGGAATCAATACTCTCCCATTTCTTAAAATCAGTCCATTCGTAGTGCATAATTCGTTTTTGAATTTATACATAGGTTTCAGTTCTTCTTTAAAATCTACAATGTATTTAGGAAATCCATTGACAATATATTCAATCAATATTTGTAAGTTACTATCCTCCTTTGTTGACTCTTTAATGTCTTCAATGACCTGATCCGATATCTTCAAATAGCTACATACATTTAATTCTTGAATTATTTTAAAAATTTTACATTCCTTGGACATGTTTTCGATGCAATCATCATAGGTAGAGTTGTCAATAGGTAGAGGTGCTCTAGACAGTGTATCCGCAGCATTATTAAGTTTACCTTTAATGAATTCAAGTTCTATTGGATATCTTTGTAGTGTCATCAGCATCAGCTGTAGTCGTTTAGGAGCTTGACAGAGGGGTTTTTTGAATATATTGATTAATGGCTTGTGGTCCGTTCTTACTGTAGTCTGCTTGCTTCCACAAATATACTGATCAAAACGAGTGCATCCAAATACTACAGCTAACATTTCTTTTTCTATTTGGGCGTACCTCTTTTCTGTGTCAGTCAATGTTCTTGATGCATAAGCAATAACTTGCCCCTTTTGGTAAACAGCAACTCCTAGACCATCGTTACTGGCGTCACATTCTATTGTTATAGGCTCATTCATTTCAAAGTATTTTAAAAGTTTTAAATCTGCTATGATATTCTTTAATCGTTTGAACTCATTTTCTTCATGTTCAGTCCATTTCCAAGGAGCATCTTTATAGGTTAAATTACGTAGTTGACTGGCATTATAGCTTAAATTTCTGATATAGCGACTAAGGTATGTTATCATACCAAGAAACCGAAGAACTTCCTTCTTGTTAGTAGGAGAAGGCATATTTTGTATTGCTGCAATTTTAGAACTATCCGGTTGTAGACCGTGATCTGTAAGAATATGACCAAAAAATTTTACAGACGTCTGCAATAGCTTAAGCTTATCAATATTGAGTTTGCAATTAATTTTATTTAATCTCTTAAGTAATTTTTCAAGGTTTCTATTGTGATCTTTGACAGCTTCCTTCATGTTATCTCCTGATCCATATATTAAAATGTCATCAGCCATTACTTCTACCCCTTTTAAGCCACTTAACAAAGATATTAATTTTTGTTGAAAAATTTCTGGCGATGATGAGATACCAAAAGGAAGTCTTTTCCATCGGTATCTCCCAAATGGTGTCCAAAAGGTAGTAAGCTTACTACTGGCTTCACTTAAGTTTACATGCCAAAATCCTTTTTTTGTATCAACTGTAGTGAATACCTTTGCTTTACCTAGTTCAGGTAAAATCTCATCTAATGTTGTAAACTGATAATTTGGTCTCTTTACAGCTTTATTAAGTGGAATTGGATCCAAACAAATTCTAAATTTATTATCTCTTTTTACTATAAGAATATTATTAACCCAATCAGTATGTCCTGTCTCTTTAATTATAATATCATCTTTTTCTAACCTTATAAGTTCTTCTTTCAGTAGACTGCGTAGTGCTAGTGGTACACGGCGGGCAGGTTGAATGGATGGTTGTACAGATGTATCTATTTCTATAGTGGCATCTCCTGCAAATTTACCATATCCTTGAAATACATTTTTGTAATCAGTAATTAATTGTTTTGCCTCATTTAATAGATTTTCAGGAATTTCATTATCTGTTCTATTCACTAAGTTACAATATTTGATAAAACCTAATTTTCTACAAGCTGTTTCTGATAGTAGCGGTCCATGTAAAATGTCAACAACCGAAAATCTCAATCTAAATCTTTTCTTTTTTCGGACACAATAAATATCAATTTCTCCTACAACATTAAGTGGGTGACCACCAATAGTTCTAAGTTTACATTTCACTGGTAAAAGAGATAAAGATTCTCTTTCCAACAATTTTTTGCAATTCTCTATGCCTATAAGACAACCCTGTGCACCTGTATCAAGTTGAAACAAGTGTGATTTTAAAGAACCATTTACCTCCACCAGAAGCTCTCCCATTACATTTCCTGAACTGTTTCTTATCACTTTCTGAATGACTAATTCTTCTTCAGATTCACAGTCTTCTGATTCACTAGGTATTTCTTCGACTTTTCTCACCTGCTTTTTCTTCGAATGCTGAAAACGTTTCTTTTTACAAACCTTACTATTATGATTCCATCCATTGCAAATACTGCACTTCTTCCCATAAGCCGGACAGAATTTCTTATTAAAAACATGAGAGTTACCACAGAACTTGCATAATGCTTGTGTTTTTGCTTCCACTTTACTTATTTCTGGAGCACTATTTTTTTCAAAATTCTTTAATTGGTCCAAAGCAGCTTCTGAAGACCTGCACATATTTACAGTAGTTTGTAAAGTTAATTCATCTAGCTTTAATAAATCTTTTTTTACTTCTATGCTTTTGATTCCTATGACAATTCTGACTCTTAACATTTCTTGCTCCAAATTACTGTACTGACAATTTTTTACCAATTTTTGCAAATCTAAATAAAAGGTATCAAATTTCTCATCCTCTTCTTGTTTCCTTGAGTTGAACAAAAAACGTGAATAAATTATATTATTTTTACTCTTAATCTTGGACTCAAGTTTTAAAAATATTTTTTCTTCACATGTTTTTTCTTCTTGTGTGAGGTCAAATAAATATTTCGTGGTAGCTGCCGGCCCTATTGCGTTAAGTAATACACTTGCTACCTGTAGGCGTCTTTCTTTACCCCAATATTGCATTCCCGTGGCCGCCTTGTAGTTTTGCCAACCATTTTTGAATATTGTGAGTGCCTCATTTAAGTCGTTACATTGAAGAGTGAAGGGCGCTGGAAATGGAATATGTACTACGCTTTTCTCATTGCGTTGTTCTACGTCCATCAGCCGCATTTGCATAGCTTCCAGCACTTCATTTTGGCGACGCAGTAGGTCAGCAATCGCTTTTGTTGGTATGGATTCTTCCGTCATTCTGACACCATGTTATGATGTTATTAAAATGAATTTATATTATGAACTATGACTTTATTTATTCTTAATTAGTTACAATAGAATCACACAATCAATAGATACAATACAATCGAGATGAGGACAGTGACACATAGCGAGCGGGAAAATCTGAACTGTCATGCTGACAGTGGGTTGCCGTTCCGAACCCTATAACACATGGTCATGCTACTAGAAAAATGTAAAACTCACCAATAGTTCCTTGAATATCCCAAGACATTGATGCAGGTGGCTGATGTCAGAACCCAGTGAGGAGATAGCAATGTACCCCCACAGGTTTGCGCGGTAATACAAAGAGTATATAATACACTACGTTTATTATTACATAATATTTTTTACACAATATTTGACAGGCTCTCAAAGATGGCCACCAAAAATGGCGCTTTTTCCGGAAGCTCAGTAATTGATTAGTTACTTTTAAATTCTTGTTCTTCATTCTCGCACTCCCAAGCTACAGTGTTATTCTGAACATCGTTTTGCTTTTCAAAGAACTCAGTTTCAGTATCAGAATGAGAAATCGGTAGATTACTTCCTACGGGGTTATCTTTTTCATTCATCCCGTTTTTGTCCTAAAGTCCCACTGTTCGAGGTCTAAATATAATTTTTCCTTTGCTGTTTGCAATATAGAGCTTGTAATATTTAAGTCACATTCATTGTCAACCATAATAGTTTGAGAATCAATATCGAAGCCAAATTTATTGTTCGAGGAAGTCTTTTTAAAATTGATGAGAATATCTAAAAAGTGCAACATTTTCCTTCAAAAGAAATATTAAATTTCTTCTAGAGTCAAAATAAGGTGTGCCTTTCTCGGGATAACTTATAGTCTCCCATCCTAGTCAAATCAAATATTTAAGTATATATAAAAAAGTAAGTTTACGTTTTGACTAACCTGGAACAACATCCATCAAGATCACAACGACCAGAGCGGTGGCCATGGTAGTGCACAATGAGCGCGGTGTCGGGTAAACAATGCGTGTTTATTAATTCTGCGCGGCCGTGCTAAGCCAAACAACAAGATTTGCACCTATAGGTACTTAGGATAATATTGCATTGTTAAGTAGAGGCACAAAAGTTAGTGAACTAACTCATCGCCCCATGATAAGATAACACCTACCTACATAGTTTATAAATAAACTAAAAGCTAGCCGTTATTGTTGGAAAAGAACATAGTTTAAAATCGATTGCAAAGAATCGCTAATACGGATATAGTGGTAGCCAGAGATCTCTTTTACAAATAAGTCCGTCCTTGCAAACTACCTATACCATAAATTATAAGATTTTTTTGTTGGTGCTAAGGCCTGTAGAAATACCTGGATTCCTTTTAGCCAAGTTACTATCGTAGATCCAAGTCTAGCTATAATAATAATGTAAACAGTATTGCTACCAATTATGATTACTTATAAAAAAATTGTCAAATTGAGAGAAAGTCCTTCATTTTTGAAGTCGGTTAAAATCGGTAGTTACCCAGAGCGATTGAAAAAAGCCCTACCAAACCAATATAGCCAACACTGTACTTCCCAGGGGTCGAACCCAAAACATCTGGTTCACATGGATGGGCAGGTACGATAGATACCTTACTTATACCTAGTATGTACCGACATGTCTGTCTTATTACTGGTACCCTACTATCACGAACTCTTGGATAATACGCAATTTGGTGGCTTATAGGTAAACACTAGACAAACAATGAAAAGCCCAAAAATAAGGTTTAGTATTAATTAAATTTTATTAGAAATCAACAGACTTTGTACAAAACACATTTACATGATAGAATTAGTTTAAACTTACACAAAGGCTACATAGCATAGTACTATTTACAAATTACAATCACGTGTATTGGTTAATTTAATGTAACCGAATACATAAAATATGTAACTCATCATTAGGACGATTTTTTTCCTCTAGTCTAGACTATACATGGGAAATTAATAGTTATAAAATTATTCAAAGTCAAAGTTAGATTTTTTTATATTGCGTGGTGTTTTTTAACACCAAAATATAAAAATCGTTGGCAGCATTTTTTTTAAGTTTCTTGTTTTGATGTATAAAATGCGTTGATTTCGGCTTTGTCTAAGGTATTTTTACATCCTGTATACATATAGCTATGTGTATATAAAATTATTAAATGAAAATGTGAACAAGAAATCTAACAAGAGGTCACATTTATCAGCTCCGAAATATCGCCTCTTTTTACTATGAAAAGGAGGCGACGCCTCCCCTTTCCTAGCTCATAAATGTGCTATGCTATTAGGTACGCCATTTATCTACTTGCTGTTATTAGGTAGGTACAATTAATTTAAAAATGCTTGCTAATATAATTTAGAACCGTATAAAATTGCTTGTATTCAAATTCACAACCAATAAATAACATTAATCGAACTATCATAAATGATAGAGCTTGATTCATTAGCTAGTTGGTAACAACTAAAGGTGCGATCGCCGAACAGAGATAATTTCGTACATTGACACCGTGTTACGCATCCTTGTCACTCCTGTGCAATTATGTTGCTGTCACGCTCACACAGGTATAGTGACCGCCCCTTTTAGAGATTCTAAACCTTTTGAAAATTAATACGGTGTTAATGTTCGATAAAAGTTGCGACTTAGAATTCTCTTAAATATTATACATATTACTCATTAATCAGAGTTTAATTTCATTTGGAGAGTTTAGAATTAATAACTAAGTTATGAAAGTATTTTATGTTTTAATTATCAGCAAATAGTTACACCAAATGCCTCTTTTCATCGGTAATAGCTATGGCTAGTGGATCACACGCCCGAGCTTTGCATAACATTGTGAATAATGCTAATAATACAGAATGTAATTAAAAACATTAAATTTTACATAGTTTTATAAATTTGACTATTAGTAAAAATTTTTAACACAACTGACAGTACACTGAAAGGTACGACCACAGATTTAATAATACAAGGAGATAGGCAGTCAAGTGTATGCCCTGTGGGCATACATTTCCGCCACTTCGCCTTCCGATAAAGTCAAGTGAATACGTAACTCAGCGATTTGACCGAACTCCTTTGCGGCTGTGCTTAACTTTCATCGCTTCGCAGTCCTTAAGAGGCGCGCAATGAGGATCCGTAACGATTTTAACTATGAATGTAGCTTTGTAGACAATTAAAAAACAAAATAAATGGTACCAAATTTTTTTTTCTACGATGAGAATTGACGAAGTTATGACGATAAAACGGATCGTTCCGCCAAGCGGCCGCCTGGCAGGCGTGTGACGTCACTCGGCACTACATCACTGCCGACTATACCCACGCGCAACGTTTCTTGCGAACATATCGTATTGAATACTATACATATTGTTTTTTTGATGTTATAGTGGTGGACAAAGCCTATTCAAGAGGTTTAGTGACAATTTAGTGCAGTTTGAGCAATCCTACTAATTTATAAACACGAAAGTTTGTGTGGATCGGATGGTGAAAGAAGTATGCGAGCGTATATACGTCTCTATGTCTTTAACGCAAAACCTACGGAATGGATTTTAATTAAAATTTGTAATAATATAGCTCATACATCAGAATAACATATAGATAGGCTACCTTTTATTGCGAAAAAGGGTTCGAAGGGGTTGAAATAAGGGATGAATTTTTGTATGGAAGTTCTTAATTTTTAAAGAAAAGCCATGAAACTTGAATTTAGGCACTTGATAAAAAAGAAATAAATATTTGTTTTAGCGTTTTTGAAAAATTTTGATCAGAGTGGGGATGAAATAGGAGATGAAAGTTCGTATCGAAGTCCAAAAGCCACGCTTCGATTTTATTAAAATTAGGTACATACAACATATACTAGACCTTAGGTCTAGTATATTTTTGTAGGATGTTTTGTAGGAAGCTACCTTTATTTGTAAAAAAAGGCCATGAAGGGGTTGAAATAAGGGTCGAAAGTTTGTATGGTAGTTCGTCATTATTGAAGATTAAAACATGAAACTTTGAATTTAGGCTTGATAAATAATAAATTGATAAGTAATAAATAAATATTTTGTTCATGTTTTTTAAAGTGTCAAACTTTTAAAAATATGAACAAAATATTTATTTATTCCCTCGTTTGGGGATGAAAGGTTGTATGTAAGACTAAGCAAAGTCACGCTTTCGTATATTCGATTTTGATGAAATTTGGTACAAATATTGACTAGACGCTGGGAAAGGACATAGGTTACCTTTTATTTCGAAAAAAGGCTTGAAAGGGTTGATGTGAGAGATAAAAGTTTGCATGGACGTTCGTCAAAATTATAATTTAGGCATTGTTTTTTTCCCTAACAGGTGAAATCATGACCTTTTATCCTCACAAGGATGAAATGGGTGATGAAAGGTCGTATGGAAATCCAAAGTCCCAAAAATGCAGCCCAAAATAACTATTCAACGCGGACGAAGTCGCGGGCAAAAGCTAGTACTACAGCTACATATAGATAGTAGCTTACTAAAATAATTAAGTGTAATTTCGATTATATGATGGTGATTGTACGATGTATCATTTTATATTATCAAAACTATACATACAATTTTCAAAATCTTGGAATGTGTAGGTACTAGAAAAATGCACTGAAAAAAATCGACTTGTCTCAGGCGGGACTCGAACCCGCATCTTCCACAATCCGGGCGGATTGTGGAAGATGCGGGTTCGAGTCCCGCCTGAGACAAGTCGATTTTTTTTTGCGTTTACAAACGCGTAAATATTAATACTAGAAAAATGCACTGAAAAAAATCGACTTGTCGCAGGCGGGACTCGAACCCGCATCTTCCACAATCCGGGCGGATTGTGGAAGATGCGGGTTCGAGTTAATATTTACGCGTTTGTAAACGCAAAAATAAAATTATTCCATAATGTGTAGGTACTTTGCTGAACAAAAATGGATTTTTTTACTCAGTTTAGTTTAGTTTACAATGTTTATCTTCTATCATTATCGTGATTTAGTCAAATATTACTTATCCAAATATACATAATAATTTGCAATCATAATGTATTTTCTTTTCTCAAATTTTCTGTTAGAGATTTTGCCGACGTTTGCTGAATTTCTGGTTATAGTTTTATTTATTAGGAAATAACAATATAATTTGACGGATAAATATATGTTTTTTGGGGTTTCACTGCGTAACACATTTAAATATATTATGTCAAAGTGAGAAATAATGTCCAGGCCTATGTCCAACAGTGGGTGTCTCTCGGCTGAAATGATGAAAAAAAAATCTAAGTATTCCTCGATTTTTATAACTATTTAAAATAAAATTTTACTCACGAATTATACATTATTTAAAAGTATATAATATATGTATTTCAGATTATCAGGAATAAAATCATGTAAATATCTTTATTAACACGGAAGTTATAACTTTATGAGATGATGATGAGTAAAGTTTTATGATGTCAAGGTGAGAAAAAATATTATTTTAAGGACCTACCTACTTATTCCTCTATTATTTCTAACTATTAGAAATAAACTATTACTCACGGAATATACATTATTTAAAAGCATATTTATTCAAGATTATCAAGTAAAAAAAATCATGTAAATATCTTTATTAACACGGAAGTTATAGTTAAATGAGATGAAAATGAGTCAAAGTTCCTAGGTGCGGCGACTCGGAGCGGGCGGATAGTGCCGGGTGACGTCACAGCCATGCCGTAGAGCGCAGCGGATTAAATAAAATCAGTTGACGCAAATTGCTTTATAACTTTGCAACGGGTGGACCGATTTTGATGATTTAAAAAACATCTTTATTGTGGTACAAAAAGGAATGTTACTATGTATGTCATATTAGGAAAAGCCATACCATTACGGGACCTCATTAATAGTGTATATTACGGCATGCTCAACTAGAACCATGTTATGTATGTAGTACGGCCGCTGATCGCGACACTCGGTCTTCCTATGAACTCGGCGATTCGACCGATCTCCTTCGATTGATATATCTGTGGGTACGACATTATCTCTACCGTACTTTACCACTATGTAACAGAGACCTTTCTAGCCATTTATTCAATGGGTTATCCAACATGCTACAACTTATTTCATTGCATTCAATTGAAGTAAAAATCTTTGGCAGCATCGTGCGATGTCGCGTAACTTCGGGGCCCTATTGAACACACGGCTTTAGGGTTATTTATCACTTTTGCTTTTAATACAAAATTACATTTGATTATCAAATAAGTATACAAAATAAATTACCTTAAAATAAATTAAAGATAAAATTGTGTCTTACTTTTAATTTTCGAGTAGAACCGCACTAGCGGAACTGAACTGAAATTGTTTTTTTTTTTACTGATTACTGTAGGTTGTTGCCGATGACATTTCCTGCGTCACCAGGTTTTTAAGAAGGCGAAGACCTTGGGGGGTCCTCAAACCTGTAGGTCGGCCGGTCCTAAGGGATTACTGGGCGACCGAGCATCTCCCCCTCGGGGAGTCTCTCGCTCGCCTAGCGTCCGCCCGAGGGTGCCTCTAAGGGCCCTCGGCTCGGGCACGTCGTGTCGTGGCGGAGGTGGGGAAAAGCACCCCGGTACGTATCTGTAACGAGTATAGCGCGAAGTGCGTAGACCGGGTCCTGAAATAGTATGAGATATATCGCACTACGCGGCAACGTCTTTGGCGACAACGGAATAGATAGAAACAGTATTTGGCCGCGCCGTGCCGCGCAGTTGCGCTGCAGTGCAGTTCCGCCTAGTGCGCTCTAACCTTTATACTTACACATTGGCAATGAAAAACTATTATTTTAAATGCAAAGCAGTGTTACAAGTTAAAAAGAAATCTTACAAAGGGTAGACTTGCACGAAACCTTCTAATTTTATATTAAGTAGGTACATACATACATTTACGGGTACATACAGAATTAATAGATTGGGACGGTTATGCGCAAGCGAATCCGCTGGCTAGTTTGTCATTTATAGGACACAGAAAAACGCAACTTATTGCGGAGTTAAGCTACGTTCAATACGGAGTCAAGTTTTGTCGGATCGGATTTGCCATATTACTGCAGAACGGAATGTTCTGTTCACACACGTTTCAGTCTTGCTCTTCTGAAAAATATCGAATGGTGTGTCGCCCTGTGAATGTGCAACGGTGGCTACCACAGATATATCAATGTAAGGAGATCGGTCGAATCGCCGAGTTTATAGGAAGACCGAGTGTCGCGATCAGCCTCCGTACTACATAACATGCTTCTAGTTGAGCATGCCGTAATAAACACTATTCATTGCGCGCGTCATAAGGACGGCGAAGCAATGAAAATTAAGCAGAACCGCAAAGCAGATTGGTCAAATCGCTGAGTTCATAGGAAGTCCGAGTGATGCGGACGGCGAACTGGCGGCAATGTATGCCCACTGGGCATACACTTTGTCACAATGTAAACGCTGGCTTGGCCCATGTCCTTGTATTATTAAATCTGTGGTGGCTACCATACCAAAGCATTTCATGATCTGGCCAATTATACGATAGGGCCACGACAATATGGTATTTCTGTTGCGCTGGTTTTCCCCGCCCGAGGCCCAACTGTCCCACCGCGAGCTCGCCCACCACCCGACTTGCCGTACCTGGTTTTTGCGGCATTCAATAAAATGCTATTTCCACTGAACCGTATTCCGTATTCTTCCGAATCTCATTACAGTCAAGGCAATGCTAGCAGTATTTAAATAATTCAAAAATTGTGTTCTAAAAAGTGTTCAAAATCATTGCTCACTTGATTTGATTTGCATCTAAAAAAATCTACTTACAGCTTGTCGTTTAAGAAGCTTTGAATTAAATGATTAATTTTAAATCCAATTTATTAAATATCAATTTTTTCTCCATAGTTATTGATGTAAATTTAACATTTTCCCCCCAACATTTACCTAGGATATGTTTTTGAACCTTTGCAGGTAGTAGATAGTTTATTTATTGCACAAATAGGCACCTTGAAGTATTTGCTATCGTTTTAAAATCACAGTGTAGAGTCCGAGCCACCACTGAAGCCCGATAGACGCGGCGCTAGTGTCACATAATAAATGCTATCAGCAAATTACTTGCCTAGTTATCTCTTTGTAGGTTACCAGCGTACAGTTGATAGGTATTATAGAATATCAAATAATAATTCGAATATATAACGAGATATTCTTTCTCACAATACGTGACTCGGCGATTTAGTTCCAGTGTTTTTCCACGGGACTAGAGTGGTGGCACGTACTTTAGTGTCACTCATTAGCCCCCCATCCACTAGTATGACTTGTCTTTATGGATAAACTGTAGAGAACATAAATAAAACCGTCGAGGCTACTAACTAATGTCATCTCTATATGCTTTCCTGCGACTTTCTATGTAACTAAGTCAAGGTTATCACATCGTGCAGGCGCGACGGAACGAACAAAAAGATTTTATATCATCAGTCTTTCGCGCTTTGCCCATCCACTAGAATTCATTCCCTATTGATTGGACATTCCGGCAGGAATAAACGTTAGTGGATGGAGGGCTAATCTTGCCCTTCATTTAAGAGAAGGTAGACATGCATACATACACAAAGATACACCTTTTTCTCACATGTGTAGGCAGAGATCGTTTGTTTGCACTTGCTACGATCCATACATACTTCTTTCGCTTCATCTACTCTCATTATAATCCTCATACATGTTCAAACTAACAAATTTCTTTAAATATCACCATGCGAATGGTCTTGGAAAAGTTCTCCTTAAGCTTAATAGCTCCAGTGCTCATTCTTGAGGTTTTGTTCCGTGTTCTCAGGCACGCAGCCCAGGATGCGCGGCAAGCCCGTGGCGACCCTCCGCTGGTACTCCAAGTACTGGTCGCCGAAGAAAGCTAGCAGCGTCACCTCCTCGGCGTAGACGCGCTCGCGGAAGAAAGTCCACGAAGCCATCGTGTATAGCACCACGCAAATTGGGTTTAGGAGGGTGATCTGCAAGGAAAGTTTACAAATTTTAATATTAATTTGTCTAATATTTAATTTTGACAAACCATTTTGTGAGTCCTAAAAGGATTAAGATATTTTGGATTTGCTTATCACAATGTTAATTGGTTAAAGCAATTTAGAAAAAGAAATAATAGCATTGGCAGTTTCTGCCTATCTATGTCAATCAATCCACATCCACAAGTTGTCAAATTTCTAAAATTGACTTGGAGTTGCGTTCATGTGTAGTGGAGACTCCATTTTTACTTTCTCGTCTACGTAGTAGAGGAAGTGTTGTAATCGTCAAAAAATTCGACCTCGAGATTTTGACCGATTTACACGCTTTGGACCTCCCTGAGTCCAAAAATACCAATTTTGGAATTATGTCTGTGTGTGTGTGTCTGTGTGTGTGTGTCTGTATGTCTGTGTCTCTGTGCGTTAGCACGATAACTCGAGTATGCTTTAACTTATTGCAACCCAATTTAACATGCATATATGACATCGAAATATAAGGTTTCTATCAACTTTTGGTCTCCTGGATAGTGACAATATTTTTTAATTTAGCCTAAATTTTTTACTACTGCTACTAACTTATATTTACCTGAGTCCCAATAGACCAGTAGAACCAGCCGACGTAACTAGGATGTCTGCAGAGGGAGTAGACACCATGTGTCACCAGCTCGTGGTTTGGTCGCTTAACATATTGCACCTGGAAAACAGCAAAATGGCATCTAATTTAGTGCTAACTAAAGAATTTTTGTAATACATTGTATAAACTTCTCAATACTCAGGGACCACAAGGTGTATTTTTTTATCAAACAACCAAGTGCAGGTTTATAAGAGAACTCTTAATAATGTTAAAAAGGAAAAAATAAACAGAAAAACTAAAACATCCAGAATGAGTGACTAAAAACTCTAAATTAAGTTTTTTTTTGATGCATATATGGGGATTTTTTTGTCGCCCACTTAGTATTGGCATAAGTTTAGATACGGTTAATCAGCTGACCAGTTAAATAAGATCCATGTTAAAATACCATAGTAGCTATATAAAAAAGAAGGCCTTAACAACGGAATGTAATAATGTACACTATAATAGTTCAGCACCATCCATAAATACAGGTCAAATATTAGTTTTAAAACATGCTTAAATACAGAATGTGTATTATTTGAAATATGTAATTAATCTCTTACCGTATGGTTAAAGTTAGTCTTAGCAGTGAACATGGCACCTTTTCGCAGTAACTCTCCACCAATACACATTGCAACACCTATGTATGAAAGCCAGAAGTAGGTTTTCATGCCTGCAAATAATATGAAAACCTAATAAGTATGTTTCATAAAATACATATACCTAACCTCTCAGTCAACCAGTCACATATAACCATCATTTGATATTTAAGTATGTATTTATAAAAGTTTTGTATATATAAATAATATATTTATGTAATCAGTGGTAGCTGAATAAGGTGACTCACTTATTTGACTTTTGAAATAGTTTTTTCATCCTTACACTTTACAAAATATTATTTATACTTGGAGTTTCTCCTGGGTTCTTGTTGCAAAAACACATGTTGAGAGACTCCATTTTTGATATTAGGGGTTTAAGTATGAAATTGCCGTTTTGTATGGAGGTTTTAACAAAAATTCATTTTTCCATACAAATATATTTGCGATTTTTTAAGGAACCATTAATCTAAATTTTATGTAATTTTGTGGATATATTTAGACAACATTAAGCTATAGCATAATTAGAGAAAAAAAATGCGAATTGATACCTGTAAAAAAATTTCATATTTTTATAACGGAGACGGGCACCTCTTAGGACGAGATGTTTTTGAAGATGTATTTCTAGTGAAAATAATAAAAGTAAGAATAAAATTTTATACATAAATATAAGTCCTTGTAATGAAGTTTAAAATAAAAAAAGAATAATGGACATAGCTATTGTATTATACGAATTATACACTAATGAATAATGAGGAAAAAATCGACAATTTCATTTTTTAACCCCTATTATTATTAAATGAAAAATCTTTCATAATGAATGAAGATATTTTAATGTGACATAGCAAAAAAAAGGAATAAATCATAACTTGACATGAAAAGATGTTATAACAGAAAAAGTATGTGGCTATACAACCTCAACAATTTTAAACTCAATCTCAGTACAATTGTGTTACTTTTAGTATATTTTCACTTTATATTGGCTCGATGTGTAATCTTAGTGTCGCGATCGCTATTAATTTAAAAGAAGAAGAAGATTATTTATACTTGATAAAATACCTGGGAAAAGACAATACTCCACAGCCCATTCGATCCAACTGGATATAGCAGCTACCACATACTGCATGCTGTGGTTTAGTATGAAAGAGTCAACTGTCAACGTACTAGGGTTAGTTAGGGCCACAGTCATGAACTCAGAGTAGTGGAACATTGACAAGATCATCGTATACAGACCAAAGATGTGCAAACCACCTTCAAATGTACTCAGATACAGGCCTGTCGCAAATGCAGCACCAAGAAAGGCCGATCTTACAGATACCTAAAAAACAATAAATTAATTCAATATACAAATTTTCGTCATCATATTACGGCACAATAGTAATCTCAAAGTTACACTACCATATGTAAATGTAACAGATATAACTATTCAAAGAAATCTTCAACTAATTAGATAAGTCCTCACCTCATAAGTGAAACCTTTGTAACAATATCTTAAAATGAAGTTGAACAAACAAAAATACAACGCTGGGCCCCAGTATGTAAGAGCCCATAGCTCAGAAGTATATCCCAAGGTAGTTCCAGAGAAAAAGGAAATTATAAAAATTAATAAAGAAATAATAAAACAGACTAAAGATTGCCTCCCTATTGGACAAACATTCTTCAATAGTAAAAAGTCCATTGTAGTTTATAACTATGATATATACTACAAATATTAAGCGCTACAAGTATATTGCATAAATGTTTGTGCAACATGTAAAAAAGGCTGGAAATCTTGTAAAATTTAGATTTTTTAAAAGTTGCATTCACACAAGCAAGCCCAAAACAAACTGCTGTCACTGTCACAATGACATTTTTTTCTTAAATTTTCCATGTTACGGGACGGCAAAGGGATCTAGCTCATACAGCCAAGTCTTCAGTTTCATGTCTTTCTTGATTTTTGCAATAAAATGTGGATGCCACACATTTGAATGCATCTAGGGAGTGTTTGGCGAGAAATGCATGGTACTGACCTCATGATCTTGACTGATGTGAATTGTATAGTGGGATTTCCAACCACTATACAATTCTCAACGTCACATACACAAAACCTTTATTTCAATGATTCCTCATAACCTTAGACAATTTAACACGGGACGTATAGCACACATTTACTTACTCGTGCACACTGTTGCAAAAATATCAATCGCTATTATGAAGGGCACACTCGCGGTCTCGGCTAACCCGCGTACCACTATATCGCCTAACGTTATTATATCGTTGTTTTTGTCGCAAAATTTGTAGATGAAAAATTGTTTTGTTATGTAAAACAGTAGTTTATTTGAATAGAAAATTACTTCCGTGTGATAAGCAACTCCGTTTTAAGATAACTTTAATGTTTCTGGTCGTCGTTTATAAGAAAACAGTCCGCAGCCATTATTTCTTACAAGAGGCTTTAGACAACATGCATTTCGGCAATCGCTCTCGCTATCGCTAAGTAAAAAAATGTATGGGAATGACATAAGCAATCGAAAAGTGATCGGTCGGTCGTCGCGGCGAACAAGTTTTTATGAACTGACATGAACGCAAAGACTACAGTACTTTGACAAAGGGGATCGCGTTCGCTTGCAGAAATTTTTAGAGACAACCGAAGAAAAATGGAATCCATGCGATGGAATCACGATGAACCAATGTCCGGAGACGTGTGTGGCGAAATCAGCCTATTCGCTCCCTTTTTTTGACAGAAAAAAGTGAATTACATACCTATCCATGGCTGTTTTACACGACACGCTATTATAGCACTAACTTTGGTCGTGCCCAAGAAATTTATAGGTAAAACTGGAAGCCATAACTTGAACAAAAAGTGAAGACAAATGACATTGAAACTGTTTATTTCCTAACCACTATAGCTCGATTCACGTGACCGTCTAATACGTCATACGTACGGACGCCATCATATTACTGGTGGCGAGAGTTAGAAAGAGACAGATAGGAAACGGAAACATTCAAAGGTTACTTGCGGTCAAAAAGTTGTCTTCCCTGTTTTGTTGGTAGTGTGGCTTCCAGTTTTATCTTCCTTATAGAATAGGGGAGTTTCTCCAGAGTTCTTGTTCTAAAAACACCTGTTGAGAGTTTTTTAACCTCAATTAACCGTACATTTTTGTTACTTTAGTTACATTTTCACTTAACATTGCCAAAATGCGTACGCTTAATGCGATGCGACGCCATTAATTAAGAATATTATAGTATGCAGAATAGGATCATTTGTCTAAGATACAGAACAAGAATTTTATAATAGTTAAAACTGGAAGCCGCACTACCGGTAAAAAAGTGAAGCCAAAAAATTTGTCCTTAAAACTGCTTACTTCCTATTTGTCCCTTTCTAACCTATGGAGCACACCAAGGAGCTTATATCCTTGGAGCACACGTATAAGGGACAAATAGGAAGTAAGCACGAAGTAAGCGGTTTCAACGACAAATTTTATGACTTTACCTTTTTCATCGGTAGATCCTTCCTTATTCTGAGGGTAGATCTAAGATCGGTAGTGTAGTTTTACTTTTTAAACTTGATACGAGCTCGATACAGATACAGGATTTCTTCTTCTTCTTCTTAATGGCATTTAGGCTATGAAAAATGTTACGTCTGTTACCATGGCAACACACGTTGCTTGACATTAATGATAGAATGACAAACCAACAATTTAACAGTATGTTTTTATTGATAGAAAGCACTTAATTATGAGTCCTACTTTTTAGTGATTGGTTAACTTATAAGGTTTAGCGTATTGATTAGTCAATTGGGTGCATCGAAAAGAAAACAAACAATTTGCCATTATAGGAAACACACTTGTTTTCAAATTTATGTCAGTCAATCATTCTAACAGTTTTCAATTTTAATATTTTCCATCGCATATGCAGTTTAAAGTAAAATTGAATGTTTATTTTTATAAGTATGTGGTGCTATGAGTAAATCTTACAGCATAGTCGTCGTAAGTATTTTTTACAACATAAATAGTACAGATTTTTATCAACTGACGTAATCAGGCCGTGACATAGTCTTCGTTTATCGGTCGGCTTTCAAGCAAATTAATTTCCCCTTTGAATAAGGTTTAAAATCAGCGCGTTAGTTGCCTAGATGCTTTCAAAAGTGTAATTTCCTGAGTAATGTGAGTGGGTGATGGTTGATGTTGACATCATGTAGTTTCAGTGTATTAGAGTATTTTGAACGCCCAAGGTGTGCGAGCGGTCGTGCCAGCATCGCTGATGTTATAAGCAACATGAACGACCCGTGGGATGTGAAATCCGTTCGCCAGTCGGGGCAATACGTGTCCTGTATGAAGATTAATGGAGTACCGCTGCTGCCGCCCGTTGTGAGTGTAATTCTGTCCTATTTCATGAAACAATAACGCTAGTATTGCCACCTGAATCTGACTAACCGTGAGGTAGCTGCATTATATTACAGCAACGTTTTATAATCGGGAGTGCCGTTTTACGGCATGTTATACAATATACATAGAAAGAAAGACTCTTTAATTGGCTAATTTATAAAATAATCACATTCATAAAAAGCATATACACCATGCTTTTTTTAACCATCTTAAATAATACAAGGTGTGAAAGTGCAAATGATGGTCCCATAGCAAGAGTAGTTTGTATAAAGTACTAGTCAGGTACTTTTACACATTGAATTATTTGAGACCCTACACATTCCTTATTTTGTGTGTAGTGATGCAATCAATACGAATATTCATATTAAATGCGCACAAAAATTTTTTTTTATAGTAAAAATACTATTAAAATCTCGGTTCAATTATACCGTATGTCACACACTTGTGTATCCGTACGCTATAGCCGCACAACAAGATTGCGAAGGGGAATTCTGAGTAACTCCCCTTTACAATGCTAGTAATAAATCTGTGCCTGTGGTGGTGCATGCCAGGAAATAATGGATGAGGCCGAAATGGAAGAGCCAATTTCTATATATTCATGTCAATGACCCACGCAGCCCTAGAGGAATCTGACCACTTGGAATGAAAAAAATTAAAAGGACATAGAATTTATAGACTTTTCAAAACTTGTGTGCCAAAATGTTATAGGTATAAATAAATATGAAACACTACCATTGTCCAGCCACAATTACAAAAAATTAAAAATTCAAAAAGCAGTAGATAACAAAAACCAGCTATCCTTAGTAAAAAAGATCAATCAAAATATGAAAAAAGATAGAAAAGTAAAGAGATTACAATATTATCTTATTCTTATTCTTAAATAAGGGGCTGAGGCCGTATCTCAGAGCACTTCGACCCTATGGGATCTTTTGTGCTTCCTCTTTCCTTATCACCCATCCCCACCAATATCGAAAACATTTTGTAAAGAGATTACAAACTTTAGAGAAACACATACTACAAAGTGGTGGTACAAAGGTTGCATTGAAAGAACTAAGAGATTGGATACCCAAACAGACTCATGAACATACAAACCTGACAAAACGTACCTACTGATATTCAAGAGCTACTAAAGAGCTTGGAAAATGAAATTATACACCAGCCTGGTCCTCTGAGGGTGACCTTGTACCAGATATACTCACAGTAAAAATTGAAAAGGCAAAAAAAAAATCCCAAAAACTTGAAAATGCACCTGGACCAGACTGTACATGCTGTTGAGGGGTGCAATTAAAAAAGTTTTACTGGAGTAAGATCTAATGATTCTAGAATCCATGATAAAGGATTTACGCTACTGCAAGCAGGGAGGTAGGTCTGGAACTGAATAAAGACAAGACAAAAATAATGACACCCATATTGATTATAGTCGTGCTAAAAAATAAGTAGTCTGCCATCTTGGGCGGTCCGCCATTTTGGATTTAGAGTAATAATATAATAATAATAAAGCCATTTATTTCCATATCACTGGTTTGTACAAAAGTGTTTCTTATTTGTAAATTAGTTTATTTAATATTTACGCGTTTGTAAATGCAAAAATAAAATTATTCCATTAGTATGATTAGTTATGATTTATTCTATGGTAATATTGTTGTATGGTAGTATGTAGTGATCTGGCCCCATTTCGGGTAAAGGCCTCCTCCAATCTGATCCATTGTTGTGGATTTAGAGTAAAGTCAATTTAATTTTCGTATTCTTCTCAGCAAACCCTATCATTTGATACCCATATCATGTGAGTGCACAAAAAATAACTACCCATCTTGGGCCGTCCGCCATATTGGATTTAAAATGACGTCACTTAGCATGCATTGTCATCCAAACTAAATGTGTAGGCAAAATTTCAGCTCAATGAAATACCAAGAAATGGTTGAAAAATGGTTTTCAAATTTTGACTGACAACACATACCTATTTACGAACAGTGCAAGTTAAATAAAAGCTTGTAAAAATAGTGTACTAATATTCAAGCCAGTATCCACATACCAATTTTAAGTTAGGTGGTAATATAATAATTGGTGTGTTAAGTAAGGAAATTTATTTATTTATTTAACAATAATAAAAACATATAATGAAAACCAAAAAGAAATCTCTAACTTTAGCAAGCAGATTCGCGAAAATATGAGAAAAGATAGAAAAAACAAAAGAATCCAAACACTAGAGAAACATATTAACAGAACGGGAGGCACAATTAAAGCTCTCAAGGAACTTCGAAAAAAAAAGAAAACAATGGATACCAAAATTAAGAGACAAAGGACTTATAATTACTTCTCGTAGTACAATCCAAAACATAGCAACAAACTATTATTGAATATATATTCATGTCAGACAAACAGCCGCACGAGGGAGAGCATATACAGAGAATACAATAGAAGTTACGGAGGATATACTAGAAATATTAGTATCGGAAGTAGAAAAAGCTATAAAAAGCCAAAAGATGGAAAAAGCCGCTGGCCCAGATAGAATCACGAACGAACTTATGAGAGGAACAATCCAGGAACTAAGCCTAATATTAACAAAGATCTTCAATGAGATTCTATACACCGGCAGCATCCCGAGCCAATGGGCGAAATCACACATAATACTTCTATACAAGAAAGGTTCGAAAGACGATATAGGAAATTACAGACACATATCCCTCATTTGAAATGTATACAAAGTTTTCGCTAAAGTCATTATAGACAGAATATCATGCAAGCTCAACCAAAATCAACCTGTTGAACAGGTAGGGTTCATAAAAGACTTCAGCACAATTGATCATATACATACAATTAAACAGCTTATACAAAAATATAATGAATACAATAAAACTAAATATTTGGCCTTTATAGACTACTCAAAGGCTTTTGATAGTCTCAAACACGAATCGGTATGGCAAAGTCTAAGGGAACAGGGGATCCAAAACGCTTACGTAAACACCATCTAAAATATTTACAGCAAAAGCAAAGCTAGCATCCGGCTGGAATCAATGGGAGATGCTTTTCCAAACGACAGGGGTGTCAGACAAGGTGACCCACTTTCACCAAAGCTGTTTACAGCATCTGGGGCTAAACATAAACGGATCGCGATTAAATCATCTAAGATTTGCCTAGAGGACCTGGTTCTATTGGAGGAGGACCCATTGGTTCTGGAATCCATGATACAAGCTATAGCAGACAGAAGTAGAGAAGTGCGTCTGGAAATGAACTCCACCAACCAAAATGATGACAAACTCAATACCTGTGAGGAATATGTAGGTATATCTGGGTCAGATAATATCGCCAAATGACCAAATGTCCGAAGAAATAGATAAAAGAATTGCAACTGGGTGGAAGAAATACTGGACCCTGAAAGAAATAATGAAAAGCAAGGAACTGGGCATTAAAATCAAGAAGACTTTCGATACCTGTATCCTACCCCGCATCACATATATCGGCTGTGAGACCAGTGGCCCAATTCACGTAAATACATTCGATCTAAAAATCGTTGTAGTTTAGAAATCGTTCGATCGTAGTCCTATCCAATTTTGGTATTCACATGTTACTCAGCTACATCTCGATAGGACGACAACTCAATAAGATCGGAACTAAAGCATATCTGAACGACTTGTCAAGGAAACAAAAAAGATGCCCGTAAAATGATTTGATTTTCTACTAAAAGGTTCAAATATACTTTATACTTCAAATACAGTGATTTACGATAAATTAATCAAATTAAATCAATCAATATCGATAATATTTAACATAGAACGTGATACGAAAATATTTTAGCTGAATACCTCTCAGTTGACATTTCGGTGCGATTTTAAAACGATTTATTAGCTGAATACGGGTAGACGATAGTTCAACGACATTGCGATCGAGCTACTTCAAAATCGGTTCATTTGACGTACGTGAATACGAAAAAGTGTTTAAACGACTAAATCGCTGCGATATCCCAACGGTTTTAATACGTGAATTGGGCTACTGGGCTTTGACGAAACGCCATAGGGAGAAACTAGCAATATGCCAAAGACGTATGGAAAGGAGCATGCTAGGTCTAAAACAAATAGATAAAGTTAGAAATATAGATATTAGGCAGAAAACGAAATTAACAGATATCCTATCACATATCAATCAACTTAAATGGAGGTGGACTAGACATATGCTCCGCTGCAAAAAAGAGAAATGGAGCAAACAGGTGACAGTTTGGTACCTAAGGGATGGAGCTAGAAGTCGAGGTCGCCAAGCAAGAAGATGGGAGGATGATTTGAAAATGACCTTAGGATACATATATTTATGACGGTTTCACTTATAGCGCTTTAAGAAAACCCCTACGGTTTGTCACAAAAAGGTAATACAACATCGAGCAGATTCACATATTTTAAATAGATACCTACTTAAATACAATTCAGGTAAATAATAAAACCAAAGAAATATAAACTTATTAATTGATTTAAAATAAAGACTGCTTAAAAGTAACTAAGCAAGTACGTACAGTCATACACGATAAAAAAAATATCTTAAAACACTTCACATTTTTATAAGCAAATAGGTATTAATTTGTGTAAATAAAACTATATATATATAATTTTATGTGATTTACAGACATAATAATCTGTATAAATATTTCATAAAAAATATAATATCTACTCAAGAGTTTCTATTTAGAATAAATTGCTGTGGTGTTGAAATTAAGGGAAAAAAAACTGCTATTATAGAATACATTTTAGGTGTAACATAATTTATTATAATACTGATATTTACACTTAGGTATATCAAATAAAATGTTTGTGTTTCAGTTATCCAGGGAGTGTCGAAACGAAATGCAATATTACAAAGTACTATCTAAAGAAGTTGAAAAAAGAATATCTCTTTTGAAAACATATATTGACAGTGACACAGACTCCAGTGAAGACAAGACTGATGCTCCAGATCTTCCTGAAAGTGAACAAAGCTATGAATTGCCGCAGGAGGAGATACTAGCAGATTTTAATATCAACACAGACAAAATAACAGCAATTACAAATGGGAATTTACCTGAGAAATCCTTTGATAGCCAACTATATTCAGTTACAGCTGATCATTGTAACAATGTTACTATAACCAATCCTGGCACACCTATTTTAACAAATACTCCAAATAAATTTGTAATTGACTTGAGTTTGAGCATTAATGAAACTGGTAGAAATGTACTACAAACTGGTAAAAACAGCCCTAATTCTAATTCAAACCCCATAGATGTACCTGAGAGAGATTATGATTGTGCGAAAAGAAGCAATGAAAAAGAGTTAACAACAGATGTTAATACACCAAATGGATCCAAAAGACCTAGAGGTGATCATAAAGATGTTGTGAACTTTAGTTTTAGTGTTGACAAGGAAATATTATCTGACCCATTTCCAGACTTATCCATCAATCAAGATGGACCATCTTCACTCAGCTCCAAGAGTTTCACTGGCTCTCTCATGGACATTCATACAGAAAGTAAAAAGGAATCACAAATTACTCCTACGTTGATCAGACAAAGATCTTATACTCTGCTAAAACCTAGCCCTCAACTTCTTGCCCACTTAGAAGTGCAGTCTTTATGCACAGGAATAGACATGAGCTGTATTTCCATGAGTGAATCTCAGTCTAACCTTAGTTCTCCTACCAAAAAAAGGAAAAGTTGGGATTTGGAAACTGCTAAAGTTAAATGGTCTTCTATGGCTTTGGAATTAAGTCAGAAAAATATGACAGTAAAAACTAATGGTGTTATCAAAAACAATGGTGTAAAATTGACATCTAAGAAGTTTCAGTCTGCATCACCACCAAGGTCAAGATCAGTTTTGCAGGAAAAATTGCGGCGTCCTAACAATACAGTTAAGATATCGCCTAAATCTGAACCAGTCCAAAAACCCAATAAGAAATCAATGAGTCCTGTTAGAAATACACAATCTAATAGAACCATTACCAAGGAACCAACTACTCCTAAGACAAGTACTCCAAAAAAAGAAATTATTCCAAAGCCTATTTCTGAAGCTGACGACCCAGCTCTGCGAGTCAGGGAACTTTATGAGAAAATTCAAAAGCAGCAACTTGTCCAAATGGCCAGCTTGGTTGAAAAACAAAAGAGGGAACAGCTGCTTCTTCAGCAGGTTTTTGAAGAGCAAAATAATTTATTATATAAGCAGTTGAAGACTATATGTCCTAAATCACCCATAGAAGCAAAAGAAGCATGGATAGAGAAGAACATTGATAATACTGATAGAGGACCCGTGAGCTTGAGTCAGTTAATAAATCATAAGAGTCCGGAACAAACTGACTTAGACAGCCCATTATCCAGTACCTTGACTGAAACTAATAACTACATCAATCATTGTGACGACATTTTGAAAAGGAGCAAAGATATAACTAGCAGTATTAAGAAGCAGCCTAGTTGGGTGCAGAGTCACAGTAATGGTAAAATCAACAGCCCAAAGCCCAATCTCGAGGGGAGCAGAACTAGGACTCATTCTCCCACTAACAGAAATACTTCCCGCAGACTCAACTACGATACTAGTGCGTCTTCCGAACGTGAATACGAACCGATATTGACTGATCGAACGAACGATACGATGGCTGACTTAAATGTGACTTTTCCGACTGATCAGAGTGACGAGTGCCAATCTCCTAACGTTAATGACACGGTAATTAACCAAAGAATTAGCAAAGATGTGACCGTAATTCGTCGAAGTCCTGCACTAAGTACCAGAGCACACAGTTCTACGCCAGACAAGAAAATGGAACATGACATTCAGAAAACAGCCAATATGATTGGGCATCAGACAAATGCTACATTTGTTTGTCAACCTACACCGCAACAGGTAATACATGTCTTATTCTTTGCTTTTCATTATTTTTTATTTATTTTATGCTCAGCTAGCACTTTATTAGAATTGCAATTAGTTTTTCATCCCACCACCTCGGAAAGTGTAATTTTGCGCTTCGAAATCTGGCTGGAAAATTCTATTTTATTCGCTTGAGTGGCAAAGTAGATTTGAATTTAGAACATCACATATAATGAGTACTCAATATAATTGTAAATTCAAAACGTCATTAAACCTATTTAATGTAACCTCTATGGTGCCAAATTTATGATTAGAATGAAGATTATTTTGTCATTTCCTCGCTGAGGTGGGATGAAAAGTTACGTATTGCACTCGAGTGGAAAGATTTTTCACCTTGTGCTCGTTTGTTTCCCTCGCTGACGCTCAGGATTCTAATTTAGAATCACTCGCTGCGCTCGTGATTCAACTTTAGAATCCTTCGCTTGCTCGGTCATCCAAATCGAGCACGCGGTTAAAAAGGAACTTACTCTTGTATAATAAATAACTATTATGTACTTATTTGTATTCACATAATTATAGTAACGTTTTTGTAATTTTTTGATGTTATGTCTGTGTTTTAATGTACACATTTTGCTTTGTTCTACTTCTAAATCTTTTTGTTGAGTTTTATTTTTTATGACCAAAGAGTCTCGTATTACAGCTAAATACGAATTTTCTGTGTTCTGTAGGTTCCTCCTCTAGATTGTCCCTTTTATTTGCAAACCAATGGAGGTACGAGTATTATAAAACAAAGCAAAGCAATGAAGAAATGAACAGTTTTTATACAGACAAATTGTCAAATGTTGTCTTTTCCTTTCCTTTCTTGTCTTTTTCTGGTTATCTTTTATATTTTGTTAGCCATATTCTCAATTACTTCTATTGAACCTCTACCCTTTCTAACCAACATTTCCAAACAATTTTATGTACTCTCATTAGTCTAATCATCATCATCATCATCAACAGTTCATATGTCCCCACCGAGGGGCTCGAGCCTACCCCACATTAGGGGCGATTAGGCCTTAGTCAACCACGCTGGCCAAGTGCAGGTTGGTCGACTCCACACACAACCTAAGAATTTCTTCATAGGTGTGTGCAGGTTTCCCCACGATGTTTTTCCTTCACCGTAAAAGCGTCGATTAAACGTACATATGAATTCAAAATTTGAAAACACATTGGTACGTGGCGGTGTTCGCACCGGTGCCTCCCGGGTGGAAGACGACGCACCGACGATTAGTCTAATCGCTATCGCTTAATAAATGTTTGTGTAGTGCAATGTTGGGTTTACGTGATGAAGCACGTGTTGTGTGTCGTGGTTGTAGCGCGCAGCGGCGTGCAAGCTCGTGGCGCACGCGCGCGGGTGGCTGGTGCGGCGGCTGCTGCGCACGGAGCGCGTGCAGGCCACGGTGCAGACCATCCGCGACGCGCTGCTGTGCGCGCTGCAGCTGCACCGCGACCGCGAGGGCATCCGCGGCGCCGACGTCGACCTGCACCGACGGCTTATACAGCAGGTGACGCTTCGCTAACGTCTTGGTTGCACCCGTGGTGTCTCTTGTGGGATGGGGAGCAATAAGGGGATGCTTAAAAGATCCCGATGGGTCGGCTGTGTACCGTGCGGCGAATCATGACCCCGTGATGGGATAAAATGAAGGATGGGAGTGTATTTTTATAGAAATTAAACCATTATTACCTAGATACCTAGATGAATGTCTTTTTTGCTATAATTTAGTTTGATTTATTTATTTAATTAGCATACATTTAGATATAATATCTTATAAACGAATAGGTATGTTAAGACTACAGAACTCAATATCTTTATTGCAAACCATAATGTACAATAAGGTAGTAAAGGTAGATAAATAAAGTGGTAGTCGGGCACACAGTTGTGTCAAATTTTGGAACAAATATGATTTTGGGAAACTATACCTACCTGCCACTCTTTATATCGATGCCACTGAATGACATGAAATGTGTGTTGATGTGTACAACTAACTTGCTTAATAACGTAGTGATACTGAAAGATTCATTTTATTTCTATAGTGAAATAATAATAAAAAACAAACATAATAGTAACATTATTAAAATTCTTTGCTAATTATGAATGTAAGTGCGTGTTGAACATTGATGAATATTAGAAAAATTTACTCTGTCGGTAATTCCCCTGACATCCACCTTAGGCCTTATGATCACTCATTAGATGAGATGAAGATCCAGAGCCTATCTGTCAAAAGATATTAAAAAGATTCTTTGACATGTTTTTCTGGTCTAATGTGTCGACAGCTGAGCATCTATAATTATTTTTGCAATGCAAGGATAACTAGTAGGTACTTCGAATTAGTGTTTGTAACCCTCGTTCATCATTAATGCTTTATTCCCCAGATCACAGCAGCGTGCTACGCTCTCCACGACACGTTCATAAGCAGCACCCCGAGCGAACGCTGCGCCATGATCGCCGCAGACCGCGCGCGGAAACTCGCGCTGGCCGCACGCCCGCCGTCAGCCCGACTAAATAAGCAGTGAGTAGACTTCTCGCCTCATGATAACATTTTTGTCTATTTTAGTACAGTGTAGAACTGGGAAAGCTATCGTCTTTGGACACTTGTTACAAACTGAAATGTCCCACCAACTATTAAATTAAATGACCTGTTAATTAATACAATCTAAATATATACTGGGTGTAAAAGACATGAACCATGTATTCTATACATCAAAATAAGACATATTTCAAAAAAAATATTGCTAGGAAATGATTTTTATTTTTTGGTCTTAAAAAAAATGCAAATTGTACCGCGCAATGTAAAGGGCTCAACTCGCCCGCAACTCGCAAAACCGCGATGATTTTGACAGACGGCGGCCCCGTTCGTTAGTGTCCGTGCGCATCGAGTGCGCTACTTTGAACGCTAACGTTTTGAAGCCATTTTTTGTTATGAAATACTAAAAAAAATGATAATGTTTCTTTGGACAATTATTTAGAAATAACGTATAGAATACGTTTTCATAAAAAAATGAAAAAAAAAATTATGACTTTGACCTTCAATAAAATCGTAACTATCATTTTCCCAGGTATAGTCTAAAGGAAAAAAAAATGTTATGGTGGTGAGCAGAATACATGGTTCTCGTTTGACTGTTCATGTCTTTTACACCCTGTATAACTCAAAAGTTACTGACCGACTGACATAGTGATCTATCAACGCATAACCCAAACCACTGGATGAATCGGGCTGAAATTTGGCATGCAGGTAGATGTTATGACGTAGGCATCCGCTAAGAAAGGATTTTTAGAAATTCCACCCCTAAGGGGGTAAAATGTCCACTCGGACGAAGTCGCGGGCGGAAGCTAGTAAAATATATAATGCTAGATAGACGTAATTGTATACACGTATTATTGGAGCAATTATTATTTTTTTCAAGTCCAATGCCAAAGAAAGCCAATTTTGATTCTCTTGAACCGATGGCATCAAAATTGACTTTCATAAGTGTACAAATTGTACCTAAATGAATAAAGTAATTTTGACTTTGCCTGTAAAAATACCCTATCCATCTCGTCTCGCTGGCTAGAGGTATATGAAATATCTTTAAAAATCACAGTCACTCTGCAGACAGTAATGATACTTACGAGATGAAATTAAACTTATTTTTTTATTAAAGTTGTATCTATTATAAAAGTGTATTTAACCGAAACAGGGACATAATGTCACAAAGCCACAGCGGTGCGTTCCCGGCACGCTCCAAGAAGCCTCCTTCGGCGTCGCTCATGACTCAATCCAACTATGGTAACACTGAACATTGCGTGCGGCACGAATGTTGCCAGCTTTCATGTTGTGTTGCCAGTTTATAGTTGTTTTGTTGCCAGCTTCAAAAATCTTTTAGCATTTATGTTGTTTAGCATTTCTGTAGTTTATGCATTCGGTAATTTAATATTTCGTTATTTTATTTTCTAACCAGCATTTTGATGTTACGTTTAACTTGTAGATATAACTTTATTATAATGGCTGACCACACTAGGTGAAACTGCACTGCAGCGGAACAATATTTTTGCGCCCGTGCGCCCATGTGCAACGCACACCCAGCATCAAAGGTAAAGCCGCCCCTGATAGTAGTAGTACTAAATATAATTATAATTAAGTTTTTGTGTTCGTTGTATCAAAGATAGTGGAAACATGATTCGATTTCACATAAGTAATCCCAATTGAATTCATCATCTATGTCTTTGTTGTTCATTTTGCTCGGAGGAGGACAATCGAATGGTTGAGGAAAAATGCAGCGATAGTGCAGTACAAACGACGTATGAATGGGTATATGTACAATGTTTGAGCCACTATTTATTCGTTAAGCCGTATACTGAAAAAAAAACGTGCAGGACAATGCGTGTGAATCAAGCCTAATGTCGCGCCGAGGCCGCGTAGTTCCGCTGCAGTGCAGTTTCGCTTAGTGTGGTTTAAAAACTTTTACAGCCTTATTCATAAACACTCAATAAACCTATTTTAGTTATTACCTTGTTAAAAAGTGTTTTGTCTCATTCATCTCGTGCCAGAGTGACAGAGACAAATAATTTGTAAATCTCTAATAAATTCACTTGTTTTTATGAATAAGGAGGTTAGACTATATACCTAGTTATAAATTAAAACATAGTATATAGCATGTGAATCTGCATCTTGGATAGCATGTTAAACAATCTAATTACATCGCTTAGTCCGTTGGACACACCCAAAGTATAGTCACATGGTAATTTTAGTTGAATCAAATTACTTGCATATACTAAGTACCTACTGGAAATGTGTCTAGTGGTCAGATCATATACTAAGAACACTAGGACTTGTGGTCAGAGATCGTAGTATTTTTAGCATATTTTATAATTTCCGTTTGATAATGAGTAGCTGACGCAACCTTGATTTGATCCTTTAGCCTATTCCATAATCTGAAAAACTTTGAAAAACACCGGTGTTTTGGCGCGAAAGCATAGCATCGGGAAGATTTCGGTTTCGATAATTCAAAATTGTTTCGGGGTGGATTTTGTGCAGTGAAGGTGGTGTTATTTTGATGCACAAGCCTCTGTGTTGACGATCAGGGGTCTGACAGTTGAAAGTGATGATCACTGAGTAAATTATGTATCCATTGCTGTTTTTACACAAGTACCATAATAGCGTGTTTTGTTAAACGACAATGGATATGTAAATCACTTAGTGATTATCACTTTCATTTGTCAAAATAGTTAGTGAATAGGCGTACAGTTATGATATGAGGAATCATGGAAATAAAGGTTTTGTGGTGTGCATGACGTTGAGAATTTTATAGTAGGATTTTCACCTAATCAGTCGCCATCATGGGGTCTGTTGCCATACACTTCTCACCAAGCACTCCCTAGATGCATTAAAACGTGTGACACCCACATTTTAATGCTAACATCAAGAAGAAAGATAAACATGGAAGACAGCTGAATGGGCAAGATTTGCCTTCCCTTATTTTTTTTATAATAGGGTGAATGTCTTCCTCTGTTTCCTCATCCATATCTCGGTCAGCCGTCATCGCAGCATTAACTCCTGTCTTTGCCATATCATCTCTCACACATCAGCCATCTTTTCTCCGGTTTTCCTCTCCCTCTATACCATTCATGTTTATCACCTTCTTTTTTTCGCGTTCATGAGATAAAATACTATAGTGATTCGTTAATATTAACTTTACAGAGACATTTAGCGAGGCGAAACCGTGTTACTCGTCGAGCCGCCGCTACATGCCGAGCCCGCGGCGGCGGCCGTGGCGCTGACGGGGCGCCGCCTGCCTGCTGCCCTGCCTCTACCCACTTTGAACCTTATCAACGTCACATACGGCCTGAATTGCAATAGACTGACCTCTCGTCCTACAATAATGCAGTGCTTTCTTTGGATTTTATATTTCTATGTCGAGAACTGTTAATTTAATATTATTTATTCTAGTATATATTTATTAACTTCTAATAAGCAGTGAAACTGTAAGTGTTACTGATGTCGTATAAATAATGATTGCTAACCATTTCATTCTTTTGATATGTAATAAGTATTATGTGCATTTGATTAGAATTAAAATCGACTTTTTCAGTGTAATGATAATTTCGAAATTAGGGTTAACGTTTTATCTTCCGAAATATCGATATCAAATTAATCTAAGATAAAAACAAAGTTGATAAGTAATAATATAAAATGTGATTTATCATAATAATTATGTTAAGCATATTATAACGTCAGCTATAATAATATCAATCTGCTTTCTTGCTAAAGTGTTATAGTAGCACTAATATTTTCAGAAATTATGATATTGCATTTCAGAAGATACGAATTATTTTGAAAGCTAATAAGCTGATTTAGTTTCTCTACTAAACTACTTCTATAAATATATAAGACTGTAAAAAATAGTTTTGCAACTAATTCATAGTCACTTAGAAATACGCTAGCGTCACATACACATTATCTGATTAATTATATCTAGTAATTGTAGACTTCTTTAGAATATTTAAAATTATCATAGTGTAAAATTAAATCTTCCGTTATATTAGCACCGGCCCAATTGTAATTATAACAAGCTGCATAAATTCCAATTGCATTATGTAATTTTTGGATTACAAAGAATTATATTCTATTAAAATATCCTAACAATTAAAACATGTATCTGCTACAAACAAACACAGGCAAGCTAATTCTTCACATTAACATTGGGAAAACTTGTTTCTTGTAAAATATATACGAATGTCTGTTATGTCGCAGGCAATTTGTATAATTTCGCATTTCACTATTGCCGCAATTTCGGCTTAGGTAAAATAAAAACTGTAAAGGGAGGATAATACTTGTTGAGTTTCTTGCCGGTTCCTCTCAGAACAAGGTCTCTTGGTAGACTCTTGAACCGATGGCATCAAAAGACTTTCATAAGTGTACAAATTGTACCTAAATGAATAAAGAAATTTTGACTATGACTTTTGACTGGAGCATAAAAAACTCGACCACTGGTCGGGTAACCCCGTTTGCTAAAAATGGTAGTTGTCAAGTCATCAGAGGGTTCCAGTTCATTTTTGTTATATGACCAAGCCCGGGTGCACTGTTTGTGGGAGAGTATAATGTCTTATGCACCTAAGTACTACAAGAGTAATACAAAGCGAAACTCATGGGACATCCAATTTACATAATCACATTGACAAAATTAAAATGAATGGCTATAACATTAATGACCCTTTAAAAATAGCTAATATGTTTAATGACTATTTTATTAACTCGACATACAATATAAATAATAATACTGACATCAATAATATTAATCATATAAACACATTAAATAATTCAATTTACCTTACACCTATTGACAATGAATATGTACAAAAAGTAATTACGACATTAAATAATACGAACTCCGAAGGATATGATAATGTATGCACTAAGGTCATAAAGGCATGCAAAGCACAGTTAAGCCAGATCCTAGCATTTCTAATAAATCTATCGATGGAAACCGGTACTTTTCCTGATAGATTAAAGCGTTCTGTTGTAAAACCGTTATTTAAAAAAAAAGGTGATAAAACTGATTTAAAAAATTACCGTCCGATCACGTTAATACCCATTCTGTCTAAAGTGTATGAAAGGGTTTTACATAATAAGCTTGTTGCATTTTTTGATAAATATGACGTCTTAAATAAAAATCAGTATGGATTCCAAAAAAATAAATCCACTACACATTCAGCTTTTGACTTAGTTAATTCAATACTACGAAGTATAAATAGTGGTAACTATACAACAGTTCTGTTGTTTGATATGTCAAAAGCTTTTGACTTTGTGTCACATAAACAACTTATGTCAAAATTAGAAAACTGCGGTATTAGAGGTAAAGCCTTAAGCTGGATCATGACTTACCTATATAACAGAATGCAGTCGGTGGAAGTTACAAAACTTGACAATAATAATATTGAAATTCATAAATCGGAATTCAAAGTCAATAAATTCGGAATTCCACAAGGGAGCATACTAGGTCCGCTGCTATTCCTGATTTATGTTAATGACCTCCCTTACTGTACTGAACATAAAAGTATACTATTTGCTGATGACATATCAGTGATTGTGACAACTAATAATAAAAAAAGCATACTCGAACATGAACTTGACGTAAATAAAACGCTAATGACAATTGTTAACTGGCTTAGTGCAAATAATTTAAAAACAAACATTGACAAAACATGCTACATTCATTTTAATAATCACATAGAAAGTTTAAATATAAATTATCAAGGACAAGTACTCAAACATGCAAGTAATGTAAGATTTTTAGGTATAGAAATAGATAATAAATTAGATTGGAAACAACACGTAGACACTATATGTAATAAAATTAACAGATTTTCGTTTGTTTTATATAAATTAGTAAACACAGCTACAAGAGCTGCAGCCCTCACAGCCTATTTTGCATATGTCGAATCAGTGTTGCGTTACGGGCTGATCATTTGGGGAAACAGCACTGACGTGCAAAGGGCATTCATAGCACAAAAAAAATGTGTTAGGGCACTCTATGGTGTAGCACCGGATACGTCATGTAAGCCATTATTTAAAGCTTTAAATATTCTACCATTGCCCTGTCTATATATATTCGAAATGGCTAAATTTGTTAAACAGAACCCTAATCATTTTATACAAGCCAAAGATATATACCCACTGAATACGAGGAATGGCAATAGACTAGTCTTTGATTTTATTCCAAATAGCGCTAGGATAAAGAAAAACTGTTTTTGCATGTGTGTGGCAGTTTATAATAAGATTCCACAATATATGAAAGACTTGTCCTTTAATCAATTTAAGACAACACTGCGCAAGTGGCTAATCACGCGTGCATTTTATTCCATTCAAGAATTTTTAAATAATAAGGAGATCATCAGCTATTGATAAATCACAAATGTAAAACAGACATAGATAAAGATAATTAAGTATTTTGTTTTATATAGCTCAGTATTATACTAGTGCAAATTTTTGTATCTTTTGTTTGCATGCTATTTGTTAATGGCTGGATAGGCGATCATTTATGTCATCACTGTCGAACTTCTGTATACCCTATTCAAAGGCAAATAAACATATTATTATTATAAATTTCATGCCAGTTTTATAAACGGACGACACCGTTAGTAAAATGCGGATTTATTCGGAATAACCCTAATAAACCCTTAAAATATGTAGGGAAGTTCACAATCCCCCATTGACGGGGCAAGTCGATGGGGATTAGTGGAATAACCGGAATCATACAAATTTGCCTGGAACATAATATACATACATACCTTTATTAAGTAAGCAATCTTAAATTTTTGAGAGTTTAGTGCAGCTAATATTGGTACATGTGCTTTTATATCAACGTTTTAATAATTATAATGAAGGTTTTAAACCAAATCAGTGTTGTAAAATAATGAGCGAACTTTTATTATAATAATTTATTTATTACACTCGCTTTTGAAGCACAAGTGCCTAATTAACCCATTTGTTGCGGCAGATGATAATAAAGTTAGTTCAAATTAGGTGTAGGTGTTCTTTCGGGAATTAGTATAGTATATAGAGCTTGCACAATGCCACTTCGTATTTTAAGACTGACAATAATGAAGAAAGAACAGACTTGTAATATTCTTAGCTTCACAAAAAATTTCCATACTATGGATTTGTAGTAAATTTTAAATCATAATGTGCTGTTATTTAATGTTTTCTAGTCACTTGCATGATATCGCTATTTTTTATCTTCTAATCATGTGCTTGTTGTACTAAAATAACTAATAGTTTTAGTCAAATAAATCTTCGTCTAATGTAAATTTTACCATTTTAATTTTTATATTTGAAAAATATACCATCTATGAAACTTTTTAAGTCGGCTTAGTTTGAAGAGCAAATTGCCCATATGGGAAGGTCGCGTGAGATCACTCTCAACACTTGGCCTTTTCTTGATTTTTCGTTTCTATTTCATTTGGTACATTTTTACAAATATTTCAACATATGCCAAATAAAAATAATAAACCAATTTTAAAATTTTTGAGTTTTTATAAGTATTTTGTAATTTTTGTATATCGTAAGCACATACCCCAGTTGAAATAAAAGTGAGATTATTCCCATATTTTTGTGCAAACATTTTATAATAACATGCAATAAACACATGTAACGTTTAGGGTCGTTTTATTGATACACCTATTTGCTCAATTTTTATTTATTCATCTTTCCATATACAGATCCTTTCGATTCGAACATTAAAATATAAATTTTGGTGAAACTCTATGAACAATTGAAACAATACTAGCGCTTTTCGAAGAGAACTGAGCAACAAATAATATTATAATTTATACTAATATAAATACATACATAATATGTTGAATAATTCGGTAGACAAAAGCGTGTTCTGAAGCAGAAAGTAAGTAAAAAGTCACACGGTTATCACTATCACTGTACACAGTCGCGTCCGTCGCACCAACCTATCTCAGAGGCACTCGCAAGCTATATAAAACATCTTATTTTCTTTTATAACATCTAACCGCTTCTTTTAAAAATATACCCTCATCGTGAATTTCGTGTAGAGCCAACACTGTGGTCTAGTATGGTCGAATGCGTCATCGCGGAGTGCGTCACTAGGGCAGCGTGTATTTGACGTAGGGCACTTCGACGTCGTTGTCATCCTCGTCATTGCAGCACAGCTCGAAGACTAGCGCGCGCACGTGGGGCTCCAGCTTCTTCTTGGACACTTTAGCGACCACCTCCGACATGGGCAGCGTCAGCCGCTCCTGCCGCTTCGCCTTCGGCATGAAGAACGAGTACAGCATGCAGACGCCCTGCGACAGCATCGTGATCTCCAGCTTGTGCTCGTTCTTGAAGTAGTCGAGGAACTCCTGCAGCGTCACCTCGCCCTTCACCTCGAACCGGTCCCACAGCGTCCACTTCTTGTCGTAGTACGAGTTGATAGGCGCGGCGATCGGCTCCGAGAAGCCGAAGAAGGGGAGCGCGAGGTTGACGAAGCCGTTCTTGAAGGCTGTCAGCTCGTTGTAGCCCTGAGCCAGTTTGTAGAGTTCGAGGCAGACGAGTCCGGCGACCACGGAGGTGGTAGTGGCGATGGCGGGGATGATCTTGCCGGCGATGAGCTTGGAGCGATGGCGGTCGGCGGGAGCGATGCCGTAGTTAGCGGCGCGCAAGTTGGACGCCGCCACGATGAAGTCCATGTGGAAGTTGTCGTCGTCGTCCTTCTCGAAGTCGAGCGGCGTCACCGTGAGCCCGGCCAGCTTCGACGGCGGCGGCAGCTCGCCCACCAGGCTCTGCACGCGGTCCTGGTCCATCTCGTCCGCGTGCTGCTGCAGCTGCGCGTCCGTCACCGCGATCTTGATGCCGGACTTGGGGCTGAACTTGGGCACCTGCAACATAATGGTCCACATTCAGTTTGTATTGTTCAAGTGGTTGCGCCTGTGCCAGTGTGATGTAGCAGTTGAGGAAAGCCGCGATCGCGCACTTTGGGAATGTCAACTGTACACGGACGCGAGAGAGACCCTGTTCAGCCGGATACAGAGAACGGAGCCCAGTCCCATATTGCACTAGGACCTCACCAGTAGCCGCAGTAACATTCGAGTAGGACAAAAGTACAGAGACAGAGACGCACGATGCGAAGTCACATACTGTATCGGTTCCAGCCCCAAAAGGGGGAGAGTTGATAGCTAAGGGACAAAGGGCGAAGAGTATAAACATTTGTATCCGAGTCAGACTTCGTTGGCACAAGATTAGGAGTGGGCTAGAGAGAGGTGAAGAGACAAGACGCCAGCAGAAGACTGGGCAGTGGGAGCTAGCGGTACCACTGCGAGTCGGCTCGGAAGACCTGGAAGGCACCGAAGGCATATGAGTGTTATCCGCCCCAGAATGGGGAGAAGGACCATAGGGACAAGGAGACAAAGAATAACTTGTAGGAGAAGTTAAAGGTGTGCTGTGAAATCAGAGCCTCCGGCAGCAGCACACTCGTGACTCTGCCTGTATACCCGTAAGGTTGTGCCAGACCATTTTATTTTTTATGTTACGAGATGACAAACAAGCTTGCGGCCCACCTGATGTTAAGTGGTCACCGCCGCCTATAGACACTTGCAGTATTAAGTGTAAATCACTTAACACCGCAAGTGCGTTTGCCATCCTGGGGGACTAAGATGATATGCCCTCCATGCCCAGTTATTACACTGACTACCTTTCCCTTCAATCCGAAACACAGCGAACTGCTTCACGGCAGAAATAAGAAAGGCGGTGGTACCAACCAGACGACCTTACATATGGGTCTACCACCTAGTGGTCGGCTACCACCACCACCATGGGAAGGTGGCTCCTCATGGCGGACCCTAATAATGGTGGTGGGGAAACTTTCTAGGCCGGTGTGGCTTTTGATGTCAAGTCCCCTGGCATTCGAAGACAGATGCCATCGTCGAGTTGTTTTTGTTTTCCCACCACGGCTAGTCCGGACGGCCCTTTTCAGGGCCACGACCGCGCCCGAAGTATCCCGGGTGCGGTCCGATGGCTGCTCCCGGTGTCCTCGTTGCGGAGGACGTGCCAGGTCGAGCAGCCGTCGGTGAGGAGGCGTCGGCCAGCGGCCCACAAGGGCTGGCGTCGGTCGGTAGCCCCTGTAGGCTGCTGGCCACCAATTGGTGCACAAGGAGTGCCTAGACGGACAGCGTTGGGACGGTCTCGGTGTATTTGCGCTCACGTGCGCAGATCCCGAGCCGTCCCGTAATAGGGCACTGGAGGTCAGGCCGGGGAGAATGTTGGAGGGAACGCCTTTATCTCGAGTCCCACATATCCCCTACGGTTGGCACCACCCCGCAGGGACGATGCGTAAATGCATTTGACCTCCCCGTCAACAAAAACAAAAGCCATGGGAAGGTGATGGGTGAGTTTGTTCAGGTGGTCCACATTATCTGTTATACTCATTTTCTTTACATACATACATTTATTCGCAAAGCAAATAGAGTTTTTAAAATATTATTATTTTATTTTCGACTTTTAAGATAGATAGATAGATAGATAATTTATTTGCATCATCATACACACACACACATTAAAACTTAAAATTAACAAATGAACTATAAAAATCAAATACAGATTTTAGTACGAATTATAACCGCCGATGAAAGTATTTACATTGACGTATAGGTTTATTTTATTAGTTCTGGCGATACTAATCACGATAATGGGATTATCTTATCGAAGTAATGTCATCCGTCTTTGATAAGTCTATAAAGTTTAAATGGAATCTGACCGTTTAGTGGGTTAAAATCGAGCGAAACGCAAATAAAAAATACATACAAACATACAGGTGAAAAATATAAGTGTGTTAAAAAGTGTGAAACAGGAAAATCTGACCTCAACTTCCGCGGCCATGGCTGCTATGGCGGCGCGATCGCGGCAGGGCGGCAGGCCGTAGAGCGCGGCCCGCAGGTTGGCGGCCGCCACAACGTAGTCGAGGTGCAGAGGGTCCGCCGCGTCGAAGGTGAGCGGCGCGGGGCACCGCTTGGGGCCGGACCAGAAGGGCGCGCCCGACGTGGTCTGCTGCTCCGGCGGGAAGTTGTACAGCAGCTGCCGGATCTGGTTCGAGTACTGCGCCTCCCAGTGCAGCCGCGCCCATCGTACGCACTCGCAGAACTTGAGCGGACGCTCGTTTATCGCGTTCTGGGGACGGAAAACGGGCGTGTTACACCGAAACGTCAAGCTCAGCCGACAAAGTTCCCGGTGTTCCATTGAGCAGAGAATCCTTTAGGTTTCAACTGTGTCTTCACAGTATATACTGGAAAACTTACTATACTGGGTGTAAAAGACACGAACAGTCAAACGAGAATTATGTATTCTATACATCAAAATAAGACATATTTAAAAAAAAAAAATGCTGGGAAATGATTTTTATTTTTTGGTGTTAAAAAAATTGCAAATTGTACCGCGCAATGTAAAGGGCTCAACTCGCACGCAACTCGCAAAACCGCGATAATTTTGCAAGACGGAGGCTCCGTTCGTTAGTGTCCGCTCAGTGCATACAATTTGTGTTAGATCCCATACACTTTCAGAAAAATTTACTGTCTAACAGTGTGCGGGATCTAATGCTAAATGTATCTGGAGTGCCTTCCGGCGAATGTCAGATTTCGAGGTCCCGTAGGTACTGGGCTGCGTGCTCGGCGGCCTGATGTCCCTATGTATACATACCCGGACACTCTCCAGTGCGTCGAGCGGCTGCGAGCCGGGCAGCCGCAGCGTCCGCTCCAGGAAGGCGGGGTCCCGCAGGTACTGGGCGGCGTGCTCGGCGGCCTGTCGGAAGAGCCCCTCGAACTCGTCGCGGGCCCACTGCAGCGTGTGCTCGATCGCGTTGGGGAAGTTCTTCAGCGTGCAGATGGGGATGCTCTTCTCGGGCGGGTCCTGCGACGAGCTGTACGACTCCGTCAGGAACGGGACCACCACCTGTCGGAACGGACGTCATGTCGAACACTTTGTGGAGACACGTTTCGGAAGAGCAAATAGCCGTAAGATATTCTAAAGAGACGTCTCGTAGTCACTCCGACATATTGTCAAATTTTTGCGGTTTCTTTGAGTTTCCGCCATAATGACTTCACTTAGCTAACCATGCGTTATCATCCGAAATTACATCTCAATTGGTTGAGGGTAACTACTTGAAATTTAAATTTGTTCGTTTGCAAGAAACATTCTACAAGGCAGATGTTACAAAGCAGTTCATAGTCGCAAACATGTTTCGCTGAGAATCGAGCATACAAATGTGGGTGAACAATAATTATGTCCTAAGTATTATTCGATTCAATGTAATCTACAGACTGTTTCTTTATAATAATGTCAAAACTAAAATAAAAATCTTTTACAATTCATTTGTAAGATTTGACTCAAACATACATATAAGTATAAACATTTCAAGTTAAAAGCTTGTAAAAAAGTGTTGACTAACCTGAGTATTTCCCTTAGTGCCTAATGTGCCGCTCTCCAACAGTGGTTTCCTGTAGTACACGCACCGCCTGTCCATGTATATACGAGCGTCCACATTGTCCAAGGCGTTGGCGACTCCGTCCAGTGCTTCAAAGAACTGATCATCGTAGACTGCCTCAGTTTCGGGGCAAACTCGATTCTCTTGAGCCAACACGTTCACAGCCGGATTCATTTGTTTTATTGCCTGGAAGTTGAAAAAGTTATTGCTAGTTGAATAAAAATGAAAACTCTTGTTATTTGATTCAACGTGAGGACAGAGTCGATCATGTTGCCAGGAGCAGTGCCTAGGACTTGTGAAACAGGTGCAGGGTTAAAGAAGCATCCTTATGATATTCTTTTGATAAAAAAAAATACGTAAATGGATCAAACAATCAAATTTCAATATTTTTTGTAACCCATACCCCCTTATTACAAAACGTGGACTAAAGTTAGTTGTGGTTTAAAACTGATGCTAACTCTGTCTTTTATTCAGCAAATAAAAGTGACAGCGTCAGTTTTAGAGGATCGATGTCTGTGTTGACGAATTTAGACAGGTTATGGAAGTCTCACTTTTTTATTTGAAGTTTGTAAATCAGATAACTTTTTTTTTTTTTTTTTTTTTTTTATACCACTTTGGTGGCAAACAAGCATACGATCCGCCTGATGGAAAGCGGTCACCGCAGCCTATGGACACTTGCAATACCAGGGGTATCACACGTGCGTTGCCGACCTAGCAAAAACTTTTTCACACCTTTCTTGAAGACGCCCATGTTGTAGTCCTTAGGGAAAACCTCGACAGAGAGTTCATTCCACAACCGAAGCGTACGCGGAAGAAAATTTCTTCTGAAACGCATAGTACGTGACCAACTCGGTTCCAGTGTGTGAGGATGAATACCCTGCCGATGGCGAGCGGTGCGGTGATAGAAGGAAGCTGTTGGCATCATGTCAAATAGTTCCTCAGAACACATTCCGTTATACAGCCGATAGAAAACACATAAGGAGGCAAATTCTCTCCTAAGATATAGGGGTTCAATATCGGCGGTAAGCATTGGATCATCAACGATTCTCACAGCTCGTCTTTGGACCGCGTCGAATGGTGCTAATTGACATCTTGGTGCTCCAGCCCATAAATGAGAGCAGTACTCCATATGAGGCCTGACTTGCGACTTGTACAATATCAGTCGTTGCCCAGGTATGAAGTACCGCTTCGCTTTATTGAGCACGCCGAGCTTTTTAGATGCCAGTTTGACCTTACTTTCCAAATGACTGCGGAACTGACCATCACAGGAGATTTCGACACCAAGGATCTCAATGCTTTTTGAGATGTTAAGAGATGTGTTGAGGAACTGAGGGACTACATCAAACGGGGTTTTTTTGGCGGTGAACGCGCAGACTTGTGTCTTTGTAGGGTTAAATTGGACTAAGTTTCGCTGACCCCACTCGGATACGCTGTTCAAAGTGTCCTCAACTTCAGACACAAGCCGTTTGCGACATTCTTCCACAGCATACCGAGGGTTGTTTGCACGACCCGTATAGTAAGCATCCCCTGTACTGTCATCCGCATAACAATGCACGCCGTCAATGGATAGCATGTCATTGACATGCAGTAAAAACAATGTCGGGGAAAGTACCGAGCCTTGCGGGACGCCTGCATTGATGTCCATCCTATCAGAGCAACAGCCGTCAACAACAGCCACTATGCTTCTATCGGACAAAAAGCTAGCGACCCATCTGCACAAACCCTCGGGAAGTCCGTAAGCTGGTAACTTCGATAGAAGACCCCCATGCCAGACCCGGTCAAACGCCTTCGCTACGTCTAGGCTAACAGCCAATGCCTCTCCTTGACTCTCAATAGCAGAAGCCCACCGGTGTGTTAGATACACTAGAAGATCACCAGTTGAGCGACGGTGGCGAAAGCCGTATTGGCGGTCACTAATAAGATCGTGATCCTCTAGGTAGTGTAGGAGTTGTGTGTTAATCACACGTTCCATCACCTTAGAGAGAAGGGAGGTTATAGCGATAGGCCTGTAATTTGACGGATCTGATTTATCGCCCTTTTTGGGCACAGGATGCACATGGGCAGTCTTCCATGAAGACGGAACCTTCCTGGTGGAATAAGAGAGCGCAAAAAGGCGCGTTATCACAGGACACAACTCGGGAGCACACAACTTTAGCACCACTGCCGGTATGCCATCTGGCCCGCTCGACTTATGAACGTCTAGAGCTTTCCGGCATAGAGTAACCGCACCAAGGGATGGCAGGTGGTTCGGCTCCTCCATCGTTCAAAGTCGAGTTAGAGGCAAAGAGCGAACCCAAAAGATCGGCCTTCTCCTTAGCACTGTGGGCCAAATTTTCATCAGGCTTACGTAGTGGAGGTATGGACGACCGACAAAAGTTTCCCTCGGCAGCTTTCGCGAGTGACCAGAACGCGCGACTCCCAGAAGGGTATCTCGCAAGTTTCTCGCCAATGCTGCCGATAAATTCGAATTTTGCTCTGGCAATAATTCTCTTACTCTTCCTCGAAACAGCATTAAAAATACGCTTCACCTCAGTAGTGTTCGGATCCCGATTATTTCGTGCCGTGGTCCAAGCCTCAAATGCAGTTTGCTTAGCAAGACAAGCTTCCCTGCATGACCGATTAAACCACGGTTGTCTCTTTGTCCCGGCAGCCACTACCCGGTTTGGAATGTAGCATTCCATGCCGGCTAGGATCGTCTCAGAGACCGCAGCTGCACAGGTGTCAGGATCAACTGAGGCAAAGCACAACTGCCTCCACGGGTACGATGCGTAGAACTCACGCAATCCATCCCAGTCTGCTGACTTGTAGTGCCATACTCGACGTCGAGTGGTGGCTCGATGTAGGCTGGGCTTCGCATTAGGTACTTGGGTCCGAACGAGGCAGTGATCCGATGTGCCAAGTGGCGCATCTACTAAGATTGTGTATTCATCCGGAGCCGAGGTCAGCAGAAGGTCAAGTAATGAGGAGGTATGGCCTTAATATCTGGTATTCGTGTTGGAGAATGAACCAGTTGTGAGAGACCATAGGTCAGAGCAAATTCATAAGCTGATCTCCCTGCCAAGTCAGTGGATCGCGAACCTAGCCACTCTGCATGGTGGGCATTAAAGTCTCCCAAGATCACTAACTCTGCAGAAGGATAACGCTCAAGAACTTTGTCAGCCGTCGATTGAAGGTGCTCAAAAAGTTGTGTCGTGTACGTATCTTCGCCATGAGACCTGTATAGGCACGCGTAGATTCTGGTGTGGCCCCCATGATCCGTGCGTAGCCACATAATTGACAGATCTTCGTCTTCAAGGCCTCGAAGTCAGCGACAACAGATATCCTCCCGAACGTACGCGCACACACCGGCACGACGCACAAAATTGTGCTCGAACTTGTACCCGGGGTATAAAAGGTACGACGTGTCTGCCGGGCAAGATATCTGTGTCTCCGTAAGAAAAAGTATGGTCGGCTTTGCAGATTCGAGATGATGATGAACTGCGTTTAAGTTGGTATGAAGTCCCCTGATATTGCAAAAGTCCACATTTGTGGATGGGAAGGCCGCTGTTATACTTCTTTTTTTATTTTTCTTGGCCATAATTGATTCTGTGTGAAAAGTTTATAAGGAATCGCTATACACGCAGCACAAGGGACAAAATGCTGTACACCACCTGACAATGCTGTCGTGCGGGTACGCGACCTGCTGGCGCGGCGGGCGGAAGGGCCCCCGGTCCCCACCTGGTGCAGCAGCCAGGTCCACTCCGGTCTCCTTCTCCGGCATGACTACCACACCAGGGACTTTTCGCAAGGCTGGCAGTTCAGCCTCCCAGGGCGGAGATTAGAGTAATCCCTGGGTTCGGGAACCCGTTCAGCCTGCGGGCGGCCAGCGGTCAGCCGTTTCACCGGGTCTCCCTGACCGCCGCGCCAACACGTCGCCCCTACACTCCCGAGTGACAGTGAGAAACACAGCCGGTCCCCTGTGCTGCCAGTATAGCGCTTCCTAGTGGAGCGCCAGCACCTTGCTCACCATTAGAAACACAACACAATCCGAAAAGAAGTGTTATTTCACTAAGGTCTTCTGCAAGGTGGAGGTAACTTCCCTGGTTCGAGCGGCTCCAATTCGAGCGAAAAAAATCCGCTGTGCTCTACCTCGCTTAAACCTTAACTCTTCATTTGCGAGTGCAAATCTCGTCCCAGAATACTATTTTTTTTCATTTTGATTATAATTTACAAACCATGTTTACAGAACATGTTAAAAAACTCTCAGTCTCCTGCGACCTGTCGCAGGAAACACGGCTTTATACCTAATACCTTATGTAAACACAGGTATTGAAGAGTGTTAATTTAATTTTTTATTACGCCATTCTATTACATACCATAGCTGCAGTACTAGACTTGGGTTTCTGCACATCATGTGGTCTGAAGAGGAACTGCCGATTGAGGTTGGATTTCTCAATGAGGTCCATGTCAGTGACGGTGATCTGTCCAGCGCCAGCGCCCACGCCGATCATAGCGAAGTTCTTCAGAAGCTCACAGCCAATGGCGCCCGCGCCTATGATGAAAATCGTAAACTGAGCACTTGATAGCTTATGCTGCGGTGACATGCTCAGTCTGCTTTCACAAAATAGCTTTGATTAAAGTTCACTTTGATTCCAGTTGACACATACATTGTGTACTTGGATCATTATTCATCATTTCAGTATAACATAAGTACTAATAATGATGTCTGACAAGATATAATTGTTATTAGACGGTGTAGAAATTATAACAGAGTTGTTGGTAGAAGAACTAAAATAAGTAACAAAAAGAATAACCCGAAAAATGAGAACTTTTTTGAGACTTTTGCCTCATACAATTCTACGAATATTAAAATATCCTAATCAGTCCATTTTATTTTATTGGGAGATTTAGCACTTGACGCAATTTTTTTTATTACATCAAAGTGAAAAGTTGAGTATGGTCCAAGTCCACTTTGATTGGACGCCGACGAACTGCGCTTTGATTGCTACTGTATCAAAGGAGACTGAGCATGTCAACGCGGCTAGATTTAGGTATTCAACTCTATTTTTCTCCGTGTTTCGGAAGGTTAGTAGGTCTGCTGTGTGGTTTGGGACGTAGTTTGACATACGTAACGCAAAAAAATCGGGAGTGGTCTCCCCTTGACTTTCTCGTATACCTTAATGCATGTTAAATTTTGGTCACCCATCCGAGCACCGACCGCGCACTTGGTTGCTTAACTTTCGTGATCGACGGCTCAACATTTGATAGAAACCTTATATTTTGATGTCATACACGTATGTTAAACTTGGTTGCAATAAGGTAAAGCATGCTCGAGTTATCGTGCTAACGCACAGACACACACAGGGACATAATTCCAAAAAACATATTTTTGGACTCAGGGAGGGCCAAAACGTGTAAATCTCGAGGTCGAATTTTTTGACGATTACTAGACTTCCTCTATACAGCCTATGTATATGAGAAAGTAAAAATTGTTTGAAGCTGATGCCAGACTTCCACTGCTTGGTTTCGCGCGGTCATGTAAATTTATACCTAATTTTAATAATTTTTCGATACATCATAAATCACTATTTATGCATAGATATGAATCCTTAGATAAGAGTGCTATGCCACTCATAATTATTCACAATTATTAGGTAGTTCACATATGAAAAACTGTGATGAAATCAAATCTGATTACATATTTCGATAAGAAAATTTGATGAATGGCCCTACTTACTGTAATTAATTTGTCCAATGAAGTACATATATAAATTTAATGTTAAACAAATTGTTTAAAATACTTTTGACTCAAATAATATGGTATTAAATTTGGAAATAATACAGAGTAAGAATAATATAACATATTTTACTGCTAATTTCGGGATTTCAACGACTCATGAACTTAACGAGAAAGTATAGAACTAAGTTTATTTAGGTACTTTTGAGAAACATAAAAATTAAAGAACTACCAACATTATTATTTTTTCCGAATTAATTTCTAGAAATTTTATTACACCTAGTAGCAGAGTTTATTGTCTATTGAGTATGAAAGTTATCTAGCATTTAGATAAGTTCTTGATAAAATAATTTTATCAACACGCAATTAAAATAGAAAGTGTTGACGTAAGTAATAGTAATTCAATTTATTTCGACAACATATTCAATTTGTAAAATTACAATTATTTATCAAGATTTTTAGTTTAATTCAAAATTTTGAATTGGTAAATCACAATGAAAATGAAATAATTACAATAATAAGTGACAGAGAATAAAAATTATTAGGCTAAAGCTCATTTAATTGCACATTAATATTTTTAACATACAGTCATAATGAAAAAATACTTAGTTTACTTTGCTATAGAAGGATACAATACAAACCTGCATTGTCTACAAAAGGCTCAAGGTAATCGTGATAATTGCCGCGTATTTTTACCTTATCCATTTAATTATTAACAGTTACTGTGTAAGAATAAACAATACAAAAACAATACGTTTTAATCAATTTATTTTTCAATATATGAAAAACACAAATTGGTATAATATCAGATCTGTTGTGACAATTAAATGTTCCAATGATTATATTTCAAACATCATGAGGGGCTTGTGGTAGAATTACACTGATTTTTAAATAAATTTGAGGGACATCTGACGAGTATTTTTTGAGACATTTCTAATAAAACGTATTATTATTTTATGAATGCAGGTGCGCCATTCCTGTTTATGTTGATAGAGATGTACATTATGTCAGTGCATCAGTGCCAGCAATGTACACTCAACATCACGTCAGGCTTTCAGACCAAATAAAAAGTATAGATGGAACACTGCAAAGAAAAAACCTGGCCAGTAAAAACAAAACTATGCCTTGCTCATCACCTGTGGATACATATCTACAATCGCACACATACATAGAAACTATGTTTTGCCTTATACTAAAAACTGGCTCACCTACTACAGACACCAGCCTCAGTTTTTCTTCACTGGAAATAATGCACTGGCTGTAAAACTCAGTGGGTGCGGATCGCTCCAGCATAAGAGATTAAAAAGACAGCATCCCTACGCTCTTAGATAGATTGTGTCACAGAAAGTGAAAGCCTTCCAGTAAATTGTCAAGGCTCACTGCGAAATAAAAAATTACAGATAGCTCAGTGAAAAGCAAGGCTTATTGTTGACTAAAACAGATTGCCATGACACAATAACAAAAAAACAGTTTTTCTTCACAGCTTTCTTGGAAGAAAAAACTTTTATACCAAATAGATATTTGGTCTGAGGTCAGGCTATACAAACTGTCAGATATCTCTAGTAAATTTTGAACCTTAAACACTTTTCTATTCTATTTTTAATTAATGGCGTCGCAAAGTTTTACAACAAGAACTCTGGAGAAACTCCCTTAAACACTAACATTTGATTGAGAATTTTTGACAATTTGTGGTAAACTAATATGCTATTGACTGTACTCTACCACACAGACACAAACAGAGACAATGTATATGTCATGTCACATTAAAAGTCATTTTAAAAAGATACTTACCAACAATGAAGTACTTCAAATCACCAAGTTTCTTCTGGAACTCCTGGCCAAATACAGCTATTTGTCCATCATATCTAGAGCCAGTAGGTTTGCAGTTCTCCTCAGTGAGTACTGATTTGTCCTTGGGAAGACACTCTATGGCATCCATGTACAGCCATTGCATTATGGGGTGGAATTTGCCAGAGCAAGCCTTCATCACTTCCTGAGCAACTACTCCTCCAATTGCAGCATTCATTGGATTCAGATCTCCTGATGATACCTAGGAAAGTATTTAGGCATGGTATCATAAAAGTGTACAATATAAAAAAATGTGAAATCAAGTTATACACATTGACTGGTAATTAGTGGCGGACCCATTAAGGGGAGATAGAAGAGGACAATACTAGTCGATTTCACTATGGGATGAACTATCCGAAAGCAAACCGTTTCTGAGATATTATTTCATAAAAACAGATTGTTTTTAAGCTATTTATTTCATAACTTCGCTTTTTAAATACTAACTGTCACTATATAAAATAAAGGATTAACCTATTTTAAAATCAGGAATGTGACTAATGACCATTATAAATAACTAGTGGTCGCCCTCGGCTTCGCTTGCATCAATGTCGGTTAAATTTTAGCCTATTATGTTATTCTGATGTATGAGCTATAGTATTGTAAAGTTTCATTAAAATCGGTTGAGTAGTTTTTGCATGAAAGAGTATCAAACACACATACATCCATACCAACCTTAACATTATTAGTAATACTTTTATTATCTGTTCATATTTCAAAATGCTCTCCTGTAAACTTACCTAACTTTGCGAATGTATACTATGTCTTTGTAAAACAAAGGTCTGCTAACATTGTTACACTACAGCATGTGTACTGTTTTTTTGTTTCTTTTATGTGTCCCAAAACACATACAATGATTCAATATCAGAAAAGTAGACTTAAAATTGAAATTAAGTCTTAAAATTAAAATTAACAAAAGGTACCACTGTGATCTCTTTGTTCCTAACATTTATCATTTTGTCTTATTTTCCTAGTATTATTTTATTCATAACTACATACTCTAAATAGCAACATCATAAGAGCCCTCATTCACAATTTATGTTGTGAAATATTTCATTGGTTTTTATCTTATCATAAGTTAAAGGTTAAAGTCTTGGTGAAAACAGTGTAATTTAAAAAAACAATATTCTTTATGAAATCTGAACATACCTTAGAGAATGTCTCTATAAGAGACACATTTAGTTCCACTTCACCCTCTTTCTTATGACTAAGCTCAGCTCGGGTGTAATCTACAACCTTGGCAGCATCAGCATCATTCCATGGCTTTGGTAGACGTCCCTCTGTTTCCTCAAACTTATATAAAGCAGCAAAGGCTGCATGCAACTGTTGAGGGTGGTCAAACTTGGCAAAATCACTAATGACAAACTCAGGTTCGTTGAAAGAGTCTTTAAGAGGCTTGAAGTGTAGTTTCTTGGGCATCTTCACTTGTGTAACAATACCTCCTCGTATATACTTTGTGAAGTTGGTTGTGTCTCCAATGCTAAATGTGTATGGGCCAAGAACTTTGATTTTCCGTGGTTCACAACCATTTAATTCAGTCATCCCTTGCACCTAAAAGAATATTATGGATGAGTTTTAAGCATGTAATATTACAGTATTATTCAAGTGAGAGTTTATAACAAACTAACCTCACTAAATGTCACATAGTCTCCATCTTCAAGACCATGGCGAGTATCATCAAGACAAGTAACCACTGCTTCATATTCATGGGTGATATCTGCTATCATAGCTGACACAGGATTCTCACCCGTTACATCTACCACAGTAAAATCAGGACCAAAGTCACAGAACACCCGGGAAAACAATCCCCTGGTGTCTGCAATGATTAAGGCTATGTCATTGGCATGGGTGAATGCAGCAACGCGTTCCTGTTCTGCCCTCGAGGCTCCCGTGAGGACGACCACACGAAATTTGCGCAGAAACTCCTCACTAAGTGAGCCGGTGTAAGCTGTTGTTGGTACGTAGTGGTTGAGCTCAGCTAATTGCTCGTATGAAGCCAATGCACGGTTCTGACCGACTGCGCTTTCCGATAGGTAAAACTGGGAAGATAAATCGGTTACTGTGCAGTTTCGCTCGTCATGCAGAGTCACTGATTTCACGCCGCCGAGAATCACATTTTTTGCAATTTCAACCCCAAGACCTCCAAGACCCGATATCAGGACGTCGGAGCTAGCCATCCGACGCATTGCATCGTGCCCCAAGACGTAAAGCTGCCTGGAATACAAACTTTCGTCGATTTCATCTTCCACGCGCGTTCCATTGTTCGCCATTGCTGAAGAATTGGAACGGGATTCTCCTGTATTTAGCTTCCGCTTTTTCGCCGGGGGGTCAACGGAATTATCGGCGACTTCAGCACTAGACATCGGGCACGAACGCGCACAATTTTGCCAGAATTTTGCTTCGCTTTTATCGAGACAATGTACAAATTAGTCTTCAAATGATGGAAACTTGGAAAGCGACATTCGCGCTCGGTCCGTCAATCAAGGCCCGCTTACTCACTGTCTTGAAGTTAGTTACGTTACCAAAGACGTGGATCAGAAATCACTAAACCAGAGAATACTTTAATCTACAGAACGATTTCGTTTCAGTTTTTAAAACAAAACCACCAATTATGAGAAAAGAATAAGCTGGAAATAAAATAATTTTGTATTATTTTAGAGACTTAAACTGAATAAATTAAATTAAAAAATTTCTTGGAATCTTTTCGAAAATCATAACCATAGATATTTTTTTTCTTAAACTTTTCCTATTACGGGACGGCATAGGGATCTAGCCCATACAGCCGAGTCTTCAGTTTTATATCTTATTTTTTGATTTTCGTAATATGTAAAATGGGGGTGTCACACATTTTAATTGGCGAGAAATTCATGCCAACAGACGTCATGATGGCGATTGATGAGCTGCCCACTGTAAAACCAGTCACCACAAAAAAATTTCAATGATTTATCCACGTCCCTTGTTAAATTGTCTAAGCTGTAGGCCCATTTGCTAACTTTTTTTGACAGTTGAAACTTGAAAGTGATCATCACTAAGTGAATTACATATTCATTGCTGTTTTACACGACACGCTATTATCTAGTATTTTTTTTGTAATTAATTAATCATTAACCATATTAACTGATTAAGCAAAAATGTAAAAATAAAAATGTTTGAAATTGATTCTTTGAAAGTTAATTTTAGAGGTTTTCAGTTTAGAGGCTAGTTTTTTTGTCTCTCTTTTTTAAAATGGTATGAGAAATATTTTATAATGGCAATAAATTGGCTTTTGACGTTTGATTTGACACCTTTTTGACACCATCTGTTTGACAGTTTGGACTCGCTACGGAGCTAAGTGGAGCTAACTTCACTGCAAACAAACCATTTTGCCTTCCTTTCATTGAATGAATAGGTTTTCAATTTCAATTTTCATATCAAGTTTACGACGTCTCGGCCGTGTACAATTTTTGTTGACGTTGGTTTATTTATTTATAATACAATCTGGACTGATAGTCTGGAATAGAAACAGTATGATTAAAGTGTAATACCGTGATCGCCAGGGATTCTTTAATCCTTTTGTTACTTTACCTTCAGTTCAAGTGACTTCGTAAAAATGGTCCAGGAATACGTGTCTCCTGTGAGGGTCCATAAGTACCCCTTTGAAATGGTGATGGCTGTAAGTACCTACTTAAACTATTTTAGTGATGAAAGTGAGTAGTAAATGTTTTATCGACATTGTTTTATTTTGATATTTTGAAACAAATGGCAAGGTCGGTGGTACGGTTTGAAAGTATTGCAGAACCAATTGATGCTGCCAAGAAGTTTAGTTGCTTTTTTTTATTTAAGTTAATGAAAAAATAGGTTGTTCTTTATGATCTAAATGCTAATGTTTTACTTTAGTAACAGAAAATTATGAACTAATCATTGAGCTCAGAAAGGGGTAGGTACCTACTCCTGTTTTAGGTTTTTCTTTTTATTTATATTACTTATTAGAAAAGATGACTTTAATTAGGAAACTACACTTTACACACATCTATATTTATTTACTAATTTGAATTTTAGACATTTACAATATTCTTTGTTGTTGTAATGAATAGGTAAGTTTAATTACACTATATGTCTTTAAAATTTTATTGAAATCAAATTAATTATGATTTTTATAACATACAATACAACCCAACTTTGTCTTGGCCTTGCAACATTTTACAACCGTTTCAATATCACAGCTGTTGGTAAAGAAACTGCTAATAGGCCATTTAGCAGGGACGGCACAAAGATGGGTTAAGCATAATGTGATCATTAATATTTTTGCTAGAGCAAGTCACCCACAGATCTGTAAAAAAGGCAGTTTAACTGTTTTTATTTACTAATAATTTGGAAGTTAAATAAGTTAAATAAATATGTATAACATCTTGTGGGAGAAGTAAATCCATTTCAAAATATCGGGTCTATCTTTTAAACTGGCGAGTTTTTTTGTAACATAACTGGTGACGTTAAGTCTGAGAGACCCTCTGCCGCATCTGGTCATCATAGCATGGAAATTATGTATAGTAACATACCGCAGTGTTAATAAAGAATAAAATAAAACACTTTAGTAGGTATACTCTCAACATAATTTTCATTTAGGAACTTGGCAATGCAACATAACAAAAAAATTCATACAATATCAATAATTACAAACTGAAAAAATAAATTCTATAATTAACAAAATATTTTTTCTGTCTGAAGTCAAGTAGTGTCTTGAACCAAATTATCAAAAATCAATAAACAAAATTAAATGCTGTAACTAATCTCAAGTGTCATTACAAAAAATTGGCAATGTGCATATTTTGGTATTTTTTATTGGCAGTAAGGGCTTAATATTTTCGCATACTGCAAGCACACATGATTATATAGGTACTAGTTATTATAATTCAATAGCCACTAAACTTAGGAGAACAACTGGCACAGGTATTCCATGTCTTTAGCCTGCTCTTGGAGTTTCCAACCCTCTAGTCTTTCTGTGCCAGCCATTCTTAACTTTCACGATTGAAATTGGGATTCGCGATTAATAAGACCAGTTTACTAGTGTTTGGACCTACATTCGAGTTTCTCCCGAGTTCTTGTTGTAAAAACATATGTTGAGAGAATCCATTTTAACCAAAATCCACCATACAATTTTTTTGTAACTATAATTAAGTTAGAAATTATTCTAGTATTATATTTACGCGTTTGTAAACACAAAAATAAAATTATTCCATATAATTAAGTTTTCACTTGACATTGGCAAAATGTATAATCTTTCAGATTTGCAAATGCCATTAATTAAGAATAGAATAGAATAGACTTACATTCATAACTCCTGATTCCCTAAGCTTTATTTTTGGAACTTCGGAATTATTAATTGAAAATAGTAGAGCTGTGAAAACGAAAATAAAACCACCAAACAAAATTACGTTAAAAAGGTTACGTAACTGTTGACATAGCCCCACTTTCCATCCACGTAATTGCCAATTTGGGCCTGTAAAATGAAAATGAAAAAGCTCTTTATTTAAATGGCTTTTGCTAAGTACTTTTAAATCGTCAAAAACCCTACCACCATTTTGGGACAAAATAATAATTATTATATTATGCTGAGATGGAGAAGAAATGACGAAAGAAACTCCACAGCTTACAATTACGTAATGATTTCAAAACATCAATACAAGTCAATAAATAAATTAAATATCAATATAATATAAGTTACAGTTTTACATGCATAAATTTTAGGTAATTATTTAGCATTTTTAACCCCCCCTCCCCCCAAATCACGTGTATTTTAGTACCTTTTTTTTTTTTTTTTTTTCTCGACAGAAAACGTTTTATACGTACCCTAGCCATAGATAGGGCCCACGCCAGGGTTATGTGGGAGTCCCACCTCTAACGGCTGATATACCCACTAAAAACTGTCGGATCCCTTCACTACGCATATCGACGACTGCGCGGGAGCGTATAGTCATCCGCACGTACCGCCTGCGGTTGGCCTCAATAGGCCTCTGCTCCCCCCCCCAATGTGGGAAAGAGGACAGTCTAGGGATCTTGAATGTCCTCCTAATCGCTAGGGCATATTGGCAAGCGATGGAGCCCTATTCCATCGTTTGCCGCCCCACCTACGGTAGCTGGAGTATCCCGTATACCCTTCTCCGTCTTCCATTACGTCTCCGACGGCTTGGCGCCGCAAGGGGATCATCCTCCCGCACCCGTTCCGCGGCCTCCTTCTGTAGCATGACATGCTCACAGAAGGAGGCGACTTCATCCCAAGACGGCTCACTATCCACCATGGCTTTGACAATAGTCGACAGTGAGAGGTCAGTACCACATATTGTGATGATGGCATTGCGCTGCTGCGACCACGCTGGACAGGACAACAGCGTGTGCATCGCAGTGTCATCGTCGTCTCCGCACTCGTGACAGCGGGGACTCAGCTCCCTCCCGATCCTGTGCAGGAAGTGCCCGAAGCAACCATGCGCGGACAATACCTGCACAAGTCGGTAAGAGAGGGAGCCGTGTTGCCGGTGCACCCATTCGTTCAGATGTGGCTGGATTCCCGCGATGGTCCAGTGGCCACTCGTTGGCACCTCAAGTCTTCGTCGCCACTCCAACATGGTCGTCCGTTGGGCCCCTTCACGCCACCGCGTGAGCTGTTCCAGCGAAGGTCGGACTCCTTCCCTGCGGATCTCCGCACTTCGTTTGTATACCTCCGCGAGAGCGATTGCATCAAGGTCCCACGGTGGGGTCCCCGCGATAGCACACGCGGCCTCATATGACACCGTGTGGTAGCCGCGTATGACCCTATTGGCCATGACTCGCTGCGGTCTTCGCAGCAGAGCTTTGGCTTTCGATGAAAGGGTCTCCGCCCACACGGGTGAGCCATATAATGCCATTGACCGCACCACACCTGTATAGAGGCGACGGCAAGTGTTATTAGGTCCTCTAACGTTGGGAAGGATAGGTGTATTTTAGTACCTACAAAGAATGTTAATTTTTTTTATATTAATTATTCGAAAATCCAGGTAATAAAAGTATATCTAATTTTATTCTTAGAAAATTAAGGTTGTTGTTTACTGACATAAAAAGAATGGTGTAATCATGCAAAAAACATATGCATACATGAATATATTTAATGCACATTGTCCAGATTAGCAAGACGCTTTTTGGTTTAAAAATCGCGTGTTTGACGAATTGTACCCAACATACTTCTCTCCATCACCCTTTGGGTTTTTGCCACCCTGTGTTGTTGTTTAAGTCAAAGTCAAAATTTCTTTATTCATTTAGAATAGAATAGAATAGAATAAAACTTTATTGCACATCTACAGAACATAAAAGATCACATACAACAAAAAAATTGTTAACAATAAAATGTACAATGGGCGGCCTTATCGCTAAGAGCGATCTCTTCCAGGCAACCTTAGGATGGACAGGATTTGATAGAATAACAATAGAGGGAAGATAGCGATGCAGCAACTCATCATAACTAATAAAATATTTGAAAAACTACTTATACTTCTATACATATACCTACATATAATATACATAAACCTATTTATATAAATACATACATACGCACATACATACAAATATACATATATATAAACCTACATACATATATAATATACACTTGATATACTATTGAACAATCGAAAAAACAAAGGCTAGAGTGACATATAGTGCTCCTTAACCAGTTTCCTGAAAACACTCAAGGATTGTGCCTGTCTGATATCAGTAGGTAATGCATTCCACAGTCGCACAGCTTGTACCGTAAATTTAGCTACAATTTGTACACTTATGAAAGTCAATTTTGATGCCATCGGTTCAAGAGTCTACTAGGAGGCCTTGTTCTGTCTGTTGATGAGTTGAAGAGACCAAGTCTCACATCCATAAGTCAAGTATGGCAGAATACAGGTGTTAAATGTCTTTCTTTTGATGTGCATCCCCCGTTCTTTTCTCAGCTAGTGACCAATACTTTTTTTCCAGCCATAATCTATTCTCTTGTTGATTTCTTTTGTCATTTCGTCACTAGGGGAGATTATTTGACCTAGGTATACATATTCTGAAACATACTCAATATGCTTATTGTTTACTTGGATATCAACCTCATTTGAGTTGGTCATTAGCTTGGTTTTATTAACATTTAATTCAAGTCCCACCTCTTTGCTTTTTTCTGCCAAGGCTTTAATCATACTCTCTAGTTTCTGTGGGTCTTCTTCGAACAGAACAATGTCGTCTGCAAATCTGAGATGACCAAGGCGGCTGCCATTGATATTTAGACCAAAGTCTTGTGATGTCTGATACTGCCCCAAAAATTTGCAAAACAAGCTCACAATTTCATTTGGGCTTATCGGGCAGGGCATGCAGTATTCTGAGTCTATTTCAATAAAAATATTTAGGGAACAGACAATTTTACGTAACTAACGTACATAATTTTATTTATTAAGCTTCTGCCCGCGATTTCGTCTGCACAGGATTAGTATAATAAATTATTGCCTATATGTAATTCTGATGTATTATTGTAAAGTTTCATTAAAATCCATTCAGTAGTTTTTGCGCGAAAGAGTAACAAACACACATCCATACAAACTTTCGCGTTTATAATATTAGTCGCATATTATTCCCGTGCAAAACAATATAATCTTTAAAACCAGATTTGACATAAAAATAAACTAGCCTTGCAAATAAACTTGTTCCTAGGGTGTAAAGTTTAATTTATCAAAAATCACACAACCTTAAGCTGGCTGCACACAGCGAGTGAGACGGGGCATCGCCGTCGGCGGGACTTGGGCGTGCCCTTGATAATTGTTTGAAAGTCACGCCGACGATGCCCCATAACGTTCGATGTGTGCTGGCTGCCAGATACAATTATCTACGGCACGCCGAAGTCCCGCTGACGCTCGCTGTGTGCAGCCTAGCTGTACCTTCCTCTTTCCCTACTCCAAATATATGTGGGGTGACTGCACTATGTCCTTTGTAAGCCGGCCGGCAAACCTAGTTGTGTTCCAAAAAGAAAATAAATATTACATAACCTTACTCTCATGTTAGTAAAAACGTAGATGGAATCACAATAAAATGTGTTGTTTGCGTAGAACTTTTGGCTTGAGCAGATGATGGATTCTTTGACTGCAGGGCCTTGAAATATCTAGTGACTTGTCCTTGCTATTATGGTATGCAGAACATTTCCATGAACTCAACAATCTTTCGGCAAACTTAGTACCCTGCTCAACTCTTTATCATATTTTATAGTTACACTTTTCTCTAAAGTCGTATTTTTAATTAGACGAAGTCAAGTGACGTTTACTGGGTTGTCAGGTTTTGATAAAACAAAAATAGTGTTGTGACAAAGTGAATGAATGAAAAAATCGCAACTCGGTATAAAATTGTTCTCATAATACACATTTATAACTAGAAACGATTTTAATTATAATTTTATATTTTATCCTTTGCTATGCCCTAACAGGGTATATGTGTAGGTAATGTTTTGTAAAACATAGCATTAAGACATATATATGCAATTATGCATTATGCAAGTAAAGAAATAATAACATGTATGTATGTACAATTATAAATAAAACAACTTTTACGGATTTAACTCGCGTGTAATTAGATTTTACATTTTGTTATCATTGCCCGACGTTTCGTAACACTTTTCAGCGTTCGTGGTCACGGGATGACGGTCATCCCGTGACCACGAACGCTGAAAAGTGTTACGAAACGTCGGGCAATAATTTTATTTATAATGTGTAGTGCGGGTACCGGGTTCCAATCCTAGTCGTGCCATGTAAGTAGGTACGAAAGAGTTTTCGTACTTTTCGACGACTGCGTATAGCAGGTACCTACATTTACCATTACCGAGTGCTCTAATGCTATATTTACACGCTTGCCGATGCTTCGCAAGCCTCCACAAGTGCCAGGGATATTTGGCTGTGGTTGGCTCGGCTTACGCCGATCTGGACTAGTGTCGGTTTCTTAACACAGATCAAAGGAAGCGTGCGGTAAGCGCTTGCGACGTGTTCCCACGCTGGTGCATTTATAGCCAAAAAAACTTAACAAAAACAACAAGTAAACACCGTATGCGCAGAGAAAATATTCGAGCAGTCAGACCAGAGGTTAGAAGACGCATGACACAGACTAAATGGCGACCGACGCGTCCGAATTTGTCTTATTTTTAAGAAGGTAGTAAAAAAAGTGATTATAATTAAATACCAGCAGATATCGACCTACTTTTATACAGTTAAATAGAAATAGTTTATTTTTTTCCTATAGTAAGATAAGATTAACAATGTACTCATTCATATCATCATTCATTCCTGAGAGTGAACGAAAACTGAACCCATCACTATTACATAGAAGATGGCAACATTATTTCACAAAGTGACATTAGCTGCTGTCAGTTTACTTCGTCTAATTAAAAATTCGACTTTAGAGTGTCTTACTTACCTGACTTCTGAGTCAAATTATCTTAATTATAATATGTACTTGTTTACATTCTGGCTTATTTTTTATTTTACTAGATTTCGGTTGCGAGCTTAAAGCTTCTGGTCTATATCCTTAAAGGCTTTCTGAAGGCGTGCCACACACTTCATCACCATTTTTGTAATCCTCACTCATGTCAGTACTATGTGAATGTACTTAGTCACACTCACATCACTTGTGACGCAGGAAAGTACTTAAGTATCAAATAGCGACTTGCAAAGCATACTTTACTTTCGCGATAAAGGTTGTCAGACTTTAAGTGCTTTGTAACGCGGTGGCGGTTGATGCGGCTAAGAAGATTTTAACCCTATGTTAATTGGTTTTTACTTAAAATCTTGCTTAGGAATAGAAGCCGTCTGGCAGGGTCGAAGTACGTTTATCACATATTCAAAACTAAAATACTTTTGTACTAGAAGTGTATGTAATTTTCACTTAATATTTGTAATTCTTATTGTGCCCATTTGTCATTATTCTGTTTATTTTACGGAACCGACTTTATGCAGAATATTAATATCAAAAATTTATTATCGAATAGAATTTAAACACATTTTAAGTATCTAAGTCCTAAGTATTTGGTGTCAGATAGCTAATAAAACTAGTGTAAACGAACACATCCTATCCAAACTAATATATCGCATATTTGGGAAAAATATCTCATTTATTTCTCGCTCGTATTTTTCCAAAAAAAAATCTGCATTTGTCCCAAGCATTAATCTCCAAACCAAATCAGTTAGTCGTGAGACGTGACGACTCAGCTCGTGAATGTGTATGTCTATGATATCTACAGCAAAGACTTGCTGAATCCTGAATGATGGCTTTTACGAGATCTGTGGTGATTTTATGGAGGATGAGAAGTCGTAAATCACGGATTTAGCTGCTTAAAGGCACTTACTCAGTTCTTTTGCCATTAATTCCGCTTCGATCTAAGAAAGTCGTCCAGTTAGTTGTATCTTCATTAGAGTTACCTACAGTCTCTCTGCAAAAGGTTGGTTCAGCAGTAGACCGATATTGATGTTTCTGTGATGAGATGATACAAAAACAGTTTCTTTTAAATAGGTAGATAATTTTTATGACGTTTTCTCCATTTCGAAAATTATTCTAATTATCGGAATGGTGGAATAGTCAATAGGAAGGTGATTTCGGATTTTTTTTCAGGTCTCATAAATATTTCCTCACATGATATATTATTTCCTCACTGCTTTGATTTATTTCATTGGATTTAATAAAAATAAACTACTATTACCTTTCAATATCTAGTCATAGTAATAAATTCACGTATTATTTGTAGGGCAATGGGAGTAAGGCCCGAATACTGAAAAAAGATAACTGCGATAAACGTCTGTATGATAAAAACTAATAGAAATAAAATAAATACTTTATGTATTAATACTGGTAATAGATGACGCCTTCTCTTAGGAGATTGGCACAGGTTTATGAAAGCTCTGGATAAAAGATGCTGAAATGATGCACATACAAGTAGAGCTATAAAATGAATATGAATTGTATAATAATATCTGATGGGATTTTTCTTTTGTCGAATTTAGGACTTCCATTTTTGGCTATCTACTCCTGTGTATAACTGTACTGTACCATTAGCAAATACCTTTTACCGGTGGTCTCGATACAGGCCTACTGCGTAGGTTGACTTGACAGCACAGCGGATAAGCCGGTCCAAATTGGTGCGCCCATCCTGAGTAGGGGAAGTATTATAGGGGTCACGAACGCTTAGCCAGTGTATTTAGGCGTTCGAGATCAGTATTAGTATGTGAAAAAATATTTTATATTTGCTAACTATGACCACTATGGCGCTCAATATATTTTTTAAATAAAATTTCAACTTTCTGAAACCATACAGGGTCTCATGGTAAGTCTGTTGAGGAAAGACGATAATGGTTTTTGACTTGCAGCCGTCGTATCGTAGTTAAAAAAATACAAAATTGAAAATTTTATCTAACCCCCGACATAAATTTATAGCTAAGAACCACATCTCGATCATCTCAGCTTTAAAAAAAACCGCATCAAAATAGGTCTATTCTTTAGGTACTATGATGCCACAGACAGACACAGATACACAGACACGTTAAACTTATAACACCCCTCATTTTGTATCGGGGGGTTAAAAAACAGTAATTATATATCTTAACTGGGTCCGCGTGACTCCCTCAGAGAAAAGTTCAAGGAGATAAATATTCTGACTGTGTCATCACAATATATACTGGAAAACTTACTATATGTAAGGAAAAATATTATGAATTTTTCCGAGAAATGTCATACGCACAATGTAAATACTAGGAAGAAACACGATTTGGTTGTATATAAAACTCGTCTCCACAGAATAAGCAATTCCTTTATGGGCCAATGTATACGTTTTTACAATAAGCTTCCGAAGAATATTAGAGACTTGCCTATTAATAAATTTAAAAAAACTGTAAAATCTAAATTATATAAAAAAGCTTATTACAAGTTAAATGATTATTTAAATGATCCAAATGCGTGGGAGTAAAATCTGCCCAATTTACGCATTTAAAATTGTAATTTATTCATTCATATTGATATATCTATGGACATGTAATGATGTTTTGAAATCATTACGAAATTGTAAGCTGCGGAGTTTCTTTGGCCATTTCTTCTCCGTCACAGCATACTAATAATTATTTAAGAAAAATAATTATTTCGTCGAAATGGTGGTAGGGCTTTTGACGATTTAAAAGTACTTAGCAAAGTCCATTTAAATAAAGAGCTTTTTCATTTCATTTCATAACACATTAGGTATAGGGGTCTTTATATGTAACTCAAAGATTGTTCAAAACATACTCACGTGACGAAACAGTAAATATTGGCATAGTACAAAACAAGTGACTATGACATACAGCTTTATAACTGTTACACTGCAAAAATATGTTTTTTGACGAGTGGCGTAGGATACGATGGTTGTGTTAAGTTACCGAGCCTGATACATTATATTTAGATCCTGAACAGGCCTTCATGCTTTGTATGTGAGTACTTAATCGTCTCCTACGTTAACAAGAAATATTCCCGTTATACCGACGATTGGCAATATCCGCATTGCGCGGTATTGTAACATTGTTTGATTTATAAGCCAAACTGAACTTTGTAGATACTATTTTTAACAGAGAAGATCGCGCGTTAGATTTGCGCGAGCACTACACATTATAAATAAAACAACTTTTACGGATTTAACTCGCGTGTAATTAGATTTTACATGATGTTATTATTGCTCGACGTTTCGTAACACTTTTCAGCGTTTGTGGTCACGGGGACTAAAGATGTAGGTTGTGATATTTTATGAAATAGTTAAATCTACCGTCACTTTAATTATTAATTTGGAGTGTTCCGTTTTACGCAAACGTTCCTTGGCGAGAATGTGTGGTTTATCGAACCTTATATAATGATTGGGCCCTTCTAGCGTATGTTCACACACTGCAGACTTCGTTTCGCGCCTATGTTTTAACAATCATGTAAAATCTAATTACACGCGAGTTAAATCCGTAAAATTTGTTTTATTTATAAAGAGAAGATCGTCTTTTGTAACGACTCCTCTGTTGTTAGAATTAATTTCGTACAATTAATTTGGAGAAATATCTGAATCGTATAGTTTATTGGTTTGCTAGTGAGTTCAGATCGTCTTACTGGATCACTTATGACTGGCCGATATCTATAAAGACAACTCATCACCCAAACAGTTACTCATTGGACAATCCCATCTGACGCAGTTCTTGGCACTCAACTCTTTAGAAAGCAGGTAATTTGGACACTCATTAGGTATCTAGGAGTACGTTTTGGATCAGTTTTGTAAATGGTATAGCACTCGGCACGGTTGTTCCTTACTTCCTATGAAGAATGTTAATATACTCACTACAATAGTTGAGCTATTGCAAAATAAATAGAAAAAATACCATACATATCAACCTATATTCCATGACAGGCTGGCAGCCTTACACCAAGATGTAGCTTTATCTGTAACAATGTTGCCTAAGGCTCTGATCAACCCCTCCTGGGATTACAAGTGTGATCGTATGTAGGTATATATTCCATGACCGAAAGATTAAACATATTTATGATTCATTAAGCACATAACAATCGTGTTTGTTCGTGTCGTTATTTATAGGAAGGTACGTATGTTAAATTGGTATATAGCTTATGTACACCTACTGACTGACGTGCGCTAAACAGTTTTCCAACGCCAAACAACATAGTCGAATGTAGTAAACAAATACCACAGGAATCCAAATTATTCGCTAAATATATCGGCAATGGTATTTCAAGAGCGATTGAATATGAAATTATTGTACAAACCGTTGCAGTAGTTAGTTAAACTCGGCGCTAATAAGCAGTCTGTTCGGGATGCTATAGAAACGTTAATAAAGTAAATTACAAGAGTTTGAAATTATGGGAAGGAATGTTTTATGGAATGGAGTTGAGGCGTCGAAGTAGCCTTCTTGTAGGCTCGCAGACTCTCTGAGCATAATTTAATTAGTTTTAGAAAACGTAATGAACAAAAAGGCTAATAAAAAAGAATGCAACCCACCTAATGATAAATAAATAGTCTCTACAGCATATTATGAACGCTGTCACCGTATCTACTTGTGACCCACACAGATGAATGGAAACAAACAAGAATCATTAACCAAAAGACGCAGACAAATAACATTACTTTAACATTTGTGTTTGTTTGTTAGAGCTTGATAAATGTAGATTTAAGACAGCGCTCAATTGACACTGAGCGTCCGTCGGCTGTAAAGGTAATTGCTTAGCATCATACTGTACCGTATCCTTATTGCTGTTAAGAATGTGAAAGAGAAGTGCAATTAGTGGGTAGGGTACTTGCCCTGCTAATGCCACTTTCCCAGACTAATTCTACTCAAGGACCAATTCGGTTAGTATTTCTGCATATTTTATTGCTTTTTTTTTGGTTCCCAATTTTATGTGGTGATTGTAATGTGTTTTCGCCTTCCATAGTAAGCGATCAGCCGTCATGTCAACATTAACACTCTTCTTTGCGACATCTTTCACGCCGTCCATCCATTGTTTCTTAGCTCTTCATCTCCTTCAATACCTATCCAAACCTCACCCAAACCCATCCGTTCTTACATTCTTTGTCTTTTCTTTTCTTTGGCACTGTTTCTTTATGTCTTCGGGTTATAAAAGCTTAATCTTATTATATAAAAATCTCGAGTCACGCCACGCACGGCGTTTGGGACTCGATCGATTTTTTTGTGTATATGGCGTATAGGTATGAGAATATGTCGTTAAAAGTATTCATACCGCTAAAAAGAAAAAGAAAATAGATGGTAGAACAACGTTAGACAGCTAGTTTTAATGTAATATTTTCTTTACCTCGTAATGCCATTTAAAGCTAGAGAAAAACATTTAACGAGTGTTCATTTAAAGTTGTAATTCATGTGTCATGTCACTTTCGCAGGATGTTGTCTAATTAAACATAATAATGGTATTCTATGTTGTTACAAATCTCACAGTGCCCGATGTTGTGGTGCCTACGATGTAGTTATCGACGATGATTTCGCATTAAATAATTATCTTTACGTCGAAGCTGGTTTTGCAACCGGTTCTGCAAAGAAACTGGTTTCAGTAATCTTGAACGTAAGCAGTATTCTGTGCGTACCAGGAACATGAGCGCTAAAGTGTAAGATATTGGTCAAAATAATTTTACAGAAACAACAATAATAATGTATTTATCTGTACATTATCCTATGAACATATCAGTTATGGGCATAGGACTGTCTTCATAATAGAAACATTCTTATCAAACTTATTGCCGTATCACCAGTTCACCGTCGTGTTGACATACCCCATACACATTGTTGTTACAATATTACTAAATATTCGTAGATAAAAGTATTTAACCAAAATCAAGGAATCTTTTCATGAAAAAACTTGTATTTTTCATTGAATCCATGTACACATGTCATGATACTTATAAACCTAAAAATATGCATGGTTTTCGAAAAAATCGGACTTCAGTGTTCTACTTATAATTAACAAAGCAGCAATTTTAACGGAGCAGTCAACTCTGCTAACAAAAAAAGGACACATTTTCAGTGTTTTGTTCGACGTTAGAGAATAAACTCATCTATACATCTATTCATATAAATAAAATTGGGAGTGTCTGTTTGTAATATTGAAATAACCGTTTTTTACTACATGCATATGAATATATATAAGGTACATACACCAAAATAACATTTTTTACAATTTTTGTCTGTCTGTCTGTTTGTTCCGGCTAATCTCTGAAACGGCTGGACCGATTTTGACGGGACTTTTTTTGGCAGGTAGCTGGTGTAATAAGGAGTAACTTAGGCTACTTTTTCATTATTATTCTTTTGGTAAATACTTGGTAAATACGAAGTTGCGGGCACAGCTAGTAACTAAATAAAATTATTAGAATTACAATACTTACTTATAGAAATCTTTGAGTAATTAACTTAAAAGCGTGTGAGTAAGGCAATTTCATACAATCAAACAAATCAAAAGTAATGTATTTCTAAAGTGATCTTGAAGTAGTATAGTCTAAACCAGTTGAATTTTGCTGTGTTATAAAATAAAATAACTTTTAAAATTACAATATGTTGGATGATTAAGAACCTCCTTTCATATTGAAATTCTTGACATACGCCATGCGTACGATCAATGTCGCAGTGCGTCATAAAAGTATTCAATGTAAGTAACGGTGCCATGTTTACTTGAGAAGGAAAACCATTATAATGTAAACACTGTCATCCTCAACAATAGAGCTTTCAAGGTTCATCTGCAATAAAGACAATAACCCTATTTTAGTGTACGTTAATATACTTTGTTACTCTTTGTAATGAAAAGTCAACTATTGCTTTAATTAATTTTCTTTTCATTTGAGATCCAACTAGCTTTATTTTATGTACTTATCCGGAATCCGCAGCGTAAAGAAATATACACATTATAATTGCGCCAAAGTTTTTGTTTATAGCCGTATCAATAATCTGAATATTAAAACGCGTCGGTGGCGTAGTGCGTTAGAGCGTTGTCTTCCACCCGGGAGGCACCGGTTCGATCCCCGCCGCGTACCAATGTGTTTTCAAGTTTTGAATTAATATGTACGTTTAATCGACGCTTTTACGGTGAAGGAAAACATCGTGAGGAAACCTGCACACACCTATGAAGAAATTCTTGGGATGTGTGTGAAGTCGACCAACCCGCACTTGGCCAGCGTGGTTGACTAAAGCCTAATCGCCCCTGTTGTGGGGTAGGCTCGAGCCCCTCTTGGGGACATTATATGAGCTGTTGATGATGATGTGTCAATAATCACATTATAATTGCTTATTGACCAAAATTCAGCTTCAAGTAATCTATCCAAAGCTATGGCATACATGGGTCTAAAGATTCAATACACCAATTCTTATTTTTCGAATTAAACAAATGGAGGATAATTGTAGGCAGTCAATTTTCCACCTTATCTGCCAGTAGTTAAAAGAATTGGCATAGGCTTAATGGACCGTATAATTCAATCCAGAATTACGTTTCACCGAAAACTCCATAGTCGCTTTTACACATACCCGTTACAAAAACTAGCTTCCGTTTGATCATTAAGAAACCTTAACCTACCAATAATAAGTTAAGTATCACCATTCGCTTATTCACACTCATATTTATAGAACCGGCTACATTGGTTTTTCAACCGACTTCAAAAAGGAGATGTGACCTCATAACTCTTTACTGGGTGCACCGATCTTAAACATTTTTTCGACATTTGGAAGCTCGTGCTTGTCATTTGGTCCCATTTAAATTTTATCGATATCTGACGAGTAGTTTTTGAGTTATCCCTAATAATGCCTATTTAGTTGACATCGATGTATCGACGATCGTAATCTTATCACTTGTGTGTCTAAAAGATCTCGAGATAGTTTCCTGAAAATTTATAACTTAAAACACTAAAAAGCAAATAATTAATTATTTTTATATAAAAAAAAACCGCCTTCAAACTAAAAACGGAGAAATAAAAATTTTGTTTATAAAAATCTAAATGGTTTTTTGAGGTCGGTGTGCTAACCTCAATATTTGGAATAAACATTGTCACTTGTATTTGGGCCTGACCCAAAAAAAAAAACATTTAGTTTTTTATTAAACAGAATTTTTATTTCTGTATTTAGTTTTAAAAGCAGTTTCTTATTTTAAAAAAAATTTCAGCGAAACGTTAATTCTCGTAATTCTGGACCGAGATACGCTTAGACCTAAAACTTCATTAGCCTTTCATATGATTCAATTATACAACACTTCTTTACCGCCTCCGTGTCTAGTGGTTCGTCCACCGGTATTAGATCCAGAGGTCCGGGGTTCGATTCCAAGAAGAGGTTTGGTTGGTGGTAGGGTTTCTTTGTAGCCTGCCTGGCGAGCTACCACCATTAAAGTCTGATGGCATAACAATACTGTTATTAGCGTTATAGTGTTCGGGTAGTTAATGATAAGATATCTAGTTCCTCTATGGTTGAGGGTTCAGGTGAAGCTTGATTCCATCTTCGGCATTATCATCACTTACCATCAGGTCAGATGAAGGCCAAGAGCTTCCCTAAAGCATAAAAATCTACCGTTACCTTATTTGTCTCGTGAAAACTTTTCCCATTTCACTGTAGGCAATAACAAGTGTTGATTGTATTAAACCTTATAAAGCTTCAATCGATCCTGTCGAGGACAGACCTGTTTACCATAGTTTATACTTTTATATCTTTTTATTCTATTCTTACTTAATGGCGTCGCGTTGCTTTAAACGTACGCATTTTGCCAATGTCAAGTGAAAATGTAACTAAAGTAACAAAAACTATATTAAAAATGGAGTCTCTCAACACGTGTTCCTATAACAAGAACTCGGGAGAAACTCTTATATCTTTTTATGGAGTTTGACAGGTCTTGTCATTCTGGTTTTAGGCTACTTTGGTCGCATTTTAATCTGCAACTCTGTTTTTATATTATTCTATCGTTTATTACACCCTTTCCCCCGCCTTCCCTTCGCTGTCCCCGATATTCTGGTCCTTTGAGTTCATTTTTGGTTAAAGCGCCTAAATTTTCAAAATTTTCTTAGATACGTTCATTGTGCTCACGAGAGCAAAGACAGCAGGACGGACATGTCGAGGACATACCTTTTTACCGTAGTTTATAGTTTTATATCTTTTTATACTATACATATATAGGAAACTTTAGATCGGCAATGAGAAAGAGCATACTAACACGTATATTAGAACGAGATAGATAAATGAGACCATTTTACGTACACGCAGGCAGCCTAAGGCGGCCTGTTAATCACGTAAAAAAGACGACTGTTAGACTGCAATACTATTTTTCACGCACACATGCACATTACTCATACATTGGCGCTGTTCTTTGGTCTCGCCGAGACTCGCCCTAGTCGATTCATTGCCAATCTATAAACGTCAGTAATTATAAATCTATGTTTTATAGCATTTGACAAAGACCAGAATGACACAACCACGGAGTAACAAGTCTTTGGACACGACCCGTCAAAGGCTATAAAAAGATATAAACTATGGTAAAGAGGTCTGTCCTCGAGAGAGCCCTTTTTATAATCCCGATTCGTTCTACTTACTTCCCCCGTTGGAAAGTTTTCTAGACATTCCCCGGTCCAAGCCCTGTCGCTAATTACTTATTTCCTACCAACGCTCCACTTGTGCCAATTAGAGACGCTCTACCAAACTTAGTGGGTTACGTAGATATGGCAACAACACAACAACACCATTGAAAGTCGTAAATGTATTTTTTTAGCATTATTTTCCATTTTCTTTTAACATCATAACATTAATGTAGGCAGCAAAATAACTGGTTTATAAGTTAGATGTTTACTACTGTTTGGTAGAAACCAGTCTTTAAGATAATTAACCAATGATATGCTTGTAGGAACAATTTATTCGTAAGGGTGACATGCAATTATTACCGATTTTAGAACGAAAGAGCGTAAATTTTGAAAAAATATACATGTGAGACTAGACTATAATAAACTAAGTACTAGGCAGGCGTGAGATGATTTCTTTTTTAATGTTACGAGATGGCAAACAAGCTTGCGGCCCACCTGATGTTAAGTGGTCACCGCCGCCTATAGACACTTGCAATATTAAGTGTAAATCACTTAACACCGCAAGTGCGTTTCCCATCCTAAGGGACTAAGATGATATGCCCTCCATGCCCAGTAATTACACTGGCTAGCTGGCTGGAAAGGTAACTGCCTTTCTCATTTCTGCTGTGAAGCAGAAATAAGAAAGGCGGTGGTACCTACCCCGACGACCCTATATATGGGTCTACCACCTATTAAATGATCCGCTTATTATGAGCAAGGTCACCAGCACTTATTTTCGCCCTAAATTCTATATTTATTATCGCAATGATAACGCAATGCACTTCCTCCATTATAATAATCAACGCCAGTTGGTGCTTCATACAGAGAATAAACTAATGACGTGCTGAAGTGACATTTACCTTGTCAGCTTTAGGGATTGCCTCGTCTATGGCTTCCACTTCACCTCGCTAATTACTACGTGTGGGTGCTTTACGTTTTTGAACAGTTAATTTTTTCATTACTTTAATAGTTCTCACGGTTCTGTTTACAACGTCAGATGTATCTTATGCTAATTAATTACGTTTGTCGTCAGTTGTGGAGAACTGTATATATTTGATATTCATCATGATACCTCCTTACTTTAAATTTCACACCCGTGAGTATTCAAGTTGGAAGGAACCTAATTCTTTGTTGTTTGTTGTCTCAATCTAGTCCTTATCAATCGAACTACCGTTATAGTCGGAAGTATACAGCCAATGAACTGTAAGCTGCGTGCGACCATTGACTTCAGACCAGAATAAAATCGTTAAGAGTTATCTCTATTTATTTTTTTGATATACTTACTTACTACTACTGGGTTTTAATCGAACTTTTCTGGGATATATATGCAGCGAAAGGATATAGGTAGGTCTATTCATAATACCACATTGAGTGCCATAAAGGGAATATTTGCTCTTTTTCACAAAAAAATGTCGTGACTCTATCATAATATTGTAACAGACAGGAAGATTGTTGGCGCCAAGATAATCACGATTGAATACTTTGCTAAATATATAGCGTATCGGCGATAACCTTACTCATTATAATAAACTTCTTAAATAGTATGACGTTATAAAGGCCATCTGTGGCCAACGTTATCCATTGAACAAAATCTCAAAGCAAACCTGATAATAGTTTTGACACAGTTACTAATAAATTAGCACAAGTTTCGATAAACGGTTCAGATGTCGCATTCCCGGTTTCTTATCATTGAACTGTTCTATGCTTTTGTTTAATGTTAGCATTGTGGTTACAGTCAATAGTAGAATGAGTAGCTATACCTCTATTCTAGCATAAGATGTTTATTTTAACTACAATGTTCTAACGCTTTTCTATTAGGAAAGAAGTAGGATTAAGCTGCCCATTGTTGCGGAATGACCCAATGTAATGGGTCAAGAAAGCTATGTTAAGAGTGCTCAAGTAGGGGATGACAACGAAAGCTAAGGGCGAATAACAGGATGTATCGCAGGCAGAAGGGTAATTGGGTAAAGGCAGCCTTTTTTGGCCAGTTCAAATAAGACTGCTAACAACGGATTAGTTTTTTAGCTCTGCCTCCAACGCATAATTTTATTTAATTACGTCATCACCTTCGCTTTCTAAATATTTGTTTTGGTGCCTATTAATTCGCTACTGCAGAATCGGAATGTTTCGAAAATAGATGGAATAATTTAGTGCGGAATTGGCAAACAAGCAATACCACATGATAATAAGTCTAACAGAATGTACACGTGACGTGAAACCAAACACGTGAGTCGAAAGTGGTTCTTCGATGGAATCCTTAGTAATTTTACTTATAAGCCCGACAACTTGATAGTACGGACTTGAAAGTGAATTTAAAAAGTAGTGTAAGACGTAGTGGCCTATTTTCTAGTAACATCGTACAACCGACTGAGAAAGTGTTTCCTAAGGTTTACAGCATTGCCATCAAATCGATGACGAGAAGAGCGGTGATTTCCAAATTATACTGTAAATTTTGGATAATAATTTCTTAGCGAATGCCTACAACATAATAATTATCTGCCTGCCATCCGTTCAGTGGTGTGAGGTGTGTGATTGTGTGCCATAGATCAATCAGTAATTGCCTTTTATAAGACAGAGTTTGATAAAATAGTGATAAAATATTTCAATAGTAGACTTGTGAACAGATCTCGTAGCAGACTTGTCAAGCACGCATGATGTAGCGCCTCGTTAGTTTATCATTACACATATGCTCATCATGTTTCAATCAGTCACGACGCGACAGATTGATCTCTTGATAGATCATAGGAAGGCATACTCTTGATTACAGCCGTAAGTCGTAAAATAAAAGAGAAAATCTTTACGTAATGCATAATGTAAAGAGCTGTTTTGTATAATTTGCTACCTAGCTTTTGAATGGGACATTTTGATAGGTTTTCTTAACATAGGTATCTACAACAGTGAGAAAAAAAGCTACTCAAACGATTAGTTCGTATGAAATGACGTGTAAATCTAGCCATCTGAGATAAGTGTTGAGTATAATTTAATATTTTTTATCAAAAATCTGGTATGGCAGAAGAGTGGGCGGGCATTTCCTTTGGCATTTCATTATAAAAATAATGTCTATGAAAAAGCGTCTCCATGTAGTCAAGAAGAGATAACACCTAATATTGATTTATGGAATTTGAAAAGATAAAATTTTATTATTTGCATTTCTCTTTTTTTACAAGTTCCGTAATTTTTATTATTAATTGTTATAAAGTATTAAGTTAAATTGGTATTAAGTATTATATTATCTGTGGTATTATTAAATTATTTTATATAATATGTCGCTTACCTTAAATAATTTAGTGTTATGTTGTGTTAAATAGACTATAATTAATAATTGATTTAAATTGGCTATTATAATTTTTATTAATTGACTGGGTATAATTTTAAATTTTACTTTTTATGAATTATATAATTTTAATGACAAGATATAAGAAAACGTAAATTATTATAAAAATTGTTAATTTGAATATATTATTGATGTTACCTATTGTTTTAATGACTAACAGAATGTATTAAACTTGAATTATCACTTGAATAAAATGTAAGTTCAATATAATTTATCGGCATTGTAAAAGTGAATTCTGTCTGCACTTGTAATTGTCATGTTTATTAGAAGGATGCTACATGTATTGTTAGATGAAAATAGTTCTACATGATGTTAGTGTTGCAAATAAATTATCCTGTTTTTGATTGACTCTCTGTTGGACTATAAATACAGAACCAAACTACAGGTTTTTATCGCTGTTACAAAACTAAGTAAATCACCTTTATTCATAATAATAATAATAATGCACTTTCTTGATGTCGTGTATGCAACAATGGAGAACGGTCCTTTTCTACCCAGGTTCTCGACGGATTCTAGGTCAGGGCGATCCTTTAAAAATAGAGCGAGGCATCTTCCAGGGTGACGGTCTGAGTCCATTGTGGTTCTGTCTGGCCTTGAACCCTCTGAGTACACTTCTCGAGAGTTCAGGGTTAGGCTATCGTTTACGGAGAAGTGGTCAAGTAATATCACACCTGCTATACATGGATGACCTAAAACTGTTTGCCCATAATAGTTCTCATTTGACAGCCTTACTGAAGGTTACTGAAACTTTCAGTAATGCTATCAAAATGGAATTTGGTGTGGACAAATGTGCAGTCATGCATGTAAAGCGTGGTGAGATAATGGAATCCGCGGGTATACAACTCTCGGGTTCTATTCACCTTAGATCTCTCTCCGTAAACGAAACCTATAAATATTTAGGTATGTCACAGGCATTAGGCATCAATGATGCTGACTTGAAACAGTCGTTACGTGAGCGCTTCTTGGGGCGTCTGTCAAAAGTCCTTAAAAGTCTTTTGTCTGGCGGAAACAAGGTTCGTGCATATAATGGCTGGGTCATGCCGCTGTTGATGTATTCCTTTGGCATACTTAAATGGACTCAAACCGAACTGGATGCCCTGGATAGAACAGTTCGAACATTGTTAACAGCACACCGTATGCATCACCCACGTTCCTCGACTATGAGATTGTATATCCCGCGGAAATGCGGTGGTCGTGGCTTCTTAAACGCCAAGACATTGCATAATCGCGAGATAGACAATCTTAGGGAGTATTTTCTCCATGTCGATATGGGGATTCATAGAGATGTAGTCGCTGTTGACAATGGACTCACTCCTCTATTTTTAGCAAAAGAAAACTGGCGCAAACCTGTAGTACTTAGCACTTTGGACCGCAGCGTTGTATGGCAAAGCAAAGAATTACATGGCAGATTCTACCGAGCTCTCCATGGGCCCGACGTAGATCTACTAGCCTCAGTATCCTGGCTCCGGTTCGGTGACCTTTTTGGTGAAACCGAAGGTTTTGTCTGTGCAATTATGGATGAGGTGATGATGACGAACAACTACCGGAGGTTTATCCTGAAGGATGGCACATTGGATATTTGCCATGCGTGCCATCGCCCGGGTGAATCCCTCAGACATATAATCTCCGGTTGTTCTCGCCTCGCAAATGGCGAGTATTTGCATAGACATAACCAAGTGGCCAGGATAATACACCAACAACTTGCTTTGAAATACAATCTTGTGGCACCCGAGGTGCCGTACTACAGGTATGCACCAGAACAGGTTCTTGAAAATAGCCATGCCACATTGTATTGGGATCGATCTATCATTACAGACAGGACTATTGTAGCCAATAAGCCCGATATTGTATTGATAGATCGACAAGAACGTCGCGCAGTAATTGTTGATGTCGCTGTTCCCCATGACGACAACCTTGTGAAAGCTGAAAAAGATAAAGAAAACAAATATCTTGATTTAGCTCACGAGATTGTCGACATGTGGGACATCGATTCAGCAATTATTGTGCCGATAGTCATATCTGCACATGGACTGATAGCCAAGAGCCTCGATAAACACCTTAAGAGGCTCGCGTTAGGTGGTTGGATCAAGAGTCAGATGCAGAAGGCAGTACTTCTGGACACGGCTCGTATAGTGAGGAGGTTCCTGTCTCTGGATCCTTAACCACTGGTAGCCGGGACCCTGATCTTGCTACCGATGGGGAACTGCAGTTTTGTATTTTTAAATGTTATATTTTTTAGTGTTTATACATTGTAAAAATTTAATATTTAGAAATATAATTTTGTATGTATTTTAAATGAAATAAAGGAGATAATAATGCAAAGTTATACATTTGGACATAAAGAAAGCCCTACGTAAAATAGGGGTTATTTAAACTTCTATTCTTTAAGTATTTTTTTTTGCCTACCAATGTAGTTAACCGTTACGTGTCATATAAAGCAATAACTATACAATATGCATTCTCCAAGATGCGCATAAGTCGGGTTATCAGACTATAACCTTATCTTTCTAGACAAATAATTGATACTTCAGATAATGAAAACTTGAGATAAGGTATAAATCTTTAATCTTCTAAAGTAGGCACTCTAGACTGTATACTATTTTATACAGACGATTAAAATCACATATGTAAAACATAGCTTTTATGATTAGGTTAACATTTTGACCATAGTAGACCCACCACATGCGACTCTATGCCCCTACATGGCTTAAACTGGCCAGGAATGGGCTGATTTTTCAATCGTGATATAAAAGTTAACAGACAGTTAAATTACTACCCAAATTGAAGCAAATTTCAATTGAAATTAAATACAAGACACGAAATGACAAACCTAGACAAGTGGCGAACAATGTAACGTTCGAACGAAGTGACAATTTTTGACTACTACTCACTCATACATTTGACACGACGCTCGCCATGGAACTTTCTCAGTAATATGTCAGCTTCATACATCATATTCTTAGTTAAAAGGTTCGGCACAATCGGTTGGCCACTTGGCTAAGTCCTCTGATAATGTAATTTTAATTTGTCCGCATAGTACGATATCCGACGAATAAAAAATATCTAAGGATTGAAAAATCAGCCCTAAGTGTTATGTGAAAACTAGCAAAGAATAAGGCATTGCAATACATCGTTGTGAAATCAATGGGTTCTAATTGTTAGTGATATAGAACATAGAAAAACATAAAAATCCGTACGAAATACAGTGATGTAATGATGTAATAGACGTACACAAAATATAGTTTTATAATCCGTTGCAGTTTACAAAGCGGTTATAAATTTAAAAGTACATTTTCCGTATCATACAATTTTATCTTTATGTCTGTCTTGGTCATCGTATCTTTCTTTTTCAAACGTAATTTAGATTACATTTGCTATTCTAATTTTGAAATGTTTAAAAATCAAACCAAATTAAAAAGAAAACAAAAAACAAGTGATTTAGATTTTGTTATAGCAAGATGTTTCTATGTCATTGTTGATATCATTCTTATTGATGGCAGTTCTTTTATTAACAATTGTAACGATCGTCCCCCATCGGTTCTATTGTTCGTGTATTGACTGACGCACTATTTGCCTAGTTTGCCTGGCATAGTTTCTAGCCAACACTTCAATGGCCGAATAAAAAACTTTGCAAGCTCCTAATTTTTGATCATCATAAAAGTTATTAGCCCCATGGCCTGGTTGCCTGTTTTAACTACAATTATTTTACGACGTTTTTGTAAATGCTGCCTAATTAGAAACAATATCTTCCTTGTCCTATATTCATTTTTGAGCAAAATTCATTTACAAAGTTGGAAATTTAATAATGAAACGATACGAACGAAGGATACCTGCTACGATACCTCCGTTTCCAACACGTGATTAGATTATATCAGGGGAGAGGGGGATCCCTTTCTAAACTTTAATAATTGATCTTGTTTTCGTGTCCAATCCCAGAACGTCATTATGAGAAAAAATATTATACCTATACATTATCAGCAATGAATTCGCAGCTCATTCGTTCCGAAATTACAAAGATTAACAAAAGCACGGAATACAAAGTTATTTTTATAGGGTAAATTAAAGAATAAGTATTTTATAAGATTTTTACTTTTTGATTTAACGAACTTAAATATATCTTAATCATTCTATTTATCTATAGTAAATAGAAGACTAGTTTCGATTATTTAAAGAATTTCTGTAGCAAGCAACCTTTCTTTGCAATGCAATCCTAACCATCTATAGTGTCTGAATTCTTCTATATGTATCTATTTCCATAGAGTCCTGCCTGTGGTGGTTACCCAGTTAAACCTTTCCTATCTTTTCTATTGTATATTTGAAGTTGCCTTAGTTATTATAATTCGGACTTTCGGAGATTTAATACAGATGATGAGAGCTTACGCTACTTACTCGCCTGAATCTCCGTTAGTATTTAGATGATTTTAGGATCATGTAAGATTACATTAAAAATGTTAATACATCTCTCGCTCGCTCTTTTCCGTTTTAATCCCCCAATACGTTAATCGATTCGACTTCAATGAATCTATACGCAAATATTTCCAATTTGGTTGTTATACAACAATAGACTTTATTTATTTGGTATATTATTTAAGTAACTTAGCTTTGGTGAGGTTTCCCTAACCGTTTAAAATATATAATTATTATTTTTATTTGTCGTACCTACTACAAACAAATTGAGTTTCCTTTTCTTATTTTCTTCTGTATAATAAATAAAGAGAAAAAAAGCGCACTTTGTCCTTTGCTAACTGTCTTCATGAAGCTGTTTGTTTAGCGGTTTTAGAGTGCATTTTTAAGAATACAACTATTTTAGTTATTCCTAAAAAGATCTACAAATTTATCCTAGAACACATTATTTACATTTAGTAAGACATTACTCTGTTAATTAATTCCAGCAGTATGTTATCAGAAATATTGTCCATGTTTCTAGTAACTACTGTTTTTGGTTTTACTATGGATTCCGTGCTGACCTCACTACAAACGTCGAATTAGGGATCCTAATTAGATTGCTGCCACTATAGAAATTGTAGGTACATAGAGAGTTTATGACGTCAGCGCTATTCTTTCACACCTATAAAGGTTTTGGAGTATGGTTGGCATTAGCAACTCATAAACGAGTTTACATCGTTAAGATTCTGATCATCTTTTTTGTAGTGGGTTGTTGCTTCCCAGTGTTGGCTCTTTGATGATTTTTCATTATTTTTTTCTAAGACGTTTCTTTGATGTTGCTAATAATAACATAATTTGTTGATGTCGTTATGTTATAAATAATCTGAGGTTCTTCGAAAGTCAAAGTATGTCTTAAATGTCACGCATTGCAGATTTATCAACTTGGTATTTTATCTTGAAGGTTATTCAACTTAGATGATGCTTTAGTGAAATCCGTTATAGCTGAGTTTAAAAATAAATATACTCTTAATACTTCGTGGCAGATCATTTTCTAAAGGCTTTACTGAACCTTGACTTTTTTGACGACCTTGTAATATAAAAATAGAAGAAAATAGTTTTTGTTAATTTACCTCCGTTCTTCATATACGATTAAGTAAATTGGTTTGGCGAATAATAGTGTCATGTCACTATTATTAGCAAAGCTTTTAACGGGCGTTTATTGTCGGAGAAGCTTTATTGAATATAAGGCGGAGGACAATTGCCACAAGGCTCCAATGCTTCAAGGACGACTTCGCAAATTAGGAGCCAAACTCGCGATAGGCCGTGGTGATCGCGATAATCTAGCTAACAATAATGTTTAGGGTCACTTAAACGTTACTTACTTATTGGAAATCGATACCGTTTCTGTCGCTACTTGGTAATGGCATCGGTACTTACGGTTATTTTATGTATAAATTAAATATTAAGAAAATTGACGGTCATGAATACTTTTATTTTTTATTTTCTTTATTGAGAAACACACAGCAATACACACAATATATAACATACAGATTGCCAAAAAAGTTTAACCGATAAGTTTTACATATTGCGATGGGATACAATACCATGAATACAGTATTCAATTAAAATATTTGATCCTGATTATGTTACAATGTTAAATTCTCTCTAGTTATCTATTTATTATTTATAAGTTTTACAACAAAACACAAATAGTGTCTATAATATAGACGAACAGACGAAAACTCTTAGGATTCTAAGGATTCACCGTGTGGGTGCGGGGACTGCCGTGTCCACGGCGTTGCAGAGCGGGAACCCACAAACAGTGACTGGGGCTTGTGAACGAGATGAGGCCACCTGGTGGTGCACCGGCACTTCTTTTCACTAGCTTCACTACCCTGGTTAGCCGTGTGATGTCGGCAGAGTAGAATAGCATCACCCCAATCCTCCAATGGGTGTCGTAGAAGGCGAGTAATGGATCAGCAAAGCGGTATTGATCACCTTATACTCGTACACGAATCCGCATTGGGCAAGCGTGGTACTACTGACTACACCTCCTTCGATGATAAGGAGAGGCCTTGTGTCCCTGCAGTGGGTCAAATTATAAAGGCTGGGATGATGATGACTACCTTGGCTCTCTCTGCCTAGAATTTAATAATACATATGAATCAATCATAAACTAATACTGTTTGAAACTTGACTGACCAAACCTTTTTTCGTCTACTTCGTTCCGTGGTTACAAAGATCCATTACAGTGTACAAAAGATTTCACGTTACAGAGTTATTGAACAGTGGCCAAGTAAATGAATGGTGATTGATTATGTACACTCCAAACTTACAAAGGTTTTTTTCGGTGTACATTTCCATGATATTGCCCAAGTTTCCAGACGTTATCGCGGTGTCCGTGAATCGGTAAGATTGAATGATCAAAGTGATTGATGGCTCGATAAAAGAAATATATGTCCAATGGTAAATGGACTCGGAGCTGGGTGATTTTATTTCGTCCAAAAAAATCGCTTAGGTTCTCGTGAAGCTTAGATAGAACGGTTGATTACAAGAAAATTGTGTAATTTATTTCTTTTCTTAATTTAATAAAATTTTATTCGGACTTATTGCGGACTTTTAATTTTTTTTAAATCCAGAGATATTTTAAGATTCATACTTGAGGTGGTAGAGTTGTCTATCCAATAACAATCAGGCCATAAAAACAACAAAATTCACCAAATAAATGTAACCTAAGAAAATCTAGTTCCATCGGCGAGTTGGTTTCGTAACTTGCCGATTTCATATCCGCCGGCCTGCGACTGAAGGCCGGCGTATAACGTAGTCGCCGGTTTCGATTTTAATCGGATTCTATTCTAACAGAGTGATCTGATCGGCAATAAATATTAATCGACTCATCGCGCTGCGTGCGTGATGCGCCAAATGCAATGATATGAAAATCCGGTTTATACTGCATCTGTTTGGTTGATCAATGAATTTGCACGTGCAGTACTTTGAACTTGTTCAGTTGTTTATCCTAGCGATACAATACAGGGATTTATTACTAAATTACCTTATTTACTCGACGTTTCGACTTGGTTATTCGGGCTATACCAGCCGTGGTCAGACACATTTTTTTTTAATTTATGGAGATAAATGGTCAATTACGAAATATCAAATTATTATTAGCTATGGACAATACAGTCTGCGATGTTCCCTTTCGACAATAGTGCGTAATCGATCACGTTGCGGTAAGTGAAACTCCAATTCGCTCTGAGGGATCGCGATAAAAACTGATAGCTGTAGAGAACTCTACTCACGGAACATTTTTTGCTGCAGACTTTTATCCTCATTGCATTAAGTTTCTATTGTATAAATAAATTGCCTGTGTACACGTCCTTATTTATTTATACTATTGTGTTTAATGTGTTTGCCTGTCAATCACTCTAACTAACTTGGGTGTAGTTGCCGCCTTGGACATTCACGCAAAATTAAACAAGCTATGCAAACGTTATTGACTCCGTATCATAAATGATCATCCAGTTTTCGCCAAACACAGGAGGCAACATCAAATCAAAACATTCATGTTATTGTTGCCCGCAACAATACGGGCTGAATAATGCCACGGGCGTTGCTGTCGGCGTTCACAGCGACATTGTCGTCACGTCCCGCGACAATGAAACAAAGTCGAGAGTTACAGTGAATGGAGCGTCGATATTGTCAAGTTGTCGGTATTGAGGTTGAGTCAACGCTGATTGTATGCCGGTTTTCGTTAGTTGTTATATACCCGGTACCATGAAATGTACTGTGAAAGATGATGCCTGAGTCAAACAATAGTGTTAATGTTGAGATGGCAACTGATCGGGAAGTATCATCATCATCACCAACAGCTCATATAATGTCCCCACCGAAGGGCTCGAGCCTACCCCACATTAGGGGCGATTAGGCCTTAGTCAACCACGCTGGCCAAGTGCGGGTTGGTCGACTTCACACACAACCTAAGAATTTCTTTATAGGTGTGTTCAGGTTTCCTCACGATGTTTTTCTTCAGCGTAAAAGCGTCGATTAAACGTACATATTAATTCAAAATTTGAAAACACATTGGTAATCGGCGGGGATCGAACCAGTGCCTCCCGGGTGGGAGACGACGCTCTTACGCACTACGCCACCGACGCTTCGGGAAGTATGCAAGAAGAAAACATGATAGCTCCAAATAAAACTGACAATAATAAAGAACGGAAATTAAGGTCAATGTTGAAATTGTTATTAGCTTATGGCCTACTAATATAAATGAACCGGCAAAGTTTATTGAACGCCAATTGTATTATGATGCGAAGGCTAATCTGGCTTTCGTATTGCTAAGTTTTCAATAATTGTTGGCTGCTATCTGTCAATCCACTTCAGTGTTTTGTGTAATAGCTGTCTGTTCATCGGTTTGTCTTTCGTTCCAGGGTTGCGCCGACCCCCGGCAGCGCCTGTGTGCGATGCAATATCGGTATCTGTAGTCTGTACCGTCATCCACAAATTCCCATTTATTATATTGTTATAAACACAAAATATAAAGTAGGGGTTTTCCTGAAGATAATATGTAAACTACAATTATAGTGTAAATAAAATGGAACCTTTCAATTCAAGTGCACCTTTGGTCTGTATTGGTTCTCGTTTAAGCATTCCATTGGCATCGCCTTCGACTATGGCGAGAGGCGCCATTACTTTTGCATCTCATAAAACATTGCTAAAGATAACAATAGATGATAAAACTTAACGTATTTTAGCCGGTAGGGTTGTCAGTGTATGATAAAATTATTGTAGTATTCTTGTGCTGAAATCAAAGGTACTGTCAATCTTAGTATTAATAACTTAAGTTCTTAATTATACTTACTTTGGGCTAGATAATTGGCGTAAGCGTGGATATCGTGGTAATTTCTTCATAGGTGTGTGCAGGTTTCCTCACGATGTTTTCCTTCACCGTAAAAGCGTCGATTAAACGTACATATGAATTCAAAAACAAAAGATTAATAATGGATTAATTTTAGCGTTTACGTTTAAAAAATCGACCTGCCCCAGGCGGGAAAACGAATGGTTAAGAAAAAAAAAGTAATGATTAGATTAGCTCGAAATAAGTATCAAATAGTATAAAAGTTTGCATACGTGGAACAATAATTTAGATCGCAAACTACAATAGTACATTAACTAACTAGTGTGGTAAAATAAAGAATCTCTCAGATCGCAGGTATTTTGCGCCCGAGCTGAAGTTGAGGGCGATCGCCGTACGGACAATGCCACTTTTTGGTCAAGTGTGGTATAAAACATTACAGAACGTTGCGAATATGCGCGTTTCTGGTAGGTATAATCAGACTCTGAATCTGATATTATTCTGAACTTGAGACAACAATAACACAGTTTTCAAAATGTCGAATATATTAAGAAAAGATGATGTAGCTCATAACTTCGAGGTCATATTGTATTTACAGGAAAATTACGTGATAGATGGAAGTATTTTCGATCCTAAATAAAGCACAATAAAAAAAAACAGTAAAGAAATTGGAAATTCGGTTTTTATACGGGAGAAAGACGTCAGTTAGACGGTGGAGCCGACGCGACGTCAATGAGCCAATGCTCATCCCACACAGATAACGGCAGGACAGGCCCCAAAGCGATTGAAGCCAAACGATCTGAATCCTCAAAACCTCCCTCAACTTCAATGCTAACATTATTTGCGATAAGATCAACACTGATAAACATTTCTAACCATAAAGCGATTTACTTCTTTCTTAATGCGAACAGTTACGGAGAGGAATTCGTTGCCTACATATTTCTTCCCTGATTTTGTTATAATATAACTAGATTGCCTTTGAGGCTCAGTGAATAGGCTTCTTTAAAGCATTGTAACACAATAGTCCGTATCTTCAATTAAGATCAGGTGAAAGATTGGACAAATGCTTGCCTGTTAAAGTACTCTTTATACACAGGTTGTTTGGTACTGCGACGACAGATCAGGCTACCACAACCTTAACAGGCTTAGAATTCTATGACTGTGGAATAAGGTTGAAAATTAATTAAGTAAATTTAACTGTGAGTGCAGAAACAATTTTGTGTCCGAAATTGAGGCCTGCCTTAGCAGAGTTTCGGGTTGGGGTCGACTTAATTTGGTCCACTTTAACCCAACGAAGACACAAGTTTACGCGTTTACCGCAAAAAAAAAAACCTTTTGTTGTATCCCCTCAGTTCCAAAACAATTCCCTAATAGCCTCAGCCAGTATCGAAATCCTGGGGGTCAACATATCGAGTGACGTTCAGTTCCGCGGTCATTTGGAGAGTAAAGCTAAGTTGGCTTCCATGAAACTTGGTGTGCTCAATAGATTAAAGCGGTATTTCAAGTCGGCCCATCGCCTACAACTATATAAGGCGCAAATTCGGCCCCACATGGATAACTGCTCTCATCTGTGGGCGGGCGCACCCCAGTAACAACTTCTTCCCTTAGACCGCATACAAAGGAGAGCAGCTCGAATTGTTGACGAACCAGCCCTTTCTGATCGGCTTAATACGTTGGCATTGCGTAGGGATGTGGCATCACTCTGCATCTTTTATCGCCTGCATCACGGGGAGTGTTCTGAGGAGTTGTTCGGACTTATACTAGCTGCTGCATTCCGCTATCGTTCCTCGCGACGACAAATCCGACGGATGTAATTATGGAAAACGCACGGTTGTGGATAGCCAAGCATTAAGATGCATCAAGATGCTTAGCTATCGACAACCGTGCGTTTTTCGCGCAATTTTCTACCGCGGACCACAAGACTGTGGAACCAACTTTCGCCAGCGGTGTTCCCGAAGCGATACGACCTGGACATCTTCAAAAAAAGAGCGTATTCCTTCCTTAAAGGCCGGCATCGCATTTGCGTTCCCTCTGGTGTTGCAAATGTCCATGAGCGGCGGTAATCACTTACCATCAGGTGAACCGTCTGCTCGTTTGTTCCCTTTTCCATTAAAAAAAAACTATTTTGGGTGGCTCCATCTGCTGTCGTCTGTACATTATGGATGGTATAAGAAACTGGTACTTACCTACCTACTGTGTATTAGCTAGCATTTCCATACAAATAGTTAGATCAGTGAAACAAAATGTACCTATGTGAAATTTAAAATTTGATTTTATAATTTAGTATGTTTTATAACGCCATACATTTATATGATTATCTTAGCATCGCTAGGTGTTCGTTTGTTAAAGATACATACCATGTAATAAGAGACGGTGTATTATATTGTTTTTTCTTGTACCACATGACTGTCACTTTTTGAGTTGCCAATCAATTCTCTTAGTCCTCGTACGTAGATGGTTTTTGCCAGTGCCAATTCGCGGTAACAATTTTGATCTGTTTAGCACGCCTTTTGAAGCACATAACCCGGTAATTTCGATGTATCATCTTGGTACTATAATATTGTGAAAATAAATTTGCGATGTTTGTCTGAAACCAGTCAGCATTGGATAGTGATAATGTTTTGATTATGTCGATAAAAAGTACCCTTTATACAATACTACATATACTCGTATATCTGTGTTACTCAATTTACGAGTACCTACTTTTACTACTCTGACCTTGATACCGTCAAATGCGATGTTGGAAATAAATATAGCTTTTACTCTATATTGATCAGATCCCACGACAATGAGTAAATATATCAAAATTAATATAATAGTTCAGAAAGGCACAGCATTGCTGCTTTTAATTAATGCAATTTTATGTTAAAATGTATATGTATTGCTGTTTTATATATGAGAATGGGCCATGTTCTTCCGTCACGTCTAGTAAATCTGAAAGTTAGTACATACGTAATGACAATATCTTTCTCAATATACATCAATCGTCTGTCCTCGTTTCAGACATGATACTAACTTTATGCGTAGAGGATATTGCCTGTCCTTTAATTATATTACTCTACAAGGCCGTTCGAGCACTTCAGTGTCGCAGCATATATCAACCCATGTTTCCAATACCAATTTACAGACATGCAAATTACCTGTCAGTAACCGTCAAGGATTTCCACTACTAACAATTTCTTTCTGAAAGACATAAAATATAAACTTCCTTATAACATTGACTCTTATTACAAAGTATTAAGATAGAAAATGCTAAACTTGTTACGCTATTGTACAGTATAGTACAGTGAAAGTAATATTTAAAGCTAGAAAACTCCGTAGTTTTCTCGACCGCCGGCGCCGACCTCAGGCTGGTTCTCATGTAAAATACGTAGATAATTTAACAATTGTCAATCGGCTATTAACGTTCAATTATCAATTATTCAACGGTCGATTTCGAAGATTGTTCTGGAAGGTTAATAATGAAGGAGAATGTTTGTTAGTTTCTTACTCAATTATAGGTTCGGTTGATTACAAATCCGTAAAAATAATTTGAAGACACAAAATCTCTAGACTTTTACGTCATTGACTAATAACTATGTCTTTTAATGTTCTATTATCAACACAACGTTCTGCGAGCCCAAATCTCTCATGAGCAGAAGTTAGTAGGGTAGCTCAAAATGATAAGTAGATATATTTTATAGTCCTGAAACTCCAATCCAATATTCCAAATGATATGATATGACAGTTAGGGAACCTCGCAAACTTGGTGAATAGATATATTTGTCGAAGAATCTGAATACAAGCAACGCCATCTAGTTTTAGTTTTAAGAGTTACGATTGTAACGGTTGATTTTTTGAGGACGTGTGATGATGCAGGATGGCCGTGACGGCGCTATGACATTATTAGGTTCAATTGTAATTGAATTTGTTATTTTCATTAGAAACAGTCCACGAGGGATTGCGAGTGACGTCAGCGCCGCACGAGCTATCGTACAATGCGACGTAATAGTGGTGGGGCGCGCCTTTGTTGCAGCGGTGCGCGCTCGACAGAGCTCAGTCTAGTTCGAGGCGTCGTTGAGTGCGGACGTGTCTATGGTTGTATTAGGAATGCTTGTGGAAGCTATGTCCGACGGTTGTGTGATAATAGTTAGAGAGAAGTGAAGGCGAGTGCCGGTGCAATGTAGAATGTGCGCTAGGTAAACCTACACACTGGGTCACAAGTCCCAGGCACTACTCTGGTTCTCCTCTTTGTGATGTGTGTTGATAAATTGACTCGGCATTCGTATGTGAGATAGTGATTCGGCTAAATCCCGACGATATCCACGACATCAGAAGTGGGATGTGTTCAAATAATTTTGGAGTCTATCCTTTTTTTAATTAATGAGGGTAGTGCAAAAATTCTTATTGCATTGGATGTACCGCGTGGCCGGTTGGGGTCTACGGGGGAGAAAATTTCATTATTTTTGGGCTACGATGCACCGTTTTAGAGATATTTAAGTTTTTATCTCGTGGTCCAGAAAAATTGAAAAATGTGTAGAGTAGAATGAAAAAGAAAATGAAAAAGCTTTTTATTTGAATGAATTTAGCTAAGTGCTTTTGGAACGTCAAAAGCCTCTCACGATTGGTCGTTCGTACGGTTTTTTTTACGATTCGTACCCAGCATGCCCAGTTGCCCACTTTGGACGAGTACGGTCGCGCCGCCCGCCGCCGTCTGTTGCATTGGATAGCTTTGGTGAGTGTTTAAATCATGATTTTAAGTTTAGAGCTGCTTATTTAAAAGAAAGTGTTGTGTAGTGTTGAGCGTAGTGAATTATTTGTTTCGAATTTAATCTAATTAGATTGAGGGTAAACGAAATTATTGTTGTTCAATAGAATCGTAACTGTTAATTTTAACTGCATTGGTTTGTAATTCAAATTACTCAATTGTGGATAGATTTTATGTCTACCCGACATAAAGAAATTAATAATTGGACGTCTGAAATTCTATTCTAGGCTTAGGCGTGATGTTGCCTATTTGCGCAATATAATTTGTTAGGCAGTTTAATTTGAAATAACTAGTTTTGTGCCACTGTAACTGCGGCTTATTTTATCTTGGTGAGAAATAGGGTTGACCATGTTCGTGCTATGCTGGATTGTATTGTTCCTTTGGAATTAAGTGCTTACTTAGAAGTACCGCTGGATGTGCCGATGACGGCAAAAGTAAGTAAATTTAAACAAAATGGAAATTTATGTGTGTTAATAACTCCAATGTAGATCAAGAGGCTATGGCCTGTGAATAACATCTTTTGTGCTGTGACGGTTAAGCATACCATTTTTTTAATTATTAAGAGTGTATGATCCTTTGAATTACTATGTGTCACTTGTTTTATTTGCATTGCTTTATGGAGTAACCGAATGGAGGCTACTCGTGATGAAGCCGGATGGAGGCTTGTAACCGGATGGAGGTTACGTGTAGTTATGATAACCGGATGGAGGTTATCGGTATGGCGACCGGATGGAGGTTGCGATACGAGACCGGATAGAGGTCGTGGTGTGAATTATGTTGTATTGTATGGTAACTGGATGGAAGTTGCCATACGTGACCGGATAGAGGTCGTTGTGTGGTATGGTAACTGGATAGAAGTTGCCATACGTGACTGGTTGGAGGTCGTTGTCGGAAAGCTCTGCAAGTTACTAAATAGATTCATTGATGATATGAAGGAAATGGAATGTTTAACAGCCACATTATAGTTCACCTTATTTAAAAATTGTTTAAGTAGTTGTTAACTGAGACTGTATTCATTACTCTTTGTGGTCAGGAATGACCGAGACGTACGTTGTTACTGTTCGAGAAATTTTCACTTGTTTCAGATCCTTCACACGAGGGCGTGTGAAGTGCAGGATGGCCGTGTCGAAGAATCTGAATACAAGCAACGCCATCTAGTTTTAGTTTTAAGAGTTACGATTGTAACGGTTGATTTTTTGAGGACGTGTGATGATGCAGGATGGCCGTGACGGCGCTATGACATTATTAGGTTCAATTGTAATTGAATTTGTTATTTTCATTAGAAACAGTCCACGAGGGATTGCGAGTGACGTCAGCGCCGCACGAGCTATCGTACAATGCGACGTAATAGTGGTGGGGCGCGCCTTTGTTGCAGCGGTGCGCGCTCGACAGAGCTCAGTCTAGTTCGAGGCGTCGTTGAGTGCGGACGTGTCTATGGTTGTATTAGGAATGCTTGTGGAAGCTATGTCCGACGGTTGTGTGATAATAGTTAGAGAGAAGTGAAGGCGAGTGCCGGTGCAATGTAGAATGTGCGCTAGGTAAACCTACACACTGGGTCACAAGTCCCAGGCACTACTCTGGTTCTCCTCTTTGTGATGTGTGTTGATAAATTGACTCGGCATTCGTATGTGAGATAGTGATTCGGCTAAATACTTGACGTTATCCACGACATATTAATGAGTTTCTCCCGAGTTCTTGTTGTAAAAACACGTGTTGAGAGACTCCATTTTTAACCTCAATCTACCGTACAATTGTCTGTTACTTTAAAAGTACATTTTCTCTTGACATTGGCTAAATGCGATAAATAACGCGTACACCATTAATTAAAGAAGAAAAAGATATATTAATTATATAAGTAACAAGACTTCCTCTATACTACGCATACAATAAAGTAAAAATGCCTAAAATGGCCAATACTGCCGTCATAATTAAAAATGTTGTAGGTATCTGCGACAAAAAAGCTGTAGGTACTTATCTGTTAACAATTAGTTTGTTTTCTGCACCAACAATTGGTGTTACAAATTCTACATTTATGCAATGAATGAATTATAATTTAGTTTAGAATAATATGCGACGTTTCACAGCTATAGGGCGCAAATTATGCTGCAGCTAAATAAACAACTTCGTTTGGGGTATGACGATCATATTATATTAATTTATAAATATTTAATATCTACATTATGCTATGCTGGAGTCTCAACATGAATAATAAATGCCGGCATCAAAGACTTGAACTATGGCTGGAATGACACCAACTTAGCCTCCAAATGTGTATGAATAACATTATGAATTGCTCTACGATAATTCGGGCCATTTTCTCTGCCTTACTTTCAACTGGTGATCTATTAGGTACTGAAACATGATGTTATGACGCACATTTTTTTCGATTTTCTTTCTATAAAACTGCCTATCCACATTGATTTAGCATTGAGTCAGTAAATGCAATGATATAATTCCTCTCTGTAACATCAAATTCAAATTATTCTCATACATCTCTAGTATATGTATATGCATGCATGTATATATAAGTGTATAACACACATCTTACTGATTTTTCCTTTGCAGGCATACGAGAGGCGGTTCCCCAACTGCCCGCAGATCCCAGTGGTGCTGGAGTGTGTGATCACCGAAGACAGCTGGTCTTCAGATGACTCGCAAAGACACACCACTAGACGCTGTCAGCTCAATGTAGAAGCACCTTACCTCTTGAAAAAGGTAACTTAATATCAATAACATTTGCAACAAAATTCAAGTTATATTCGAAACCAATTTCATTAGATTCTTCTAAGTTTTGCTAAACGGAGGATAAGAGCGTCCATTATTTTTTTTTATAATAAACTTTTTTGATATTATACTACATGTTAATATCAAAAAAGTTTATTATAAAAAAAAGCGTCAAGTATATTTTTTATAAACTGTTAAGGTTTTCAAAATTTATACGAAATTATGAAAAATAATGTTAAGGTAGGTTCAGAACTTCAGAGGCTTTTTTCAGGATTTGTTATTTGTTTTATATATGATTTATGATTATGAACTTCTTCATAACACTACTCAGTACCTAGTACTATGCCTACAATGCAATATCGGAGCTATTGACTACAGTGTCAGTTCTAATTAGGCTATTTATTACAATTCTTATTGATATATTGACGGTTACATTATTTTGTTTGCTTGGTTCGGTTCAGAGGTATTGGCGAAAGTAAATAACATAAAAAGAAGTCAATATATTCGGATTGCGACTTGTACCTTTATGCTCATCCATCACATATTATAGTAAAAGGTCGAAATGCTCAAGGATCATCTCCAGTCCCGACCCAACTGCGACCCCAAATCGTATTATAAACCTTTAAGTCCCGGATAAAGCTCTTCTAAAAATACAAACTGAATGAAAGGTGAAATCAAATTACACCGCTGTCTTTAATAATTTTAATTAAATTTGGATTTTGCTTTCATTCTGAGCTAAATCTTGTTATTTTTCAAGGTTAACGTAGAAGCGTTATAAAGCTGTTTTTGCTCTGGTCAATATTGAGGATTTATTTATAAATTACGTATAAAATTAAAAGTTCCACTGATCGTGAATTTGTGGAAAATACTATTTTATAATTAAGAATATGCAGAGATTATAAACGGTTTTCTTTTGTACAAGGGTAACGTTACGAAAAACAGGCGCAAAACCCGCCGAGTTGTAGGAACAACCCACAACTAGAAGAAGTGTAATATTCTGTTATGCATAAAATACTAATGTATGGATTGGTTTTCATTGATAAAGAAATTGGCAATATCTTGAAACGGCTCATTCGTTATCCTGTAGCAGTGCGTCGTCCTTTTTATTTCCGTGTATTCAGGGTTATTGGTAATACTCCAAAAACCTTCAAAACATTTGAAGATCTCATAAATACAATGAGAGAGAAAATCTAGCGTTCCATATATTTCAGGCGAGTACATTTGTAAATTTGTATAAAACAACTTAAATATTTTTACCCATTTCAGAGTTGCTTCTATAGTAAAAGTTGTTTGTGTTTATGAGCTCTCCAAATTGTTTGAAGGTTGTTAGTGTATTTTAAAAAATCCTGTATGTGTATAGACTGATGTGCCATGTTTCGGTGGACTTGAAGAATACTTCCACACCAACACCATTCATGGTTGTCGTAAAAGGCGACTAAGAAAAGATTGACCTGACATAACATCATTTGTCGTCATAGATCACCCCGTAGGTGGAGGAGGGTTGACGTCTTGTAGGCAGCCGTACGGTATTCGTCGTAACTTTCAGCCAAATCTTTGTTGTAAATAAAATTGGGAGCAAGCGATTGATTTATGACAATTGATGGTTTATTTATGGGTCTAACTTTACAAATGTATTTGTGTCTAGATGATCGGCGTGGACTATGTCTACTTCATCCAGAACAACCACCTGGACTTGAAGGCTCGCGTGCTCGAGATCGAAGCCACCAACGAGACTTTTGCCGCCAGGGTTGGCGTCGTTGAGAAGTGCAGATATTATGTAAGTGATTTTTAATATACGTGTTTTAATGGTTTAAGTAATACAAATATTATCTTGATAACAGGAAAGTTTAGACTCGTACTGATAATGTTCTTCGTTCTGATAATTCTCTCGTTAATCCCCTTTAGCATGCAAAATATTTACGACTACATCGCATGATGTTAACTTGAAGCGCCAATCCTGAAGCAAAAATAGCTATCAATCATGACTTTGAACTTATTTATGTATCCAAGAATAATTTACTGCGAACGGTATGGCAATTGGATTCCAAAGTTCTACCATCTAACTGAACTGTTTTACTGATTTAGATCGATCTGTAAAGTAAAATTAACAGCGATAACTGATAGCTCAGTTTTTATCGAGTCGAGGTCAGTTAGTTGTTGGATAATTGCTGCACTTATAAGTTGCAAATGAAATATTAACGAATATGAAACATTTTACTTGATACATAATTTTAATTTAACTTTTGTATGGGCGACGAATCGTTGATTGATAATGATATGCATTAAACTTATGATTTTCTCGTCATTTCAAATGCAGTACACCAGATATTTTTATCAGTAATCGCGTTTATTGTATTATTTCTAATACGAGAGTGTCTGTGTGAAGGTTATTTCCAAACATATTTTGAAATTTGTATCTTGAGCCTTTCGAATCTGGTTTCTAAATTGGGATTAAATATTACCTACGCCTACGCACCTACTACTATAGAGTTATTGGAAATTGAGTTAAATAATATTGTTATATGATATGTATATCAGCAAGGTCTCAAGCTTATAATGACCACAAAACACGTAAATAATACCAAAGTATAAAATTACCACGTACCAATCGTATCTAGTCCGTTGTAGCACGCGAGACCGCAACGGGCATGCCTCGAAGGAAGCCAAGACGTAATAACAATTATCTGGTTTGTAAGACAGATTCTATCGGTGATGCAACTGTACCGGTTGCGCTGATTATCATCTATAAATTGATATTTAAAACAAGAGGCTATAATATAACCCGGTAGCATTATGTTAGCGATTGTGAACGCTAAGCAAAAGTCGATAAGGACGCTTTCCTGATTAGAGACAACATGTTAACTGCTTGGGAACGCATAATAATATTTGTTGTATGTCCTGGTTGCTATCTTAAGGAAAAGAAGCATTCAGTTCTTCATTACCGTGATCTTGCAAACATAGTCTGTCATGCGAGGTAAGGTAAATAACGTGTTATTGCAGTATGTGCTAAATGTGCAATTTGTAGCACTATTCAGAAAAATTCCATAATTTTTGAGTATCAACAAAAATTTGCTTCGGACCAATCATTGATAGATAAATTCCAAGCGAGAGAAACTTATTTTGATCTCCAACTTTTCGAATAATAATATCTTTATCGTCGTCGTCATGTTTTTATGAGACTAATACCCCGATACTGTCGAATTTAATATAGAAAAAAAAAATATCGAGAACTTTTAAATGAAGATATCATTCATGCTGCTGATGATGATGTTTCCATTTCAACGCTTAAACAGTATTGCAACAACTATTTTACAATGCCAGATGGCTTGGTTACATTGTTTCGCAGTTAGATTGCTCAAATAATTTGTTTCGCCGTCTTTGACGGTAAAGTAAAGATACGCTTAGTTATTCTGACTTTGTGTGTTCAGGGGAATTTCCCAGAAGGCTTTGAATTAATACTGATATGTATTTTAGTGGGCTACCCAAAGTCTCAGAGTTAAACACGTTAGACCGACATCAAACAAAATTATGTGCGTTATTCACATATCATCAAGAGACGAAGAGTCTTAGCATTCCAGGGATTCACCATACGGCTGCCAGAACCGTCGCGTTGTAGAGAGGGGAGTAAGAAGCCTTTATTGAAATAAATAAAATTAACCAATTTTCGAATATTACTGCCTATTATCACGGGACACCGATGCTAACAGGTTTCAATGAACAGCGGGCTTTTTTTTATCAATTTGACGGTAAACTTCATCTCATCTGGTGAAAATTACGAGGGTAGGAGTGATTTTGATAAGGTAGTAAAATAATTATTTTGTCCCGAAATAGTGGTAGGGCTTTTGACGATTTCAATGTGCTTAGCAAATTCCATTTAAAAAAAAAGATCCTTTTCATTTAATTTCATTTCAAAATAAGCTTTACCATCAAATACCATCTTTCTTTCTTTCAAATAAACGCGGCACTAGCTAGCTAGAGAGGGAATGAATAAAATACGGATTTATGATTTTTTTGTACTACTAGATGACAAACAAGCAGACGACCTACCTGGTAAGTGGATACCGTCGTCTATAAACACCTGTAATAACAAGGAAAATATCACTTATTAGTATCAATCATTAATCAAGTGAGTTGTCATCCTCAGGCCTAAGATGAAATGCCTTGCATGCCCGGTAATTACACTGAATGTTGGTTTATTGAGCGAAGTATTTTTACGCGACTTCACAGAACAGACTCATCAAGTGTTCGCAGACAAAGTTGCCGGGCAGAACTTTTATTGGTGTGACCTACACAGTGTCATTAGAACTAGATAGATATTTGTTCCAAAACTTAATTATACTTCTTAACATTAAAGTCTAGAAACTTGTTTTTATGGTATTGCTTAGTTCGTTGCTATCTAAGTTAGCAAACTGGTAACATTAAATGGTGACCATTATTATGTAGGGCTGACGATGTCATTCTGTCTGAAGACTAATATTGATATTAACATGGGTCAGACGATTTTTGGAACTAAGCAAGTTGTGTTGGGTAATCTGTTATATTATTAGAATTTATTTCGTAATATTGATTACTAAACCGTAGTACCGTTGCATTGAATAATATTTGTCACCACTACGCTATAGGACGCATCTCGGTGAAGCGTTTAATGCCTCTGATAATTTCCGGAGAAATTGCTGGTTGCTGGCAATACTTATGAGATGTTCAGAGAGAAATCAAACTCAAATCCAATAATTAAGTTTAATATAAAGATATTACCTCATAACCTTGTCAATCTAATATATTTGGCGTATATTTTGATTTCGGATTTTATTTGTATTACTTCTACAATAATTTTGCAGCCCTTATTATTACTAATCTATATCACTGCATTTAAAATTCAACTCTGGCGCGACGATAAAGAAGCGATCTTCGAAAAAGGGCTTCAGCAGTGATTACTTCAATTCTAGTAATTATATTAATGCAGTGTGCAATCAGGGTTAGCATGGCTCGATTCAACGGTCATTATACGACATGGCAGCCCTCTCAAGGTCGCTAGTAATGGATAGGTATTTCGATTAAAAATTCAATAGCTTGGTTACGAACTAAGTTATGCATTTTTTATATCTGTAGTTTAACATGTTAGGGTTAGTTAATATGAAGAATGTAAATTATTTTCAATCGCGTATTTCTATTAGAGAAAGAATCATTTTTTTAAATGGTTATGATACACATACTTACCATTCTTTAATTGTATGTTGTTACTGTACATATAGTGCAATAATAGATTAGTAAGAGGTTTTATTTATTTTTACGGGAAAGCTTTCATCTCACTCGATATATGTATTCCTTATTCAGCTATGGTACTATCCTCACCATACCATTCCGTAATAGCGACGTTGACTTAGACCCTTCGTAATCATTTGAAGGTAACCAATTAATGAATATGGATGGACGGCGGTGGATTTGAAGCTTCAGTGTCCTCTCTCGATACACTCGTGACACCCAGCCATTTTAGCGTAATTGTTGACCTCCCTGCGTCAGATTCTTCTCGACAACCCTTCCCATCATCCTATCAATGCTGTAACGTGATCAAGACATTAAATTCTCCTTGCCTTTTCACATCGGGGTATTCTTAACCTTCCGTTTCTCCTGCTTAATGTAATCACGAGGGACCTTGAAAATGTGTAATGAAGCATTAACGCTCTCATCAATAAACCTCACTGAAATCATTTGCTATCTCAAGACAACGTGAACGACAGCGAGACAATTACTATTTTCTTTGACTTCTTTATAAGATTGAAATTCCTGTATGCACCGCGGGTCCGTGGGCGGCACTGGGAGAGACCCCCCAACTAGGCCGCTAGTCTGCACTAGAGAATACTCACTAAATAAACTATTCTCGTTAGGAACCTTCATTTTAGACCAGTGGAGCAAATGCTATTCGCATACCGATGCTCTAGTGGCCACCGCGGATGGTACCCAAACTCTCCCAGACGGATGGCGTGTAAGAGTTGTCCAAAGCAGGGATTCCCAAACTGGGTTCCGCGGAACCTAGGGATTCCGTATATAGTCATCAGGGTTCCGCCAAAATCCGAACTGTAAAACAATTATTCATAAAACAGTAAAACAATTTCATTCTTCTCATTCAAACCTTATGTTAAGAAATGTTTAAGAATATTGTGTTTCCATTGTGTATATTACACACTTCTTAAAAAAAAAATGTTTTTAAGGGGTCATCCATAAATTACGTCACACGTTAAAGGGGGGGGGGAGGGTATCGCCAGAATGTGACATTGTGTGACACGGGGCAGGGGGGGGGGGGGGGGGGGGGGTCAAAAGCTTTGTGACGTTACATGTTAAAATTTAAAGTACTAAAACGCGAAATTTACATGTGAATAAAAAAATCTAAAAATTTTCGAACTCGATCTATATTTTTAATACTTTAGCACTCTCACTATGAGATTATCTCTCTTACAATAACAATCAACTTCTAGAGCGGCGTTGTAATGCAAGTTAGACACAAAATTCACGAGAGTTCTGGTAAGGGTTTGAGTAGGTTTAAGAAAAAAAAAAAGAAAAAATTAAAATAACTGTTTTCTTTTGATTATTTCTAAATACATGAATAAAATTAAAAAATGTGTGACGTCACATCAGGGGGGAGGGGTTCTAAAAATGTGACAACCTGTGACAAGGACGGGGGGAGGGGTTAAAAAGTCCTAAAATTCGTGTGACGTAATTTATGGATGGCCCCTAAACTATAAATTTTTTTATAAAACATTTGATATTATGGTTCCATAAAATAAAAGGTATTTGGTTGGTGTTCTATTATCTTTAATGTTTTGGAACCCCTGGTCCAAAGCAGTATCTGTCTTGCTCTTCCTACTATTAAGATGGTGTGGACACCAAGTTAGCTATTAATACCAATCTAAATTTTGTAATACGGAAACTCGCATATGTTAGCTATAGTTAAAATAGTAATAAAACACCTTGAACACACCTGATAACAAGCGTGACATTCACTCAAGATGTTTGTTTGTTTAGAATGTTTCTTATTTGTACGTACGGTTTTATGTCGTAGCATAGGTATTTCAGTTTTTATCTAAACACGATTATTTGAGTCGTTACATCACGGAAATTAACCACGGAAAGGATGTGACGACAGCACTGATTTAGCTATCTACAAGTCCTTCGTGAATAGAATAGAAAATAGAGAAGACATTTCGAAAAAATAGATTTTGGTGGGGGAATTTCTTTCACTGTAAGTTATAACGGCTATCCTGAGTCTCCTTCAGTTGTCTTGATAGCTCCAGCTTTCAAATACCTCAGGTGGTAGTAGCTACTCAGGTGGACTCAATATAAATCCTACCGCCAACTTTGTCCTCCTAATGTGATCGATCCAAGCATCTCTAAATCAAATTCGGGCGGGAAAGCCGCTAGAGCTCCGAGGTCGGAGGCGGTAAAAACTCACAGCGATACATTGCTGTTGAGGTTGATGTGATAACGTCTTTATGAACTAGGGTTTCTGTTATTATCTACTTCTGCCCGCCTAGCATGACTACCGAAACGCGATATGATATAGCCATTTATCGCTTTTAAATGTAAAAAAAATGGATATAACCGCCAACTTGAAATTTTATTAAAACTACGAACTTGTATAAGGCTTATACATGTTCGCTGTATCGATAAAATTTCAAGTTTGCGGTTATATCCAATGTTTTTTGACAGTCCAAAGCGATAAATGACTATATCATATCGCGTTTCGGTGGTCATGCTAGGTGGGCTGATAGTGACTCTACAATCTACATAGGTAACCTCCCTACAGATAAAAATTAAAGAACATATTGTTTCTGCTAGCGCAGTAAAAACAAGTTATACTTTCAATACTAATTCCTTGAAATTGAAGACAGTGATTAATACTTTAATAATTTGTAAACACAACGTTAAAAGAGATTGGTGTCATGTACAACACGTTGCGAAATTATTTCGCAAACAGACATTTAGCGAATAATGACATTAGTTACCTATGTAAGTTTTATACCTACTAATATTATAAACACGAAAGTTTGTATGGATGTATCTGTGTTTGTTACTCTTTCACACAAAAACTACTGATTGTTTTTTGATGAAACTTTACTAAGATAAAGCTCATACATCAGGATAACATATAGACTATAATTTATTAAAATCCTGAGCGGACGAAGTCGTGGGCAGAAGCTAGTAGTAGTACCTATTTATACAGTTGAAGAGATAATCTTTCTTAGTTATTCTTCTTCTAGCAGTAAAAAAAATCTAAACGGGCGATTTATTTCATTTGAAACATAATATTTTTTGCCATTAGGTCCACCCCGAGAACAGCGAGTGGACGTGCTTCGAGCAGAGCGCGTTGCTCGACGTCAAGAACTTCTTTGGCCTCGAAAACACGGTCGAGAAGATCGCCATGAAACAGTACGCTGCCAATATTGCCAAGGGTATGTCCAGAGCATGGCTTAATGTTTTGTTGATATGCTTATAGATAGATATGTCGTTAGAATGGAAATTATATATGCACAAAGTAAAGATGGTAAGCATAAGTACGGCGTGTGTGGACTCACCCGGACGGCGCGGAACACCGGGCCTACCCACTAAAAACCACAGAACAGATAAAAGAGGTTAGAAGTCGTATCAAGTGATGTTAATAGTCCAGAGCCAGTGTCGCCGCACGCGACATAATATTTTTTCAATTCAACAGTATATTTGTACTTACTGGTGAAAAGAAATGTCTCCATTATAGTAAGATTATGAGTTTTACTTGCTTCTTAAGACGGTGTTTTAGATTTTTTTTTTAAATATATTTTCTCTTCGAATATTTAGGAAAAGGATCGAATATGAGTGTTTACTCATACATAACCGCCTACTTACGACTTCTAACCTCTTTTATTTGTTCTTCGCTAAAAACCACCGGTACCCTTATCGTCAAGGGAGAGAGTGACTTCTGCAAGGTTTTGGACGCGTGGTACAGATCTGAGATTCTTGCGCTTATACATGTAGAAAGGCCACCGCAATATGAATTGATCATCAAGCAACCTTGAATTAACCAGGACTTTTAACAATCAGGTAAGGAGTTGATCGAGTCGTTCATGATGGAGGTCCACGCGGACGGCGTGATGGACCTCCGGCCGTGGAAGGCGCAAAGTCCCCACCACAACCGCGAGCTGAGGCGGGTCGTGTCCAGAGGAACGGAGCCGCTCTCGCCGCGGGCAGCGCCTGAGCCTCAGCGGTTCTCGCTACCAGGTCAGAACTGCTTTGTTACAGGACGAGTCTTTTGTTTATTTTGCAAAGACGACAGCGATCGACGTTCAGGCTACCTAAAATTTCTTAGATTGTATTCTATACTTAATTAATGGCGTCGAGACAGTTAATTATTAGGCGTTTAGCAAAGGTCAAGTGAAAGTATTTAAAGTTTATCAATAAATTGTAAGGTGGATTAAGTTAAAAATGGAGTCTCACAACACATGTTATTACAAGAACAAGAGTGCTCAAATTTCTTCAATAAATTTTCAACCTAATGTTTTAAGTATAGAGTTCAAAGTCTATTAAAAAAGACAGTTTGTGGTCTGTACATGGTACTCTTGCAGTACCATGAGAAGAATACGAACTACCTGATTCTCGTTTTTGATCATGTTAAAATCAAGACTACGTGTTGTGTGAGAGCAGGAGGAGATATGCTTCTACTTAATTTTTCAGCGTTGAATTTCTGACTGACTGTTCTTACGATAGGAACACAATTAACGCGTCTGCTATAATTTTCAATTGCCTTTCAACAATAATTAACACTATTTTAGATGGTAAAATTAAATAGGTAAATAACTTTAAACACTATTCTTGATTATTAAAGACATGTCATGTTTTTTTAGAAACTTGTGGTAGTAGTGTAGACTAAAAAATAAGTGGGTTTGTTACTTTACTCAGGTAAGAGAACAAGAGTTAGGTAATGATTGACTCTTCAAGTCAGACTCTTAAATATATAATTATAGCATTTAAAGAAGCATCTTGAATTAAATTACACGTGCTTATAAAACGTGACATACGTGACGTATATCGTCTTTGTAATGTTGGTTTAAAGCTTCACTAAACGCTGGAAAATTCTCTCGGCACAAATTTTACGCGGTGCAGATATTGAATCTGAATATTAATTGCGTGATCGATTTTAGCTTCTGCAGCATGCCGTGTGGCGCAACCTTCGTATTGAAAACTTAAACACGAAAATTATATATGAGGCCGGGAAATGGGTCGCATTTATCCCACTTTAGATGTTTCAGTTTCGGTGGTGCTTGAAATGAAATCTAAGTTAACATTATTAACGTACAACGTTATTAGCTAAAGATATATTAATGCAATGGTCCTCGTTACAGCAGCCGCTTATATAAATTCGTATTTATAGTGTTCAGTTGTTATATCCCTGATATTCTCAAGAAATCCAGGGAATTCTTTGACCCGGAGTGGGATGTATATTGCATTCTCTTATCTTTGATGATAATCTTTTTAGAACTGGAAAGTTGGTCTACACTGGCTTGCAAGAATTGACTTGGACACATAAAAATACTACTTACTATAGGTAAGTAGTCTTTTTATGTGTCCAAGTCATTGCAGAAATCATTGCCCAAAAAAACTGGCCTAGGTACTATATTGTACCTAATTGATTGATAATCCAGAAATTCTATTCTTATTTTGGATTCAATTTGATTTGTAAATGAATAGATGGTAGAGCATGTATGTAGTGTCATCTGGTCCCCGGCCTTGGAGACTTTTATCCTTCGCCTAGACATACGCCTCCTTTCCTAAGGCCATTTATCAGTGCTAATCTGATCCGCTGGCCACCCTCCTCACTTTTGTTCTAAAACGTCACACCATTGTGATATCAGACGCGACAGAATAATTAGATTACCCGCAATTCTAGGAGTTTCTTGGCACGAAATTAATTCTATAATCTTGGATCTGATATTTAATTACGGTACTGGAAATGACTTCCGTACGATTGTACTTCTGACGTCGTCGTAAAAGCCTCTCTTATATTTATCGCTTTTTATTACTTTCTCGTAAACGTAGTATAGAGGAAGTCTTGTAATCGACCAAAAGTTGGACCTCGAGATTTTGGCGGATTTACACGTTTTCGACCTCCGTGAGTCCAAAAATACCGTTTTTGGAATTATGTCTGTGTGTGTCTGTTCGTTAGCACGATAACTGGAGTATGCTTTAACTTATTGCAACCAAATTTAACATGCTTGTATGACATCAAAATATAAGGTTTCTATCAAATTTATAGATTAAATGTAGGGGTATTTTCTTGGTTTACTATACGAAAAGTATAATTTGAACTCAAAGATTACCTAGGATTTAAATGTTTTTCTACGCCGCTTGGGTTACGCAAAAAATCCACGGATAGTTCTGAGATTTAATATGATTGTACACGTGCTTAGGTATAACAGAAATGTTACTTGGCTGCCATACGTAGGTATGTGTGACAATTATTTTTATATTACGTTATTGGTATTAAATGTTGTTGTTTGATAAATGATGACTTAAGTGATTTATAAAACGACGCCGTCGTGGTGGAGGGATCAGTAATGCTGCCTACATATCAAGCGGGCCGAGCTAGAATCCTGGTAGGGTCATGTTTGTATGATGAACATGAACGTTTGTTCACGAGTCATGGTTGTTTTTAAATTTAAGTTTATTTATAAAAATATATCTTAATTGTTGTCCTGATATCCATAGCACAAGTTCTTAATGATACTGTTTGGTGATTATACAGATTAATTTATTAAATATTAATAATTTATTAAATCATCTATACTTAGCTGAAGACGATTTCAGTTTTTCCAAAATTTCTGTCTCTATAGACAATAGTGACAAGTCTGATTATTTACTTATAAAATATGTATTTTCCCGGGAATCACTAGGATATAGAGACATCGTGGAAAACATTTGACTAATTTATGCTTACCCACGGTAGGGGCCTCTGTAGCCCGGGGGCCCCGTATCATTAATACGGCGGTTGCTACGCCCCTGCTTATAAAGTTGTAAGTTTTACCTATCTTGTTTTGCTTTGTTGTACCTTTATAAGGCTAGAAAGTCAATTCTAAATTGTGATGTAAAACACAATTCAAAGATAATAATGTTTTTGTTAGTTATGACCTCATCATCATCATCATCAACAGTTCATATAATGTCTCCACCAAGGGGCTCGAGCCTACCCCACATTAGGGGCGATTAGGCCTTAGTCAACCACGCTGGCCAAGTTATGACCTGGTTATGACTAATTAATTATCGTGTGGCAATGAGGGACGACTAAGGAAAAAGTTAAAAAGTCCTAATATTAGGGGTTTAAGTATGAAATTGCCATTTTGTATGGAGAATTTAACGAAAATTCATTTTTCCATACTAATATATTTGCGATTTTTTAAGAATCCACAAATCTAAATTTTGTGGATATATTTAGACTACATTAAGCTGTAGGATACATAGAGAAAAAAAATGAGAATTGATATCTGTAAAAAAATATACATATTTTTATAACGGAGACTGGCCCCTCTTAGGACGGGCTGTTTTTGAAGTGTATTTCTAGTGAAAAAAAGTAAAAATAAGAATAAAATTTTATACATAAATATAAGTCATTGTAATGAAGTTTAAAATAAAAAAAGAATAATTAAAGGAATTATACACTAATGAATAATGAGGAAAAAATCGGCAATTTCATTCTTTAACCCCTATTATAAGAGGTAGAGCATGGCGGATGAGCCGCTCGAATTTGGTGCTCCCGAACTGGGGCAGCATCTTACAGGGAACCGAAGTCAAACAACTCAACAGTTTCATAGTTTTGTCTTTCTGTCGGTCTATATGTAAAGGTTGCTAGAGCTCTACGCGGTAGGGCATAGGGTTAAGTTAGAGTAGTAAGGAATTACACCTCAGTGTTACATATGTGCTTACAATAAAAAAACCGGACAAGTGAGAGTCGGACACGTTTACCGAGGGTTCCGTACTAGTTTGTATTTTTTTGCGCCATAAACGGCCGTATCTGTTTTGCGTTAACTTAGAAGTTTCATTTTTCACAGCTTTAATGGACTCTAGACTTGAGTATAATGGTTTTAATTTAAACACGATACCTCCACGAGTTCCCGAGATAAAAGCAAACCTCGATAATTGATTACGACTTTAAATAAAGAATATATTTTTTATGATTTAATTACAAATGCATAGTTTTCAGAGTTCTTCCCGTACGTATGGTAAACGACGATATTACTTGCCAAATTTCATAGTTCTAGGTCAACGGGAAGTACCCTATGAATTTTGATTCCGTTGAGAGTGTCGAAGTATACGTTTTTCGCGGCATAAACGGCTGTATCTTTTTTTGCGTTAGCTAAGAAGTTTTGATTTCAACTTGATACCTCCACTCGTTCCCGAGATAAAGGGTCTTGACAGACAGACGGACAACAAAGTGATCCTATAAATAAGGGTTCCGTTTCTTCCTTTTGAGATACGGAACCCTAAAAACAACTTTTAGGTGTAAAGTGTTGAAATTAATAGTGATATTTGTCTTAAATGAGTTGAAATTCCCTTAAATGGTATAATTGTTAACATTAGCTTAGCCTCACCTAATTTAGAAATGCTACTACAAGCTACGACAAGGCTTCTTTTTATTAATTATTTAAATACATGTCTACGTAAAGCATTTGGGTAGAATACTTTTTGTATAGATATGGCAACCGTCCTCTTCTGAAACTGATAGGAAACACCATAACCGCATTTGCGGTTTGTTTTAAATTTTAATTAAAGTAAGGTTCCGTTCCCACAGTCGTACGTCGTAAGGAGAAAATTGACCTTTGTTTGAGGTAAAATTTGGCAAACCTCGTCATGCCGAAAAGTAAAACACCTGTAAAGACTACTTAAGAAAGTAGATCATTTTTTTCTAAGTGCCGAAATTCAAAATTTTATCTTCATCAATGAAGAAATGCCGTACAAAGTTTCATCCCTTATTTCAATCCCTTGAATGCTGTTTTTGGCGATAAAAAGTAGCCTTTGTCCATTCCCAACGTCTATTCAATATTTATACCAAATTTCATCTAAATCGGTCCAGAGGTTTAGGCGAAAGAGTAACAGACAGACAGACAGAGTTACTTTCGCATTTTTCGCTTTCGTTGGATTCTAAACGAGAGATAACTTGTATTATTTTACGCCCACAACGTCTCGTGGTAAATTTATAAACTAACGACTATCCATTCGTCAGATTCTAAACGGTTCGACCAATCACAAAAGAGCTTTTAGTTTTAGGTTTTTTTAAAATACGGCAAATAACACACTCTCTGATTGGTCGATGTTGACAGTGGCAAGGCAAAGCTTGTGTCTAGAGACTTAGGTACAACCCGATTTGCAAAAAAAAAAAATACTATTTTTACAGTTTGTTGTAACTGTGTTAAAACTATTAACACAGTTACAACATTAAAAACTTTACAAAAACACACGAGCAACCGGTTTGTTTATGTTCCGTGGCGAACAATGGCGGTGGAGAGGACGGAGAAGGAACACGTGAGTTATTCAACCAATCAGAGCGCACATGACGTTGGTTATTGCTTACTTATTATTTTACGCGTGAATTCGGTAAGTTTATCAATTTGCGAAAATGTAGGATTAAAATAATACAATTTATATCTCGTTTAGAATCCTATGAAAGTTTATAAATTTCCTAGGAAATTTATAATTTTGCGGTTCTTGTAATTTTCCGGTGAAATATACATAGAACTAGGTAATTAGGTTACTATAAGTAGTTTATTATTTCATAATATTTAATCAAGTTATTGGAGAATATTGAATAGACTTTGTAAACTAATCCCATGGCTGTAAAAAGTTGCACGTCATGAAACGCCAATCAAGCTGCTATGATCCATTGTTATTGACAGTGATCTGGCAGCATCTATATTGGTACATTAGCTTTTTCCTCCCAAAATACACTCTATTTTGGTTTTTTTTTGATGACAGTTATATTTAGACGACGTTACTGTATTTTGGTATTAAAGAAATGTTTGAATAATGTATTAATTTAATAAATGGTTTTCTATCGAGCATACATTACCTATACTACGTATTAAACTGTTAAAGATGTAATTATTTTGGACAAATAAATAAATATTAAAAATATTTAATATCAATATCTATCAGTTTATGACAGTACCTGTAAATTTGCAAGACTCTTTATTCAGTTAGACGGGAAATTGCTAAGTTTGCAAGCAAAGCTTTTGGCCTTATTTTACATGACACACGACATTTCCTACTCGCAACACATCGATCGTAGGTGGGTTAAAAGAGATTTCTTTTAGAAATTAGCCATAACTTTTGCACTTTTTTTATTAATGCATTTATTAATTGTACACAAAATAGAGAAATATGTTATCCATTTTACAATAAATTATTAAATAAATGATGATATGGCTGAAATCTAAATACATATAATTAATTCAAAGGTGACTGACCTATCAACGCACAGCCCAAACATCTGGACGGATCGGGCTGAAATTTGGCATGCAGGTAGATGTTATGACGTAGGCATCCGCTAAGAAAGGATTTTTGGAAATTCCACCCCTAAGGGGGTAAAATGTCCACGCGGACGAAGTCGCGGGCGGAAGCTAGTATACTATAATAATATAAAGAAACATCATTGAGTTTTCCCCAAGTCCTGTGTACTTGCTAGTTTCAGTGGCAAGAGGATTCCATCAATTAGCGAGTTTCGCGGGACCAGAATTTTTCAGGTATCCCATTTTAGTATTAAAAAAGTAAAAGTTGGATAATAAATGTTGAATAACAGATAATAAGGTCGGATTCCATTTGAATCGCACGGAAAAGGAAAAGAAATCACCGCAAGGACGTATCGAGGTCGCACTTGAATATCAGCCGCTGACGTCACACGCGTGGGGTTAAGCGGGGGGTCGGCACCTCGCTCGGGGCTCAGTTACAGGGTCAATGCTAAGGGAACGCTGGGAACAATAACAGCCGCCTGTTATTTGATAATGAGGGTGAAACAAATTAAAAGCGTAAATTTAATTCATTGTGTATTGTTTGGGTACAATTATTTTTGTTATCAACATAAATGTGTTCCATTTTCTGCTTTTAAATTAGGGTTATGAGCGTTAATGTGGATGCTTAGGTGGGAGACTGGTAAATATTCTAATAGCTAATAGTAAATAAGATAAATATAAGGGTAGTACGATAGAGAAGAATAAATTGAAGTGCCGAACACAGTAAGGATTTTTTTTAATGCAAAATTTTTGTCTATAAAAAGAGAGCCTAACTAGCGGGCAAATTATGCTGTTTATTAAGAACAGTATCTAATCGAATTATGTCTCACTTTGTTTATTTTTTAAATGTGCCAAGATGCTGTTAACAAACCATTTCATACTCCCCCAGCCCCCATTATGTTGATCTATCTCATAAACACACCGCCCGACACAGTATTTCATTTTACAGTACATATTCCTCAGCCGGTACTCGTCGACGAAGTGTCCTCATATTTCCCTTTACGCCGCAATGAAAATCTGTATTTACAGTCCCGGTGCGACTAATGGGCCACTAAACTGTCTTTGCTTTATTAAATGTTAAACGTTTGTTCTATCGTAATGGGCCCCTTTGTTACTGCAGGAAAAGCGCTACAGGGTATTAGGGCATAAAATTCGAAATAGCTTTTTTTGTTATTTTCTCTCAACCGTTTTTCTCTAGTTGATTTTTTTATGAATTGCTACAGCTCTGTAGTGTGTTCTACGCTGTGGTTTTACGTAAGAATCTATGAGTAACTAGATTTCATCTGGTTTTATGTTTCAAAATGCTTCAGAGGCACATTAAGCTGGCGATCCCAGCTATTGTTGCCAATAATGTCACGTCATAAGGCTGAATCGACGATTTCTAGAACTCTGACAATGGATTGAACTAATCTAACCTGTAGTACTTGATTGATTACCATAAGAAAAAGTTGTCATGAGGCTCATGGATTGGATGCTACGACCTCCTTCTTTTTGTATCTTTTGCTCCTATAATAGGGAAGATAGAGAATAATACCTTCAGTATATCCCCACCTTTCTAGTAGGCCCTCTGGATCTTTTAGTTAACTTTTCGTAGTATTGTGAGTTTCTGATGGAAAGTAAGGTTTCGAGTAGGGATTAGGATCGGAATTGCCAGGCAGTACAAAACGTAAATTTAAAAAATCAATTATAGCCATTTAGTACAGACGTATAAATTTATAAATATTTAATGAAATGTCTATTTACTTCTTCGACCTATAATTATAAAAAAACAAGTGTGCCAACGCAAACTGCTTCGCTTGTGAATAAGTAATACGCGACCCGCTGTCGGGGAACAATGCCGATGGAAACAGAACGAATAAGTCTGGAAAGTTCACGGTCGCTACCACTTTAAATATCTCGATGATTCTAGAATGCGCTTTTAAGTTTATATTACACAATATTAGATTTCTTTCTTAGACACTAATCCAGCGGAGACTGTCCGGAAGACCTTGTACTGAATAATGCACAAAAATCTGAACAAAATATTAAGGGTCGACCGAGACAGGTTTTTGGTTCTCGGCCGAGACCGAGACCGAGACCGAGAATAAATTAAAATCTCGGCCGAGACCGAGAGCCGAGACCGAGAATAGATAAATTGAGAAAAAAAATGCGCTATATTTGCATAATAAAGTATATTTAAAAATGTAATAAAAAATTTGCCGTTTTTGGCAGTTTATTTTATTATGAACTAAGTTCTAAGAAAAACAGTAACAAATATACAAATCGGCGAATCCATGACGAATGTGGCCACTGAATCTAAAAAATTACCAGCTTTCCAACATACGTGTAAAATAATACGTAATGATTTTGATATTCACTTGTCTAGTTTATGTAGTTAATCTGGTTAGTAACTTGAAATAACTTATTTTTCTACTACGAACAAAATTCAAACAAACTTCCTTTAACTACAAATTGTTTGTTTACAAAAGTAAGTAGTGAAATGAATGAACCAGAATGAACGAACGGAGCGGCGCTGCCGCGGCAGCAGCGATAGGTAAGTGAAACCCGCCACGCTGCCAGCCGACCAATCACAATCGACAGCTCTCTCACGCACTGACACCACGTGACGAATTAGCACGCGCGCGGAAGATGTGAATCCCATTTTTAACCTACACCGTACCTACTTACAACAGTCTCGGTTTCGGCCAAGAATCTCGGCGATTTTTCGCCGAGAGCCGAGACAGAGTTCTCGGTAGAATTTGTAGCCGAGAATGCCGAGACCGAGACCGAGACCGAGATCTCGGTCGACCCTTACAAAATATCAGAATTGTAAATAAAAAAACTTTTGACCACGAAGGCTGCAAAGTTACGAAACGTCGGGCAATAATAACAACATGTAAAATCTAATTACACGCGAGTTAAATCTGTAAAAGTTGTTTTATTTACAATGTGTAGTGCTCGCGCAAAAAGCGCGCTCTAAGAGAACAAAATATCAGAAGCAAAACACAACCTTCCCTCCTTTCCTTTTTACTCCTCCCTTTACCCTTACATGTCCTTTTATTTCCAGGATGTTCCACTCAAACAAGCCGTTCAATCCTCTCCAAACCACCCCAACATCTTAAAAATATTTTGAGCAAAACCGCACTGAAACTGCCCACTCCGAGCACGTCGATCGCCGAACCCAAGTCATGTAGTTCAACTAAGTCTGATCAGAGTAAACTTAAGAGCAGCAGCGCGTTGTCTAGAGTGAAGAGTCGGCATAAAAGTTACGATCGCTTAGCATCTAGCTCTAAGAAGTCTGTGGAGAAGGTGTCGAAAACTGAGATGAAAAGGAAAGTTGGGTCCCAAAACAAGAGAGCGAAGTCGAACCCTGATTTGAGAGTGGGCTCTGAGAGCTCGCAACAGGGCGAGTTTCGGGACACCGGTGGCTCGATAGTGCAGGCGCTGCGCAGATGGGATGCAGTATTGACAGTTTTGGTATGTGCTTTAATTGTGATGGTAGTCCTTTCTCCTCCGTTGCGTTTCGGTTTTGGACAACGACGTCGTTCTCAGTGATAGTCCCGGAAATAGGTGTAAATAATTTTTTTTAAAGATATGTAAATATAATTTTTTTTAACTTTTTATTTGTTTTGTTTGATGTAGATATATTTACAAACTCTATAAAATCCGAATTCTTAGTTCGGGTTATTAATAAAATATAAAGCAATTTGATTGCATTGGCTACTACAAATCACGGGTACTGATTCAAAAAAGTTATCTCATTTTGATCATAAAATGATAATCCTAAGAAAGTCAACATAGACTAATATAATAGCTAATTGAATTCTGAGCAAGATATTTATTATAGTTATACACTTCTACTATACCGTGCCAGTAATAAATGCGGACGCTTTTATTAAAGTAAGCGCATAAATTAATATATTCCAAGAATAAGAATTTACTAACAAAGATAATTTTATGTAAATCTAAAAATATTTCGTGAGTAACTTTCTTATATTAAGAACTTACATCCCACAGACGTCTCATAATCTGTGGATGCGTTAATCTCAAGACGTCGGGTCTCATTCTGCTGACGACTGACGCTCCTAAAGGTCCAGAGACCTCAATATCCTGTCGCTTTGTAATCAAAACTTAACAACTAAGGGACTATAAATAGCAGACAAGCGCGTTTTGAGGTATTCATGAATTGTAAAGCTTGAGCGACGCAAAGAGAACAGAAATCGTGACGTCACAGACACCCACACTTTTGTGGAATGTCAGTAAAATGTAAGCGGGTATTCCGGCAATGCAAATGTTTTGGTACACGAGTCGAATAAGGGTTTGGTCATCATGTGGGTTGTTAGAATTTTCTTGTGTAGAAAATATTTCTCTGCTTTATTTTACGGAATGCTCATTGGTAATCATAAACAGAGGGTTGGTGTAGGTACACTTACACCATCTTACATGCTCCGTGTACAATTTGTATGTACAATAAATATTTTTCCATTCGGCTGTCCAAGATTGGTATGGTAACCAAATGTTAATTATCACGAATTTCGTGCTTCGAAAGGCACCTAATCCGTATCCGGTTGCTCCCGCAAATATTTTAACCCATCATTCCGCAATGCGACAGCATGCTTGTATTACTACCGCGTGGGAAGGCTCATGTCTCATGTCCAAAAGTGAAATTAGACTGTATGGCGAATTACAAACAAACGTAGAATACAGGGATGTTTGTTCAGTTTAGTGATGATTCAATTGATTTGATTTCTTTATTATCGTAGCGCTACTGTTTGAAATTTATAGGATTTTCTTTCTCTAGTAGCGCTGTTTTCTTTTCTCGGCAGCCCTTCATTCGCCCAACAGTAAATTATGATGAAACCTAAAATGGAACCGACTCTGGAACTTTCAACCACTGAGAGAGTAGGCTATCACATTGAGAGCGGGAAGCGAAACCGGGACTTCTCTCTTGTTAAACATAACCAGTACCTACCTACTCAGTACTTGTCACGCTTAACAATTTTCCAAGTATTTTAAAATTGCCGTTTTATATTAATAAGTATAATCGTGTCTTGTAATTTACTAGCCGAAGCCAATATAATTACACGTCAAGGGGATGAAACGTTCAAGGAAATATTATAGAAGATGATAACTTCCATTAAAAGATGTCGAGTTTTTCCTAACCCCCGCTAGCTGTAGTCTGCTGTTGCGTGGGTAGTCCCTCCCACACGCGCTATAAATCTCACGGCATGGGCGTACTGTCATAGTAAACCAAGAACAGTAATACGTCTTCATATAAACATGCCGCTATCGATGCGCCATGTACGCACACATTGACATAAAAATATGGGGGCATAAGGTGGTCTAGCCGTCTCGGTGTGATCGCGCGTTTTTATGTCATTGCACATTCGCTCGCCGCTCGTTCCCGTCCGGCATATACGATAATTACGATAGCCCTAGTGTCAACGCAGAGTAGGCTAATAACTTGCCGACAGCCCGCAGATAAACTACTGTTCTTGGTATACTGTGGTACTGTCTAGTGAGTTGCCACTTGATTGGGAGCCACCACTTTACACAAGCTACGTAAAATGTTCGTGCCGTAATTGTAAATTAAATCTGGATGAGTGAGAGAAGTGGTTGTGATAATGAAACGATAAGGAACAGTATCTTTTTGCTTAGGGAGGTATTTTTCTGGTTACATGTTTAATCTACTTAGGGCTAGGTTATATTTAGGAGATTATCTGGCAGTTAAGTTAACAGTTTTGTATGGACTGTCAGTCATATAAACGTTAACGCAAAAGGGAACTTACTTGGTTGGTGGACACAGGCCTTGAATCAACAAAATAGACATTATTTTAGTAAGAATATAATCCTTATTTTGTAGGACATTTTTTTATACTTAAGTGTAATGTTTTAACGAGCTTTTTTAACTGCTCTGCAGAATGAAAAAATAAGGATAGTATTTAAGCCAATGGGAAAGTTTTATATACTTTCTATTTTTTTATATATTATATTGTCAAGTAATAATAGCGCTGTCGTAATCAGTTTCATAGAATTTACTATATTATGGCGTGTCTACATATATTATGATTTGTTTATTTTCAATTTAAACTGTTGGCCGTTCCTTAAAATGAACAAATAACAGCTCTCTATGAGGTCGTATGAAACAAGTTGAAGCCTTCAGAAAGTGTTTACACAGCTAACGAGGTTTGCGAGTTGGAAGTCGAAATTTACGGCAGGAGCTCTTGAGCAGGCCAACCTTGACCGCCACTTTGGTAAGGTTCCATGTGTTCGCGCTCTCAAAGCTGTAATACAACTTTGTTCGACCATTTCGATTGAGGGTTGGGAAACTGTCGCGAAACTAATTTATATTTTTCTCTTTTGGAAAATCACTACATAGTATAAAACAAAGTCGCTTCCGCCGTCTGTCTGTCCCTATGTATGCTTAGATCTTTAAAACTACGCAACGGATTTTGATGCGGTTTTTTTTTAATAGATAGAGTGATTCTTAAGGAAGATTTATATGTATAATACTATATTTACATAAGCATTGCACCCGTGCGAAGCCGGGGCGGGTCGCTAGTATTCGGATATAACACAGTAGGTACAGCTAATTCGGTAACTTGGTACATTTAAAAAAAAATGAATTTTGTAATACTTATATAAATTTGAAATTATCAACTTGAAAGGTGTTCTTTTAAACTTCTTTCCTAAGAGTACCTACAACATAATAGTGTAAATTTACATTCAACATTGTAATTGATATTGGGTAATATTAAATCTGATTATCCTTTGATGTGAAATTTTAGTTATTTGAATAAAGTACTGACAGAACTCGGTATTGCCTTTAAAAACTTCAGGTTCATAACATTCTTTCAGAATGTATATCGTGTAAGCACATAATTTTAACATTTTTAATGTCTTCTCGGTATGAAATAAAACCTTGAATACATTGTTTAGAATTCGAGAGCGACATTCTGCTAGAATACTAGCACTATAAGCACAAAAATGGGCTAACTAACTATAGGCACAAAAATGTTCTATGGCATTATCATCGCGCCCAATATCAAGAGTGTAAAGTACATTTTTGGAGGAAATAACAATTTTAATGATAGCCGCGAATTTACATGAATGGAGATAAATATATCTCCATTCATGTAAATTCGCGGCAAATCGTACTTTTTTAAATTACGATAAGGCTATAAATAATAGCACTAAACGAATTTGCTAGCGTAGCCGTGTAAGAACTAAATTGCAATAATGATATTCATTTTAGAGAAAATAATTATCAATCTAATATAAACCTAATTTTACACAGAGATAAAGTAAAATAATTATACAACTATACTTAGAATTAAGATACAAAATTATCACCGATTATTTTTTGGAACATAAACTATACTTAGATTACGTCTTACTTAGATCATCTTAGTATCATATTGCGCGCACGGAGTGATATTTTGACATAATTAATGTTTAAAGCTACAGAGAAGTGCCGAAAAATAAAGTATAATTAATTATGTGTTGCAATAAACATGACTAACTAAATGAGTCGGCATTTTAGCCGGGTAATCAGCGATAAGTTTGCATAATATTTTCAATAAAGCTTCAGACATTGACTAGTACTTCCTCGAGTGCAGCTTACGGACATAATTAGATGCGAAGAAGGAAGCACATTCTTGTCCGCGCATGCCTATGTCTACAATTAGCTCTGCAGAACTAAATCCAAACGGGTCTAGCAAGGGCGTTTAACCGTTTCATGGAGATTATAACATAATATAACAAGATCATTTCATTAACAATGGAAAAGGAAAACGGAATTTCGCCTCGTAATGTTTCCATCACAATAAAACATATTTCCGCGTTGACACTAATTAATTTAGCCCAAATATCATTATGAACTAGTGTTGTGCATACTAGGATAACAGATAAACATACAACAATAAGTAGATTTGTATGTACTCATAAATATTAAATTTAAATGGATACGTTTAACAATTATGATCGGGCAGTGAAAGTCAAATTTTCAAGTAAAAATATTTATATAAATTTTGGTACAAAGTGTAAACAATACTATAAACATATATTTAACAATATCTTATTGGCATGTGTCATACAGTTATCTATGAAAGAAGAAAAATAAAATATATTTTTGAAATGACCACGCCACGTTGGCCGCACCTGTTCACAGGTATTTCGCTAGAATCAGTCTCGAGAACCATTCTTCCCAGGATTCGAACCCGATGGTACGTTGCGTAACGAACCATTCTACCAAAGCGCTTTCGTGGACGAACAACATTCACTGGTATCATCAACATTTCTTTTGTATCTCAGACCAAATAAAAGTGAAGACGGAGCTCTGGAAGAGGAGTTACCTGTCGATCCAAAGGTTGCCCGGAAGAGACTGCTCTTAGCGAAAAGGCCGCCCATTATGCATTTTAATTTTTTCTTTTAATATCTATAAATGTCTCCACTTTTTTATTTGTCAGTTTGGTATAAAATTCTTTCTCGTTTATCTAAGTTACGTGTTTGAAGCGTGGTCAGTGTGCGAGGCGAGGTCTAAGCTTGGACAGATTCGAGCGTGTTATTTATTACTCTACCCAACGTAATCCTAATGCTCTGAAGGGGTCCCTTTTATTTTCTGAATTTGCTCAAATCTCTTTGTCTCTTCATTTTTATTTATCTTTCCAACTTCATCACCAACCTGTAAACAGAATGTTTGGTACCTACTTGGTAAGTAAAACAATTGGGAAACTATCAATGATAACATGTAAATACTATGGTTTTCTTTTGGCATTAATTTCAGTGCCAAGTACCTACAAAGCAAAATTTATATTGGCTCACCAAACAATTACAACTTTTGGTGAGAAATTACAGTTTTTTGGTGACCATTGGTCCCTTAGTAGGCTAGAGGTTTCAATATTGTTAATTTAAATACAAAACCTTTTATTTTACTGACCGAACTGAACTCGGATTAGAGCTGCGTTTTGTTGAGGGTAAGATAGGGTTTGTTGTAAGTTCGCCTGACTAGTTATAACAATCTGAAAAGTCTGGTCTCTAAAGATAGTTAGCTATCTTCACTAGTTCACCTAGTAGTGGGTTCCAGTCCAGGTGAAGCTAGACAAAGTGTTGCTTGTCGTAATATAATCAAAGAAACTGCTCAACAAATCTCTCAAATATTTTTTCCCAAGGAAATCAACCTATTATATTGGTCTGAGCTTATTATAGATTTTTCTAGATATTGGTTAGTTTAAAAAAGTCTGCTTCAGCAATAAAAGTTTTAAGTATTTGTCGTCAAATTGGGGTTACTTCTGACCTTGAGGACGTGGAAGCGACCAAGGTCCAAGATACTCCCCATGGAGATAATTAAGTCTATAAATCTCTTGGCATAAATTTATTACTTAATCCTTTTCCGTTAGTTACTAGGCGGGAACTTGAAGGTTCTTTTTAAATCCTCAACTAGGTATAAAGACAACTTTATTACAAAAAATGTTAGATATGTCCAGAAGCAAAGTAGGAAATATATTATTCAGTAATCATCACTAATAAATTTTACCCGGACTGCAGATATGATTTTGAGTGTAACATTTGTCCTGGTTGTTGGTTTTTGTTTGTTTATTGAAGGATTGTTACTTTTGGGTTTGGTGCCCTTTGTATTTGGGCGACAGGCTGGCAACCTGCTACTTTTTTTAGGCATTACATGGTCCCACCATGGTCTATGCTGAAATGTTACCTAAGTCTCTGCTCAATCTTTGGGTCAACCTCTCTTGGGACTACGAGCGTGATCGTATAAGTCAGGATTCTTTGTCTAATATAAGTATATATATATGTATGTGTCAGTGTCACTGATAAATCAAAATTTCCAAATGAGAAAGATTTTTTTATTTGCTTACTAGGGATTCTCAAGAAAATCCTTAATTCAATTGGTTTTTATTTGATTTTTATGGTAAGAATCTCAGGTAGGAATATTCCGATAAAATGTTACTATTGTCATTCTAAAAGTTCTAGGTAACATCTAACGTGTGGGAAGTATAATAAATACTAGACAAAAACCGGCTGGTTTCGTCTACGTCTAATTAGGTACCGTTACCGAGGAAACTTGTAGTTTACATAGAGAAAAATGAAGCGCAATCTTACTAATATTTGAATATGTTGTTGTAGAAGATAGCAACAAGTAAAAGGTATATTGTCTTAGCTGTTACCTGTGTAAATTTTCCCACAGTTACGTACGTTAGTTTACACTTTACACGCGTTAGTTAAATAGTTTCAAGCGCAAAGTAATTATTTTACAGAAGAAAACCTACTAAGGATCCCTTTTTTATTACGAGTGCAGCCGATAAACCAGAAGGTTTAACGGGCATATCCAGGCTGAGCTTTAGGTAATTTGGTTACACATAAAGCCTCATCTGGCAGTATGTATAGGCTGGGTTGCCAGGTCTTTTCCAAAAAAATACCGAACAGTGACCAAAAAAAAAGGTCCTCATTTGTGTATTGCCGATCCATAGATGCCGATTGGGCAGGACGAGGAGCATGACTAGGCCAGTTGCCATACTACGTCTCTACCTCCTTTCTTCGCTATTTCCACGCCACTTGTCGAGTAGTAAGTAAGTAGTAGGGATACTACGCAACATCGATGGCCGATTGCGTAAAATTTAACAGCCGAATCCTTCAGTGAAGCAGCGTCAACAACCTACATCTGGCTGTCCGCGTTACATTCTATTGCATATTAGTTTGTATAGGATGTATAATAGAGATTTGATAGTCTAGGCACCCCGATGCGATAATTGGCATTGGCAATGAAACTTGGCAGTAGCATGCTGCCCTCTTTGCGGCAACCCTGACCCCATTACCCCGGGACGTGGAAGGTGAACGTTTGCGGCTGGGAAAATGCAGCCAACAGAACCGCTTGTACTTTTATTGCATAAATAATGATGCTTTAAAGAAATATATTGCAACTGCTTATTTTATAGCCCACTGTGGACGAGTGGACCTTTCAGTATCCGACCAACAAGAATCCGTAGGAGGGTATAAAATTGTATTCTGTTTAGTTGTTGATACGGTTTTATGTCCTACCTATCTACCGCTATCTTATCAAAGTGTTCGTCATAATAATATTGTTAATAGCGTTCATTTGTTCTGATAGTTAATGATAGATAAGATATCCCTCTAGTTAGTCCCTCCAAGCTGAGGGGTTCAAGCATAGATATACGTCAGAAATTATAAATCAGTGGGTTCAGGTTAACCTTCGGGCTTATCCAACATGAAGGCAACAACTTCCCTTCAAAAATAGAAAAAACATTAAGCGATATCTCATTTCAAATTGGTTGTCTGTAAAGTCGGTTTACTGACGATAGTTGAACGTGACAACGTCTTAAGAAAATACTGATGGAATGGTAGCATTTTTCAAAAGAAAAATTTAATTTCATTTGTTTAATAGATTTTTGCTTGCACTTCAAGCCTTACATGGAACGCCTCGCAGAGAGAGGTAACGCCGCATGCGTCATGTTTTTTCGTGCGTGCAGCCGGCTCTATCGAATTATAAGACGTTGTCACGTCAAAAAACCAAGCTCTTCAGTGGTGGAGGCTCCTGGGTTTTGTCCGCCTCTTTCCGGACTTATCATCACTCATCTTGCCTGCCTAGTATGACCACCGAAACACGATGTGATATAGCCATTTATCGCTTTGAACTGTCGAAAATCATTGGATAATTGGATAATAGATAAATCAATGGATAGTTTTACTAGGTATTAGACCCATATGTAGGGTCTCTGGGTAGGTACCACCGCCTTTCTTATTTCTGCCGTGAAGCAGTTCGCTGTGTTTCGGATTGAAGGGAAAGGTAGCCAGTGTAATTACTGGGCATGGAGGGCATATCATCTTAGTCCCCAGGATGGCAAACGCACTTGCGGTGTTAAGTGATTTACACTTAATATTGCAAGTGTCTATAGGCAGCGGTGACCACTTAACATCAGGTGGACCGCAAGCTTGTTTGCCATCTCGTAACATAAAAAAAAACCGCCATCTTGAAATTTTACCAAAACTGCAAAGTTTCGATAAAATTTCAAGATGGTGGTTTCATGCAATGATTTTTGACAGTTCAAAGCGATAAATGGCTGTATCATATGGTGTTTCGGTGGTCATGCTAGGCGGGCTGGTCGGATTACCCGTAGACCTATTCCCTGATTTTTTTTGACAGATGAAAGTGATAATCTGTATTGCTGTATTACACGACACTATTATGGCACTTGTCGTGTGAAAAAAGCAATGGATATGTAATTCACTCGGTGATCATCACTTTTACTGATGATTTTGAGTATATTTGTCCTGGTAGTTGGGTTTTGCTGTGGGTTCACTGGAGGATTGTTACTTTCTGGGTTTGGTGCCCCTTTGATGTAGGTGCCAGGCTGGCAACCTGTCACTAATTTGAGAACGCACTTCATGGCCCATACTGCCACATGTGACTCAACCCCTCTTGTGAGTGAGATGAAGGCAAAGAGCTTTCCCTTTAAATTCCCTTTTCTAGTGTTGTGTTTCTGTCCAATGAGCTAGGTCTAAAGATACTTGAGGTATAGGATAAGGTAATAAAGCCTTTTTTTGTTTTTTTTTTGTTGACAAGGAGGTTAAATGCATTTACACATCATCCCTGCAGGGTGGTGCAGGGGATATGTGGGACTTGAGGTAAAGGCGTTCCCTCCATAGCCACTAAACATCCTCCCCGGCCTGACCTTCAATGCGCTATTACGGGACGGCTCGGGATCTGCACACGTGTGCGCAACTACACCGAGACCGTCCCAACGCTGCCCGTCTAGGCACTGCTTGCACCAATTGGTGGCCAGCAGCCACTCCTCCACGGACGGCTGCTCGACCTGGCGCGTCCTCCTGACTAGAACACCAGGAGCAGCCATCGGACCGCACCCGGGGGACTTCGGGCGCGGTCGTGGCCCTGAAAAGGGCCGTCCGGAACTAGCCGTGATGGGAAAACAAAAACAACTTGACGATGGCATGTGACTTGAATGCCAAGGGGATACACTCGACATCAAAAGCCACACACCCGCTGAGAAAGTTTCCCCGCCACGTTACCAGAGTCCGCCACGAGGAGGCTTCCGAAATGGACCCCCAAAGCCTAAAGATCCACGAGTTATTATATGTATAGAAATAAACCGTTCCTAATATTTATATGGATGATGGGACCTATCCTTAACGAGCGCTATCAGCATATCAGGCTGTATCCGTATACTTGTCTGCCACCCTTTTGGTAAAAGCATAATGTGATCAAACAAGCACCGCTTATCTTACTTATATTGGAAAGCCTCGGTCTTGCCTTGGTACTGGTTAAGTAAATAACTTGAAGTTAATGCAACCTATTTAGATTAATATTTTAAAGTGCTTAGTGAACACTGCTTATCTTTTACTCACGTACGATATTTAAATGCGGGGAACATACGTTTTTGTAATTTTACATAATTATCTTTTTAATGGATCAACTGAAATACCAGTTTTGGATAATAGTGTTTAATCTTAATTACGCATTTAACCAATGTCAAGCTAAAGTATTTAAATAAACTTCTACTGAAAGATGAAGTCAAGGGTTTATGATCATCCAATCCAGGGTCATTGACCATTATTAAACGGGATGGATGCAACGATATTTATAGCGATAGCAACAGCATTATTTTCTGCCTTTCTCCGTTGCCAAACTATTTAGATTCACCCTGAACGTATGCACAGGCTAGCAATAGTTTCATTAATTTTATTTAATCTTACAACCGCATAGCGCAATGCAACATACTATGAACATTCCTTCCTAATTCATTTGCCAAAATATTTGTACCGCATCAATGGCTTAGGTCATGTGTAACTTACAAGAGACGGGAGAAAGTAGGAAAAAAGAAGATGAATTTGGATACCATGAAAGCATTTCTACATTTAGGCTCACAATATTCATAAAGATTTTATGAAGCGTGTTTATTATTTTTATAAATAGCTTACTAAGTACTCTTTTTCATTATCAAGCATACAGCCCGCCTGATGGCGAGTAGTCACCGTAACACATGGAGTGGTTTTGTCTAGCAATCGGGAGCCATTCTCTCACCCTGTGGAGTGGAAACCTTACCGACACAGAAACGTAACACTATGATAACATTTTTTGCATTTGAATGCGATCTTCTCTTTACCTCTGGACGGTTGCTGCAAATAAGAGCGCTAAGACGCTATAGGTGTGTATTAATATCTAGACCTCAGAATAGCTAGACCCTCAATGGTAAACTTTCCCCTTGAATGCCCTAGAATTTAATGGGTAGAGAGAGATACTCCCTCGCAGGTGAGGTTCGTTGACTCGAATTTCTCTAGAAACTCTCTTCCACCTTTCTCTTCTCTCTCTTCTTTAAAACTTGTCTTCGTCTGATAAGGCCGTGATGATAATCAGTTACCATTATGTGAGAGCAAGGCCAAGACCTTCCCAGTCGGTAAAAAGGTGTTTGCTCTTGATAGCGTGTTCCTATTAGTGCCTGAGTTCACACGCAGGACCGTTGAACTAGATGCAACTTTTAGTGTTGATAAGCTACACGTGCGTGTCCGCATGCGCCCGCGGCGACACGTGATGTGCCGTTTGTTGTTGATTGATCTTGGTTGCATGATTCTACTGTCACGTATCCAATAAATATGTGTGACTTTACGTCCGCGTGTGATGTAAGTAATTACTCATCAATACATTGTGAACACATTTGAAGATATAAGTTCAACATCTTCTTTTCTGTGTTCGTGGAGCCTTCGTGGTAATGATGTGGATTAAAAATATAACGTATTTGCATTAATGTCGAATAAATATTTTTTCAGTCTCCCTAGAACTCTATTGATAATAATGACAGTTAGTGTTAATTCGCCACATAATTGCTTCGACTTCGTCCGCGTGGAGTTTATCTATACGAGTAAACTAGCGCTCTTCCCGCGACTTCGTCAGCGTGGTTTTTTCAAACAAATGTAGCTTATAGTATTCCCCGATAAATGGACTATCCAACAAAAAAATATATTTTCAATTTGAATCAGTAGTCCCTGAGATTAGCGCGTTCAACAAAACAAACAAACTCTTCAAATAACAGTGAAGATTATGATCCAATAAATCTATTAGTAATAAAATAAAATATTTTTAGCAAAAAAATAGGACAACCGACTTCAATGCGTATAAATTTAAACTAAAAAGTAAGAAATAAATAATATTTTTATGAATTAGTTGAAAAGGGCGTCATAGAAAACCAAGGAAAGTATTGATACACATTTATAATTCTTTATTTATAATTCATACTCCGATATATTTGGAGCCGGTGCCAGCTAGCCAAGGAGGATAGTGTTTGCAATTTTCGAACTTCACGGAGCGGCGGATTATTTCTTAACTTCATCATTCATTATTATGTATAGTTAATGGATTAATCAAGTTCGTATCTATTAGGTAAGTTTATTTTGCTTAGGCTGGCACCGACTCCAAATATATCGGAGTATGAATTATAAATAAAGAATTATAAATGTGTATCAATACTTTCCTTGGTTTTCTATGACGCCCTTTTCAACTAATTCATAAAAATATTATTTATTTCTTACTTTTTAGTTTAAATTTATACGCATTGAAGTCGGTTGTCCTATTTTTTTGCTAAAAATATTTTATTTTATTATTTTTAGTGCAAATAAAGTATATTTTATTGAAAACGGATAGGCCTACTAGGCGCTCATTAAAACTTAATGGAAACTTTGACTAAAACGTTTTTTTTGTTATTACTGATTTGTTCCAAAAGGGTCGAATTTATATCGATACAATTTATACGGGCCATCTCTGATCTTGACGTACCTAAAAAAGAATCATTAAAATCGAGTCGTAATACTCATAATTGACGGAGTACTCAGGTAACAAACACAAAAAAACAGTCGGATAGAGAACTTCCTCTTTTTTTTAAGTCGGTTAACAAATAATATCACGTCTCAGACCTATAGCTCATTACAAATGCCTGCCATTCGTTCAAAATGAATGGTAAGTTAATGAACTATGAACCTAGTTATTTAACTTAAGTTCACAAAATAATTTGTCATAGTTTATGTGTTGACTATTGGACCTACTAACCAAAATTTCACTATTGCATATTAGGTAAAGGCAAGTTAAAAAAAAAATACATTATTTTGTGTTCGTGGACGATATTATTATTTCATCCGCAATGAAATTATCATTTTAACAAAAAAGTACTAAACCAAATTCAGTATAATTTATACGGGACCACCTTTGGAGTATGTCCTTCCTAACGAAAAAAGAAGCTTCAAAATCTATTCATAATTGACGGAGTAATCGCGGAACATACATACAAAAAAAAAAAAAAACATACAGTCGAATAGAGAACCTCCTCCTTTTTTGAAGTCGGTTGAAAATACACCTACCAATTATTTCGTTGCTTGTTCATTAGAAGTGGCGACATGGTAAACTGTTTTGTTTATTTATTCATCAGCTACATATCAGCATAATATAAATGTGCTTATTAATTTAATGTACTGTGGTTTGTTTATAGCATAACGATTGATAAAACAATTAATTAACGTTAAACTTGTTTGAAAGGCGACTGTTGATTTACATATTTCCGTATATTAAAATAATTGTCATCTATATTCAACATCCTACAAATAGATACTGTTAAATATTAATTAGGTGTGTGCAATTTTCTAGTCAGAGAACAAACGAATTTCTCATCTCTTCTTTATCGACAACATAATTACAACGTTTTGACGATTCAAAAGTATTTACTACATATATCTTTTTATTAAATATAATTTTAACTAGAAAATAATTAAAATAAGCATCGTTGCTCACGTTTAGTAAATTATTTATAATGGATGCACGTTCATAGAATAAATCGTGTCGGATATCACTCATTAGTATCGGTCGGCTACTATAATTATATCTCTCTCAATCAAGAAACTTAGAATTATAGGTAATATTAATGGTTTTGTAACATTTAATTATTCAAGAAACGGATGCATAGCTTAATAAAACCATTTAAACAGTCGTCCAGTTAAGTAAGAAAGGACATTATTCCCTTTGCTGTAACTTACGACATCCTGTTTTTGTGTGTTCTGTAATTTGACATTGGCTTAAGTACTTTAGTACAAATACCGCGAATGGCTCCTAATTGATTAGCGTAGCATGTCGTAGTGGTCCTTCGGGAATATAAGTACGTGGAAATTGAAAGTTTTTGTTTTTCGCAGAGAAGGGCTTACGCATGAGTTTCATTTGAAGGTTATTCCCTTGTGATTACTTCATTGCATTAGTTCCACCAATTCAGCTTAAATAAAAAACGAAGGCTGAGGTTGATTCGGGTAGCTTTGAATTTTAATTTGATTTTGTGTTTATTATAAAAGTCACTCTGTCTGTCTGCGCTTTCACGCCCACGTCAGACTTTTTGTAGGACCGACAATCGAAACGATTTTTTCATTACTTGACATTTAAATTCATTATCTGACCGATAAGTTTTGTAGGACGTGTGCGTTTCACTTTAGCAAGCAATACGCTCCATTTTTCCCCTACAAAAAATCTTTCAGCGATTAATGGACATGGCCGGGCACCTTAAACCTCATAGAGACCATTAAACAAAACCATAATTTTAGTACAAACTTCTAAACTAAGACAGATATGTACAATGCTATATTAACTCCTTTGTTGGCTACTCTATGCATCCACACTCATGTTTTACCATCCTATTAATCATTAATCATCTCTCCTTATTACACACTGTTAGGTAACCTTGTTCATGAAAAAATCGGGAGTGGTCTCCCCTTGACTTTCTCGTATACCGGAAACGACTCAAAGGTTGATAGAAACCTTATATTTTGATGTCATACATGCATGTTAAATTTTGGTCACCCATCCGAGTACCGACCGCGCACTTGGTTGCTTAACTTTCGTGATCAACGACTCAAAAGTTGATAGAAACCTTATATTTTGATGTCATACACGCATGTTAAATTTGGTTGCAATAAGTTAAAGCATGCTCGAGTTATCGTGCTAACGCGCAGACACACACACAGACACACACACACACAGACATAATTCCAAAAATAATATTTTTGGACTCGGGAAGGTCCAAAACGTGTAAATCCGTCAAAATCTCGAGGTCGAATTTTTTGACGATTACAAGACTTCCTCTTCCCACGTAGTATACGTACGAGAAAGTAAAAAGGAAAAAAAAATACCGAACATAATTAGTCGAAACAACTCTGAATCCTAGTGTGTTTTTAGATGGCGATACGGGCCCTAACACCTCGATTGAAGGAGGATTATTGCATTGAAACAGTTGCAGTGATAAGACTTCAGTATCTTATATCGAAACAAACTTCCTGCTCAAAATATCTTTCCCTATCACATGGGATCTTGAAGATGTAATTTCTTCGACACAGTTATACATTCATACGTCAGCGTGCGACGTAATAAGATAGGATATACAGAGCTGTATTGCATTCTCATAGTCCTGTGAAGTTCAAGAAAACAAAATAAATGATGATAATCTTAATCCTCTTTCCAGATCAGTACACGCTGGACAGCGAGTACATCAAGCGGTACCTTGGCGAGCTGACTCCCATGCAGGAGTCCAGGCTGCTGCAGCTGCGCAAATGGATTGCGGATCTACAGAAGGGAAAGGTATGTATGATTGAATATATTTCCATCGAGTATTGTACCTATACTACGGTCTTCTTCATGGTAGAAGATCTCCATTTCAACTATCAGTCTCTTACACATATTGTTGTCATCAGGTACCAAGCGATACAACCCTTCTCCGGTTCTTGCGGGCGCGCGACTTCAACGTGGAGAAGGCTCGAGAGATGCTCTCCCAGTCGCTGTTGTGGCGTAAGAAGCACCAAGTGGACCGGATCCTCTCCGAGTATGAGACGCCCGACGTCGTCAAGCAGTACTTCCCTGGGGGCTGGCATCATCATGACAAGGGTATGCGCAAAACAGTCAGTCGTTGTTCTTTAAAAATTCACAGTCAGTTTTATGTCTAACATTAAATTTATTATAGTAGCAAAATTTTCTACTGATCACCGGAACAAGAACTAGTTCGTATGAGAACTGTTTTACATTAAGACATCTCCACATCGTCGTGTCACACAGCGCAGCCTCCGAAATAATTGCATTTATCGTTGTTAGTCTTTGGAAATCTATGTAATAATTCTATACACGAAAGCAAACATCGTATTGAGTCAGGTATATGACTGAATTGGTAAATTTAAATGAGATTTTTTAAAAATGTTTTTGAAATTATTCTCATAATGACATAATAACATCGTGAATTTCAATCAGATATTTTTAATAATTATTTGAAAAATGGTCTAAATCCGAGCTCGCGGCCATTTTTCGATCGTACACTTCGGGTCTTTCCAGTCAGTGGACCGATCGCTCTGCGAACAATGTCTATGTGTGCATGGGGTCACATAGACATGGTATATCAGACAGTAATTACAATACAGCGAAAAAAATATTACTGGTACGTCGATGAATGCACGCGCTTGAGCCATCTTTCGTTAAGTATAGAAAATATATACCTACCTATCTGTCCCAATCGTTGTCTTGAGACAGCAAATAATTTGAGTGGAGCTCATTAATATCTAAAATAGCAGCTAATTTTTGAATATCATAAGGGATTTACTCTATTTCAAGGTCACAAGTGTCAAACGAAAAATGTACTATGTTTTTGCGTTTTTATATTTTCTTTTCAGCCACGTATCATATTATCATTTGTGATTTGCATAAAAGGCTAAGCCTAAAGTCGTTTGTCACAATTTGTTCCCCAGACGGACGTCCGCTGTACATTCTCAGATTGGGCCAGATGGACGTGAAGGGACTGCTTAAATCCATCGGAGAAGATGGCCTCTTGAAGTTGGTAAGTTGTATGTAATAAGGACATCTGATGTATTTTTTTATGTTATGTGGTTGGTAGACAAACGCATGACCTGCACTACAGGGCCCTACAGGGCAGGTCATGTGTTTGTAACATACATATAGACGCTAGCAACTGTAACATATGTTAACTGTAACATACTGGGTGTAAAAGACATGAAAAGTCAAACGAGAACCATGTACTATACATCAAAATAAGATATATATTATTTCAAAAAAAATATTGAAAGGGAAATGATTTTTATTGCCAGACGGCGGCCGCGTTCGTTAGTGTCCGTGAGCATCGAGTGAGCTACATTGAACGCTAACGTTTTGAAGCCATTTTTTGTTATGAAATACGAAAAAAAAATTATAATGTTTCTTTGGACAATAATTAAGAAATAACGTATAGAATACGTTTTAATAAAAAAAAAAAAAAAAAAATTATGACTTTGACCTCAATAAAATCGTAACTATCAATTTCCCAGGTATAGTCTAAAGGGGAAAAAATGTTATGATGGTGAGCAGAATACATGGTTTTCGTTTGACTGTTCATGTCTTTTACAGCCTGTATGGACACTAGCAACACTGCCGTGATACTCGCGAGCCGCCAACCATAGTCCTCTTCCTTACTCCGTAATGTACTGACAACCTTTGGCCTTGCCCACGCTGGCGCGACGCGTCGTGCGTCTGCGGTCAGCTGGAAAAATAATAATTCGAAATGAACGGTAGACGCCACCGGAGTGTGTGGCAGAGGACTGCGACCTGCGGAGGACATAGTACGTTGTTGCGTGTCAGTTTTCATCATTGCTATAAATAATTGGCTTAAAAATGGACCTTTTTGGCTTTAAAAATGAAGGCACAAAAATACATTTTGCGAGAACCGTCAATTATATAATGTCGGCTTTATTATTTTCATTCTCTTAAATTTCAGACAACGTCAAGTTTGGTTTGTTTGAATTTAATTCTAATGGCTTTGTGTTAAGCCCAGACTATGGTATTTAACGTTTCTCGTCTATTCTTCTATTGTTTTTACCATTTTACGTCATAAGCTGTCGTGTCTTCACATTGTTGAAAATAATCACATAAGTCAATTACAAATAGGTCTTATTTATTATGTATTCCATTTTGTTATTGCAAAAACACACAAAAAAACGTTTTCACACACGATCGAGATGGCAAACAAGCTTGCGGCCCACCTGGTGTTAAGTGGTTACCTTCATTTATTTATTTTAATTCAATTACACTGGCTACCTTTTCCTACAATCCCAAACACAGCGAACTGCTTCACGGCAGAATTCAAAGTGTAATTACTGGGCATGGAAGGCATATCATCTTAGTCTCCAGGATGGCAACGCACTGCAGTGTTAAGTGATTTACTCTGAATGTTACCTTCGCCTATAGATACTCTAAGGGTAAATCACTTAAGTGAACATACTCTTAATATTAGTAACGCGAACTGAGAAATTTGGCAACTCGTTTCTTTGTCGCACAATCAAGAAATGGGATTCACTGCCAGCACACGTGTTTCCTCCTTCCTACAATCCTGGTTCATTCAAGAGGCGTGAAGAAGCACCTTGCAGGTCGGCAAGACGAGGGTTATCTGTCGCACCTGGACTCCACTTCTGCTTACAATCAGGTGGAATGGAGTGAGAATGTTTGTTTGACGACGGCCACACTGCTGTTGCCCTGTAAAATAAATAAACATGTATTATTGTTGTTATTATCATATATTTAAATAATATTAGTAAAAATTACTAGTATAGTATTATATTATCTGTGGTAAAAATAGTTAATAAAAGTAGAAACAATCTCCAAGCGCATAGCATTGAATGTGCGGCAAATAAGTCTTTCTGAAATACTCAATTAGTGCCAGGTGCTAGGAGATTGTTGTGGCATCATGATAATAAAATCCTCTGCCTAGTGGCGATCATGCGGACGGTTAACCGCAACCGTACGCTCGCTACTGAGATCTTTGTTTGAAACCCAAAGTTAACTTCGACCGCAACCGCAAGCTCGCTACTGAGATCTTTGTTTGAAACCCAAAGTTAACTTCGACCGCAACCGCAAGCTCGCTACTGAGATCTTTGTTTGAAACCCAAAGTTAACTTCGACCGCAACCGCAAGCTCGCTACTGAGATCTTTGTTTGAAACCCAAAGTTAACTTCGACCGCAACCGTACGCTCGCTACTGAGATCTTTGTTTGAAACCGAAAATTAACTTCGACCGCAACCGCAAGCTCGCTACTGAGATCTTTGTTTGAAACCGAAAATTAACTTCGACCGCAACCGCAAGCTCGCTACTGAGATCTTTGTTTGAAACCCAAAGTTAACTTCGACCGCAACCGCACGCTCGCTACTGAGATCTTTGTTTGAAACCCAAAGTTAACTTCGACCGCAACCGTACGCTCGCTACTGAGATCTTTGTTTGAAACCGAAAATTAACTTCGACCGCAACCGCAAGCTCGCTACTGAGATCTTTGTTTGAAACCCAAAGTTAACTTCGACCGCAACCGCACGCTCGCTACTGAAATCTTTGTTTGAAACCCAAAGTCTTCGCGTTTCATTTACCCGATCGCTCACAGCAGCGATCCATCATGTACAGTTTGTGTGTATGTTGCAGACGCTGCACGTGTGCGAGGAAGGCCTGAAGCTGCTGGAGGAGGCGACGGCGGCGGGCAGCGGCGCGGTGCACGCGTGGAGCCTGCTGGTGGACCTGGACGGGCTCAACATGCGGCACCTGTGGCGGCCCGGCGTGCGCGCGCTGCTGCGGGTCATCGCCGCCGTGGAGGCCAACTACCCCGAGACCATGGGCCGCGTGCTCATCGTGCGCGCGCCACGCGTCTTCCCCATCCTCTGGACCATCGTCAGCACCTTCATTGGTCAGTCGCACATCCTTCTACCTACCTACACATCTAGACCAAGCGCCGTGCCACTTGCGCGCTCTACGTATACATTGCGCGGTAATTACTTACTATGTTTGAAACTTGCCCATTACGGTATTCACGGTTGTCTGTTGAGGTGGATAACATCCTATTTGAATAATCGATCTCAACTTGTAAGTGTTGGTGGTTACTCTTCTTCATCTATTAGTGTATCCTCAGGGGTGCCGCAGGGATCACATTTGGGACCTCTTTTATTCATTATATTATATTATATTAAACGACTTAATCGATCGCTTATCATGCAATTCTCTACTATATGCAGACGATTTGAAGATATTTACGGAAATCAAGGACACGGGACAGCATAAGTTACTTCAGGGTGATCTTAATGTGATTTCTGACTGGTGCGCTTCCAATGTGATGAATCTCAATGTAGAGAAATGCTGTCTCATTTCATTCACCCGCAAAAAAAATAAAATTCACACATCATATTATATAGAGAATAAGAAACTGCAGCGTAAAGAGATTGTCAAAGACCTAGGCGTTTTCTTTGATGCGGAGTTGACCTTCCGCTCTCATTATGATTATATAATAGGAAAAGGAAATCAAATACTGGGTTTCATAATTAGGTCAACCAGAGACTTCAAAAGGTCGCATAGCATACTGTCTTTGTACTATAGTTTAGTCAGGAGTATCTTGGAATACTGTTGTCCAATCTGGTCCCCTAACTATAAAGTACACATAGGTAATATCGAAAAGGTGCAGAAGAGATGTCTGAGATATATCTCTTGGAAATTTGGCTATGGTCGCTCACCGCAGGGTTATAACGACAGGCTGTCCAAGTTTGGTGTGATTCCCCTACAAACTCGACGTATAAGATATGATCTTCTTTATCTTCACAAAATAGTGCACTCGTTGATAGATTCCCCGAGTTTGTTGACTTCACTCAGTTTTAATACGCGACACAGACAACGCTGTGCTAATCCCAAGAATTTTGCGATTCAAGCGCATAGAAACAATACATCATACTATAACCCTATTGTTAGGATGTGTCGCTCGTATAATGAGTTGATAAGCAGTGGCATAGATATTGACATATTCAAGTGCAATTTTCCAAATTATAAAAGGGCAATATCAGACTGCCTGAAAGAAGAAACTTACCCTGCTCCCCAATTTGACAAATTTTGGTAAACTGATTTTTTTTATTATTCTCAGGTTTTTTTTAAACAAAAAAAAATTATTTGTATTGTGTAACTGATTTGATTTTCTTTTATTTTAATTGTAATATCTAATTTTTAGTTCTTTGTACCATACCATTTTAAGCCTCAAGTCTTATTGAGCATGTTGTGTACACTAAGTTAGGATTACAATCTAGTACAAAGTGATTTTATCATTAGTTTTTAATCTTGCTTTGATTGTAATCTGTCTGTGTACCTATATTAAATAAATAAATAAATTGTTGGAGTTTTTTAACACAAAAAAATAAATCGTTTCCCAACAGTAGTTCTTTTATAGACTTCGGCTTTATCTTAGGTCTTTTTACAGCCTGTATTTAAGATTCATCATCATCAACAGCTTATATAATGTCCCCACCGAGTAACTAATGTGGGGCTCGAGCTTACCCCACATTAGGGGCGATTAGGCCTTAGTCAACCACGCTGGCCAAGTGCTGGTTGGTCCACTTCACACACATCCTAAGAATTTCTTCATAGGTGTGTGCAGGTTTCCTCACGATTTTTTCCTTCACCGCAAAAGCGTCGATTAAACGTACAGTCAACAGCATGTCGGGCTATACAAAACTGTCAAATTGCTCCAAACGATTTTCAACCTAAAGCTATTCAGTATAAAGTGCATAATCGATTGGAAAATTTGACAGTTTGTGATAACCCAACGTGCCGTTGTCTGTACATATGAATTCAAAAGTTGAAATCACATTGGTACGGGGTTCGAACTGGGGTGCCTCCCGGGTGGAAGACAACGCTCTTACAAACCACGCCACCGACGCTTCTACGCCACCGACGCTTTTATATTATTACTATGTAGGTATACATTGCGCGGTAATTTTTGGAGTTTTTTAACACCAAAAAATAAAAATCGTTTCCCAACAATAGTTTTTTTTTATATGTTTCTAGTTTTGGTGTATAGATTGCGTGTTCTTTTTACACCTCTATTAAAGATTACTTGTATAATATTACTAAGGCGCCGGTCACACTGCATGTGGTCTAGCGATGAGTTCTGCGAGCCACGTTCACTGAAATCGGTGGCTTAGAAAAGCAATCACACCGCGACGGTCAATGTGAACGCACGTTTCGTCGGAGTTCCATTTTTTGTAAGTTTCAAATAGTCACGATGTCCGACGACATCGAAAAATTTATAGAAGTAGTGCGAGAAAAATGTACTTTTAAAGTTCCGATTTTTTCCCTCAAATTATCGTGGGTAATAAAAAAGTAACCGTTACGTTAGTTTGCGCTTGCGCATTTTAATAAAACTACTTTCACATTTTTCATATTATGAAATTGCGCCTATTTTTAATTTGTTTCATATTTCTTACTTTGGTGTCAGATGTGGAATGTTGGTTATTTTCATAGGAAATCCTAACAAATGACTCCATCTCAAATGATAATATGCCAAGATTATGCAGGAGAGTGCTCATCTTGTCCACGATAGTTAAATTACACTAGGTTACTCTAAATCTGCATTTGTCCTCAGATGAGAACACTCGAAGCAAGTTCTTATTCTATGGAGGTAAAGACTATCTGCAACCGGGTGGGCTCCTGGACTACATCCCCAAGGATCTCATTCCTGACTTCTTGGGAGGACCATGCAAGGTGTGTACCGTCATTTAATGACAACTTTTAATTAACCTGGAACACGCTACAAAATTACATGCCCAAAAGTGAAAAACGCAGTTTATGAATAAAAACAATCATATAATATTGACAAGATGTTCCGTTCCGGTGACTTGCAGGAACGAACATTTTATATTTTAGCACGGATTTTTATACACTGGTGTTTGGAACATGGCATAACAAGCACCTGCCCATGCTAAATTGTAAAATAGATTTCTTATTTCTCAACACAACATACGAAATTTACAGAAAATTTCTGAGCTATTTAAGCAATTTAGAGTTTTTCATAAGACTATACTTTTTATCTCTATGTAAACAGGTATGTGCTTACTTGTTACTTATATACGGAATATTGTTACATACCATCTACCGACAATATTTCGTATCCAGTAGACGGGCCTTTTATACCTATCTGTCTATTTATTTTTTGTAAACAATATTTTGATACTAACGTTTATTTCTTAATAGTACTAACCCAAAGTTTTGTTTGCCGTATCGCCACAGGCGGACATTGTAGACGGGGCGTCGAGTGTGCCACAACGCTATTACGATATCGTACGACCGTGAGACTATATGCTCGTTCACAACTGTCCAGTTATCCACGTTGTGCCATCGTATTGTTCGTTCAATCTAGTTCATAAGGTCGGAAATTGCTTGCATGTCGGTTGAAGTTTTGCAGAACCTTTTTTTTTATTACATATCTAAATAATTATGTATTATAATAAATATATTACAAATTTACGCCACACAAAGTTATTTCATACTTTGAGAATGCGCGTATGCATTTAAAATTATATTAGGAGTGTACAACTGTTTTTATAATATTTGTTTCAATCAATGCATCGTTGATTAGTTAATGCAATTTATTTGAGAATTTTGTATGTTAGGTTATCAGTGTCTGTATAATTTATATTATGTATTTAATTTAATATTTGAATTAAGGACTACAAATGTGTAGCGTTATTTTAAACAGGATCCATTCCATATACAAATCTGCTTATTTACCTCCCGAGTCCAGAGAAAGTTGAAGCAAATAAACCGATTTTTTGTAATTTTTCTTTTGTATTACTCATGTTCAAGTTCACAAAAAAAGTGTCCTCGTACGAGTACGCAAATAAATTTTGTATAAAAACTTCATTGTAGATATGAATATAAAGTCTAACCGAAGCATACTTTTTAAAAATTAATAGAAATAATTAAGGATAAAACTGAAACTAAGTAGCTGAATGTACTCGCAATACCTATCTGCACGGACGCCGATATCATTTGAAGGTGCAGTGTCTTCGTCTGATTTAGCAAGTGCTTCTAATATTTGGTCGACCATTAAATGGCCTAAAATAAAGAAATTCTTAAGTTATTTAAAAAAATAATCACTATGCTTCGTATGAGTTAGTTCATGTTTAGACCACTAGTACTCACACGAGTACCTACATATAATTGTTGTGGTGTTTTGTCATAAATAATTTCAATTAATTACGAAAATAAAACAGTCTCTGAATAGGTCGTTAGTACTATTTCATGATATAAATATGATTAGAGGATATAATTAACTTAAAATTCTGATTAATCGCCATTAAAACATTCTAGCAATTTCCGTCCAATCGTATGCAAGGAATAACATTATAAAATCATCTTATAACTCACGTATTTCACAGCGTAAACGTCGGCTAATATTCTTGGTATTTCACTCAGTTACGTCACAGCCAAATATACATAGTTAAAATGTCATGCTCGGTCATTCTACTAATGCTATTGTTGCACGTTATCACAGAGTAATAAATAAACCCTATATTAGATTATTACTTTGCGATGTTATTACCTAAAAAGCCGTCACACGAAAATAGACTTTGAATATCTACACTACATTGTCACTATTCATGTTTCTTTACATCCAAATACTATTCACTATGTTTAACAATTTTTCACTTGTATGTTTGGTTAAGTTTTTTTTCTTGTCTCTATGTTTCTAATAACGAAATGAAATTGTACTTCTAATATGTTTTAACCGATGTATTTATTAATTCTTTTTGTTGATATTCTTTTGTCAATCTCTATCTGTCATTTATTTATAAAGGAGATGGTCCGAATTTGTATGGAGGCTGGTACTAGGCCACCCCCCAAGACACAAGTTATATGAGAAAAAAGAGGATATTTTTAAGAATATTATAGGACAAAATCTCTAATTTTAAATCCCCGCATTTTAACAAAAAACAGCATTTTATTTTGGCTCATAAAATCGTTATGCAAAGATGTAAAATTCAATTTAAAAAAGTTGACGTGTCAGTAATGACAACTGACAGCTGACATGAAGATAGAATTAAGAATGGAGTCATTACTCAAATGAAAAAAGTGAGGGCAAAAATTTTGACAACCTTTGACATTTCTTGACATTTCTTGACATTTTCTAGAGAGGCTCTGTCTCTTTCTAGTAGGGTGCCTATAGCAGAAAAAATAATTACGGACAATCTTGGACTTCGTTAAGTTAATAAAATTAATTAGTACTCAAAGTTTAAAATATTTTTGAGTTTACCATGACAAAGAATTAACATTCATAATAATTAGTTTTAATCTTCCGTACAACTGTCTGTTACTATAAGTAAATTTACACTTAACATTGGCGAAATATAAAAATGAAAAAGCTCTTTATTAAATGGACTTTTCTAGTACTTTTAAATCGTCAAAAGCCCTACCACCATTTCGGGACGAAATAATAATTATTATGCTGAGATGGAGCAGAAATGGCGAAAGACTCCGGCGAAGAACTCCACAGCTTACAATTTTGCAATGATTTCAAAACGTCAATACAAGTCAATAAATAATTATCAATTTCATTTAAGTTACAGTTTTACATGCGTATATTTTGGGTAGTTATTAAAAATAAATAAAGTAGTAGTAGTTGTAGTTTTATAAATTCTGTAACGCACTAAGTTTATTCCTTAATTAAAACTTGATCACAAGAACTTTTCTATTTTAAATCTAAACATAAATAACAATCTAAACATTCATATATTACATATGTGACTCAAGAATTTATGTAAAACAAAGTTATATATGCACATAATATTGATACTTAAAAGAACAAAATCCTTTATTATTATATGATACAATGATATCCGCAGAATATAGTTACATATTCACATAGATACTTCTAAATTACAAAATATTGACCTAAAATATATTACTTTCATATCAATCGATGTTTCATAATACTTTATAATGATTGGCAAAATAATCGATTCTGTAAAACAACTAAGAAGAAAGTTACAGCTAATTTTGTACAAGACAAACTTAAAATCGCTCTGCTATAAGAAAGAATTATGCAGATGTGACTTTATTCTATCATGAGACCAACAATTAAAAATATGAATACCGGTAAAAGATGTAAAAGAATCATTTGTACTCGTAACTCGATTAATACTGGTTAACGTATGACAAGGTATATAACTTTGTCATGTGTTAACCAGTATTAAAAAAATATGCATAAAACGATAAGAATTTCCTATGTAAAGTTGGTCGGTACGCAACGTATCACACCATGTATTTGGAATAGCCCGTATAAACTGTTTTCGGTTTCAAAGAGTTTGTACCTCATTCTTACTTTAAATTGAACGCCCTACGTATATATATCAACCTTCTGTACCTGTTACGCAGTTACGAAGTCAGAAGGATAAGAGCGAAGATAGTGTAATTTCCGCCTAGGGTCTTTCGGAAATCTAAAAAGAAAAGAAAATTTTATGTATACAGGCACTTTTAACTTGTAATTAACATATTAAAAACTATCATTTGATAGGCTTGAATAGCACAGTCACAATTTTATAATGCTGTGTCAATTTTACTAACCCAAATTCGAGTGAAGTTTGAGGTCACTGTGCATATTGCACTCTGCGTTACATGTTAGTAGATGCAAATGTGAAAGATAAAATACACTATTACACTGCTAAAATCCAATCAATCATTTTGAATATGTTTCAAATTCAAATTCAAATTGTTTATTGCGTGTCACAATTCTCAATTAAAATAATGTACATTGCACAAATTACATGTTTTGTTTGTAAATAAACGTTCCCAACCAAAAATGGGTAGAACGATTTATGTATTATATATACTATAATAAATAATCTATAAACTATATATATAATCTATATATATCTATATAACAGCTATTTCAAAGACTTAAAAAAATATATATATCAATTTTGATTGCCATTTCTGAAAGGAAAAAGGTTATTATTTTATAATAATTCTGGAAATCCTAGTCACCCTAGTCAATTTGTTTACACATATTTGAATAAGTAATTTATGTATGAAAATTAATTAAATTCAGATAGTATTAAAGCCGAGTATCAGAAATTACTTTCCCCTATGGAGTTTCGCCCAATAACGATAATCATATGGAATTACATGTGAAAAACCAATTTTACTTAGGTGAACAATAATATGCAATTATAACACTTACAAGTGAAATTTCAGACTGCATCCTGGATACCACTCACTTCTGCAACCACGAACTATACAGCGACGCACCATTTTGCACTATTTATAGTTATTAAAATGTAAAAAGCCGTACCAAAATCGCGAGTCGATATTTATGAATATGTCAATTACGACAATTTATGTCATGTTGAGATTTCGGGACATTGACACATGAATAGAGTGCTGCCATTACATAAATCCTTTCATTTCCCAAAAGTTATAGAAAGAATCACAATGATGATTTTCAAAATAAAATACAAACCTAAACATTAAAAGTAAATATATTATATTAATTTCTTTCATCGATAATAAATACTGATAATTGAATACAATATGTTAAGTTTTTAGCTACTTTTCTACTTTTGTTTTAGAAAGATGGCGAAATACTGGGGAAATCTTGTTTCTATGTAGTCGTGTTTAGAAAGAGATGACGACAATTTCTAGAAAGAGAAATGTGAAATTTGAAATGTCAAGTATTGTCAAAATTTTTGCCTTCACTTTGTTACTTTGTCTAATGACTCCATTCTTTAGTATAAGCTCCTTGGACAGCTGACCTGTTATATCTTGTCAAAATATTTTCTTTATAACTAGGCATGGGGTCTGTTTTTTTCAGCCTACAACTATTCTTATATTTGCTCTTGTTTCTGACTAACAATAGAGATTTCAATAATTTTAATCATTATTTAATCAGAGAACATTCGATTTAAAGGTTAGATTTCTTGCATACACTTTGAAAAATTACTCGAAAATGCGGTGGATTAAAATTAAAAAACAAAAACGGTATATTCAAGATCCTCAGAGCATAAGCTTTCGTTTAATATATAATTTATCGTAGGGGTTTTCAAGTACCAATATGGAACATCTCCTTTATGACCAGCTTATATACAATTAAAATTTTATAAATATGTGACAGTGTGAGAGGCAACAGTGGTATACGTGACGTCACATATATTGTATGTATGTGTCTCTCTTTGTGCAAGCAAATGTAAACAGTCGACAGACTATTGGTGGATTCGATTTAGGTGTAGAATTGTACTTATTAGTGTAATTACACACTTTGGATGAATTTCCGCAATTAAATGCTGCAAAACACCATTTAACCCCTTAAGTGGCAGGCAGACATATTATGTCTGCCTGTTAGTTGCATTTTTCATACTACCCTGGGAGGGGCCTGCCACTCAACGCCATATTGGTGTTTTATTTTTGTGCCACTTGTCTGATTAAGGAACTTTATATCCCACCGATGTTTCGAGCAGCACTGTGTCAGAAGTCGCGCGCTTGTGTACTACGAGACACAAGTGCGGCACCAAGCTCACGCGACTAAGGCACTTCTATCCTCTATATTGTTATTTCTGTGGTATATTATTATTAGTTTAGGAAACATACTCCACTGTTGTTGTAATCCCAAGCTTATGGTGTTAGTAATTATGGTGTATGTTGTATGCAGAGCTTCGTGCACGAGGGCGGTCTGGTGCCGAAGAACCTGTACGTGGCGGGCGCCTTCACGGAGCGAGACGGGGACCCGCTCAGTGAGGACAGCGTCTACCGCTGCGTCAGCCTCGGGAAGGGACAGGTACGGCCTTGGATCTGGAAGAACGCTCCATGGAACTGGTTTCCTGCTAACGTGTGCCTTATAAATTTAGTTCTTAGGCTAGTTCTAGGAGGTCCACCTTTTTACTTAAAAACGAGTTTTATTTACTGACTATTGCTGCTGCTGCTGTTGAATCGGCTTCTGAAAAAGAGACAAAAAGAAATACCCAAAAATAATTTAAATATATTATCTGTCTACCCTACCTTAAATAAATTTACAACGAATATTGTGTTTTATCTTATTTACATGGACATACACAACGACTTATTTTAAAATAAAAATGACTGAAATTGGTTAATTTACATATTAGTACCAAATGTCTCTTGTCAGGGTTGCTACACATATAAGAAAATGAAATGAAAACGAAAATGAAAAAGCTCTTTATTTAAATGGACTTTGCTAAGTACTTTTAAATCGTCAAAACCCTACCACCATTTCGGGACGAAATAATTACTGAATAGCTGCGGCGAAACCGGCAGAGTCACGTGGCGTTTTCCTGAACATTCCTCTACATATATTCGACTTTACAACATTTCTCTACATATATTCGACTTTACCACCTGTCTGTGTCAATTAAAGGCGCGACCTATGCTGGCAACCTTGTCCATACTAAATGGAGCGTCCCGCACGTGCGTAAAACACTCAGAAAACACTATTAAACTACCTATTATGGAATTATTTTTGCGTTAACAAACGCGCAAAAACATTTAAAATTAGAAAATATACTGAAAAAAATTAACTTGTTCCCGCCCTGGACAAGTATTTTTATCGCGTAGTTATCGTTCGAAATGTGTGTAGGAAATCATGTGTGTAGCTACCCTCAGATGAAACACGTATTTAAAGCCGGCCCCAGATTATTTGCAACGCAAAATGCAACGTTGCACGACTATAATGTGGACGGCTTCCGCGTACGCAAAGCGAACGTCTAATTCCGACAGCTTTTAGCACGCCATGTGAGCCGCGGAGTTTACTGCGCGGAGCGCTATTGCGAACGGCCGTTCAAATCATGCTACGTGCACTCAAAGCGTACGTTGATAAACAAAAATCGGCCGGAACCAAGACATTTATAGGCAAAACTGGAAGCCACAACTCAAACAAAAAGTGAACACAATTTTTTTTTACCTTGAAACTTCTTATAATCCATTTGTCCCTTTCTAACTACTAGAGCATGTGTTACGTGACCGTAATTCATACGTACTTAATACTTCATACGTGACCGTATTTAATAATTCATACGTACGTACTAGATCATATTTCTTGTGGGAGATAGGAATAGAGAGGTAGGAAACGGAAACATTCAAAGGTTACTTGAAGTCATAAAACTTGTCTTCACTTTTTTAGTGGTAGTGTGGCTTTCTGTTTTACCTATAAATTTCTTGGCGGGAACCAACGCGCGTGCGCTTCTTGTGCGCTCGAACACAATAAAATATATTGAAAATGTTGCATATTGTGTTATATTGTGTTATAAATAATGTGGACGGGCTTCGTGCAACGTAGTAGGTTGCGTTGCAAATAATCTGGACTCGGCTTAAGTAGCGGTGGTGTGTTGTGTCAGGTGCACGAGGTGATCGTGGTGAACCGCGACCCGCAGAGCGTGCTCACGTGGGACTTCGACGTGCTGCGCCACGACATCTCCTTCTGCGTGTACCGCACCGCGCACGAGCTCAGTCCCGACGACCACGACAATGACGACGCCACAGGTCAGTTCGCAACACGACAATAGGCTATTTTACACCATCAAAAGACATAGTTATTTGTTCAACAAGTGAGCAAAGTTAATTTTTGCTCACGAACCAGCGAAGTAGTCTAGAATTGAATTCACGAGCATAGCGAGTGATTCATAAATAGACTACTGAGTGCAGTGAGTGATTTAAAGGCACGAGACAAAAAAATTTGCTCTCGTGTGAAACATACTACTTTTCACTTCTCCAGCAGGAAAATTGTTAAAGGTGAGTAAAACAATGAAATATTTTAATACATGATTGTTATTTTAAAAATAATTATTGAAAATTGAAAGTAAGATTACTAATATAATTTAGATTGAACGTTACGGTCTTGTTCAGAGCTCGCAGCAAAAAGCGTTTTTCCTTCGAAATTTTTCGAAGCAAAAGTGGTCTTTTGGTGCTGGAGAGGTTAAAAATATAAAATTTTATTTTTGTGATAAATATTGTAAAAATAATCTCATTTCATTTTTTCAAAATTTATAATTAATTTTTAAAAATCGACTTTTTTAATATTTTTTCTAAAATCTCTAAAACGCCGTTTGCCATATTGGAATCCGACGTGACGTCACTCCGTTGGTAAACAAAGTAGATTTGTATCGTGCTATTTTATTTTCACAAATCTTGTTACTTGGTCTTTCGCTCGCAGTCGTTTTGTTTACTAACGGAGTGACGGGACGAGCCAAAATAATATAGCGGCTTGCGTTTCCTCGCGAAAATCAAAAATCGAAAATAAAACTTAGTTTTTATGGCATTACTCGGTTTGAGCTAAATATAGCTTATGTCACTCAATTCAAGTCTTTCACCACAAAAGCAGGCGCACACTGGTGACTATTTTGTCACCTTCGTGGAATGTATGGAGATGTCCTAAATGTCACCCACTTGTCACGTTGTAACGTGCGCGCACTTCCATACATATCCATGCGCTTGATAAGGCGCGAAGTACACCAATCTGGCGTCTGGCAAGGACACGGGCGCGGACGTCATTCTGTTTTAATTGAACAAATTCGACGCCGTCAGGGCCGTTGATGCCCGCGCCGTGTCCTTGCCAGGCGCCGATCAGTGTGCTTAGCGCCTAAGAGTGACGAAATAATTACGGTGACAAAAGTTAATGCTACATATTCTAAAGGTCAAGGAATTTTTGAAATCGTTTTAGTAGTTTTTGAGTTTATTCGTTACAAGCATTCAAATCCGCCGCCGTGGTGGAGTGGTCAGTAACGCTGTCTACAAATCTGGCGGTCCGGGTTCGAGTCCTGGTAGTGGCAAATGTTAGTGTGATGAACACGAGCATTTTTGTTCATGAGTCATGGTTGTTTATATATTTATTTAAGTTTATTTATAAAAATATCTAGATTATTAAGTATATTTGTCCGTTATCTAGTATCCATAACACAAGTTCTTAAAGATACTTAATTTGGGCTAGATAATTGATGTGAGCGTTGAAATATATTATTATTATTATTATTATTAAATCTTTCCTTTTTTATAATTGTTAACTACTTGAATAATATAAGTAGTCCTGCTTTTTTTAAAGCAAATTCTAGTTCACATTGCATGCCGTGGCAACCGTGGCAACCGTTAAGTGGCACGTAGCTTTAAGTTTTTTGTTCCTAAATTTGTGACTTGTAACAGTGTTTATCTTGTTGGTTGTCGTAATAAATAAATAAAATCGATGTATTTTTGTGTTATGATTAGGTGCGTGCGTGGGGGCGATGGTGGAAGAGTCTCGCTCGGTGGTGGAGCGGCGCGAGTGGCGCGAGGGGGAGCACTACCACCGAGTGGAGCCCGCGCTCGTCTGCCACGACGGGGAGAGCGTGCAGGTACTGACGATACTCAACTATACTCTCTTTTTACTTTCTCGTATACGTAGTATAGAGGAAGTCTTGTAATCGTCAAAAAATTCGACCTCGAGATTTTGACGGATTTACACGTTTTGGAGTCCAAAAATACCGTTTTTGGAATCATGTCTGTGTGTGTGTTTGTCTGTGCGTTAGCACGTTAACTCGGGTATGCTTTAACTTATTGCAACCAAATTTGACATGCATGTATGACATCAAAATATAAGGTTTCTATCAACTTTTGATTCGTTTCCGGTATACTAGAAAGTCAAGGGAGACGACTCCCGATTTTTTTACCGACTTCAAAAATGGAGTAGGTTCTCAATTTATTCGGTCTTGCTCAGGGTTCACACGTGATGCTGGAAGTAGGCAGCTACGTGATGCAGTGGCGCTGCGAGACTGTCGAGTCCCACCGAGCCGCGCAACTGGTGTACTACCACGAGACCCTCGCCAGCCATCACTACAAGTACGTACACTGACACACAGCCAGACACACTACAAGTATGTACACTGACACACAGCCAGTCACACTACAAGTACGTACACTGACACACAGCCAGACACACTACAAGTATGTACACTGACACACAGCCAGTCACACTACAAGTACGTACACTGACACACAGCCAGACACACTACAAGTACGTACACTGACACACAGCCAGTCACACTACAAGTACGTACACTGACACACAGCCAGTCACACTACAAGTACGTACACTGACACACAGCCAGTCACACTACAAGCACATACACTAACACACAGCCAGTCACACTACAAGTACGTACACTGACACACAGCCAGTCACACTACAAGTGCGTACACTGACACACAGCCAGTCACACTACAAGTGCGTACACTGACACACAGCCAGTCACACTACAAGTACGTACACTGACACACAGCCAGTCACACTACAAGTGCGTACACTGACACACAGCCAGTCACACTACAAGTGCGTACACTGACACACAGCCAGTCACACTACAAGTGCGTACACTGACACACAGCCAGTCACACTACAAGTGCGTATACTGACACACAGCCAGTCACACTACAAGTACGTACACTGACACACAGCCAGTCACACTACAAGTGCGTACACTGACACACAGCCAGTCACACTACATGTATGTACACTGACACACAGCCAGTCACACTACAAGTACGTACACTGACACACAGCCAGTCACACTACAAGTGCGTACACTATAACAAAGTAAGTAAACCTACAGTGAACCAACAACCAGGACAGATTTTATTTCACATTATAATAAAATAACGAGTTATAAGTTTACCTTAACACAAAAGTGGCTGTACAAACTTACCATCTCCTTTCTTACGATAATAACACTTAACTTTTATGGGTGAAGGGGTGAATATTGAAACAATAGTAAAATAATTAAAATCATTTAGTCTCTCTTAACAATTTGCATAAATACATAATGTATAATTTTGCCTTACATCAACAATTTGCATAAATATTGTAATTTGTACATATTTTTGCCTTATATTTATGACTAACAAGACTATAAATACAATATTTTCTTCATCTTGTATAACTCGAGAATTGAGCCCCCTGTTCATGCCTTAAGTTTTTTTTTTACTAACACACTAACACTGATTTTCCTTTTCTTTGATTCCACCTGGAGCTACTTGCTAGGCTAAACATAAAAAGAAAAGACATACACGAAAATATTTACATAAAATTTACAATAAATGGATTAGATACTGTTTTTTGGTGACTGTCGCGACAATTCTGACAGCGTCACTGGGATTTTGAAGAAAATATCTAGTAATTTAAAAATAACAAAAAGACTGAAATAGCCATGGGAAGCCGGCAGAGTAGAATAGCATCAGCCCATATCCTCCAATGGGTGTCGTAGAATGTGACTGATGGATCAGCAAAGGGGTATTGATCGCCTTATACTCCGTCCACCAATCCGCATTGGGCAAGCGTGGTGGACTACTGCTTAAACCTCCTTCGATGACAAGGAGAGGCCTTATGTCCCAGCAGTGGGGCGAATTATAAAGGCTGTTAAGATGACTTCACTGAAAAGGGAGAAATAAAAGTATTAAGGTTTAAAGTATCTTGAATACCATGGGGCTGGCACCGACCCCAAAAAAATAATTCCATTTATTGAATGTGTGACATAGAAATGAGTTGTCAAACTTCTTTGAGAAAATAATATTAATCACGTAATTGCTTACGGAACATCAGGAATTAAACTCGTGGCGGGTCCACCGTACCATTGGCCAGTAATGAGTTATGAGGGAACATACATAGAATAAAAATACACTTAGTACAAATTGAGAATCTCCTCCCATTTTGAAGTCGGTTAAAAACAGCAGATCTGCTGAAAGATACGCCGAACAGCCGCCACGGGAATTATTCGTGTCATATAAACGCCCTTACTTTAACCGACAACGGCGAAGCCAAGAGGAAGGGTTATTATTATAGAAGTTGACGTTTTAACACGTTGACTTACTACTGCAAACTCACGTCATTTTACTTGACAAACCTTCTGATGCGGAGGGGCACGACACTATTTTCTCAGTGGTACAGTTTTAGACTCGCCGTACTACTAGGGTATGGCCAGTGGTACGGTGGGACCGCCACGATTAAACTCAAAGGCATTATCGCCTTTGATAGTAGAAACCAAATCGTTGACGTTTCTATGTTTTGACATTTGACAGCTGTCACTGCGATGTCAAAATGAATGAAAACGAAAATGGAGTTTCTCCCGTTCTTGTCGTAAAAACACGTGCTGAGAGACTCAATTTTTAACCAAAATCTACCGTAAAATTTTCTTATACTTAACTTTTATTGAGTTTTCACTTGACATTAGCAAAATGCATAATTATTAAGATTTGCGAAGGCCATTAATTTTAAGAATAGAATAGAAAACGAAATTTTTTTGGTTAATACGCGATAAGGCCCCTGGGAATACATGACGACCTTTAGGTTCGATGATAACACTCCCAGATGATTTTTTTTATTAAGAACCAACTATCAGTACAGTTAATCACAGGTTCCCTTTAATGCATAGGACGTGAAAGCAAAACAGTATACTTCCTACATAATATAAATTCATGTTTATTTATTTATTTGTATTTTATTTATTTATTACGGTCTGCCAACATTGTTACATAACAGCATGTGCACTTAATAATAAAGTATAGCGATAGGGGTACATACAATGCAACAACTTATTATGTTAATTGTCTAGAGTGATAGCTCTCTCTTGCTTTATGTTTGCAGTGCCCCCACGGGGTGTCATGTGTCCAATGTATCTATAAACTCATTGTAACACCTCATGTAACTATGTGACAAGCAAATAAATAAATAAATAAATAAATAAATTAATAAACAATTATAGGCAAACACAACGTGCAAATATAAATAAATTGATTGGTATTGATAAGCTAATAACATAATTATTTACAATACATTCAATAAGTTTTAGTTAACAATAATATAGGACATTATGAATTGCCTTACAGGTGTACACAGCATTACATTTTAGTCGTACCATTACAATTACCATTACTCTAATCAATAATTACACTCAAAAGCAATGAGCACAAGAAATGGCAACTGACTACATATTAAAAATATATACTATATTAATCCTTAACAATGTGAAATAGTTTATTTTCTAAATTTACTTAATGAGGTCTGGAAGATGTCGACGTCATTAGCGATACCTTATTGCTCTTGCTTGAGGAGTTTATGTTAGTCCGAAACAAAACCTTGGAAAACGTTTTATTCAATGTGTATCTTAATTTTTTTGGGAACTATTACATTTATTTCCTGAAGTAATTTAGTTTAGGTGTACTTATATTCCCATGCACCAGTTTATATAAAAACAGGAGATTAAAAATTGTCTTTATATCTATAATTATTTCGTAAATAACGTGTTTGGTTAAAAAATTAGTAAATATCTGTGTATTTAGTTACTTAAGCCTCATTTTCTATTTGTTTCTTATTCTGAATAAAATAAAATATTACACATCTACATGTGCATACATACATACAATAGTTATTCCAATGTTTGTGTGCAGGGGGTCCATGTCGAGCCTTCAATCGGGCACCAGTGGGTTCTCGTGCCTCAGCGGCAAGTCTGCGGCCAGCTCGTGCCCCTCGCGGTGATTGGAGCCGTCCCGCGGGCCCCCCGCCCCCCTGTGAGTCTCCCCAGGACCACTGCAGGCGTGTTGCGTAGATCTGTCACTCGCCAGGTTTACCTAAGTGTTACTGTCCACGGAGAGTACGTATTCATTATACGCTTGGTGTACGCAGGCTTGCATACAATTTTACGCGCGTTGCAGCTCCGTCGACAGTGTTTCATTTGTATGTAAGCAGCAAGCGCGTACACACGTATAATGACGTATACGCGTCTATGACGATACGCCTCCGTGGACAGTATACGTAACGCAGACATTTTTGTGGAACGTGATATTGAAGCTTTGCAGTGTATTACTGACGTTTTAGAAAATTTGCACTGTCAATGTTATGGACTAAGCTAGCATGTAAAATCAATGTGATTTAAATTAGAGTTGTTATACAGCGACTTAGATTTTTTTAGTTATACAGGTTAGTCAGAATAGCTTTGTCAATTTTTTTTATTATTTGGTTATGTGAATGCTTTCTACACTTTCTTTATAACCAATAAACTAGGAATACGTGTTCAGATCTTAAGATAACATATTTTACAATACGCAGACATTCATAGGATATTTTCTAAAGGACAAAGATGTGATAAGTCTAAAAAAATGGACTTCTTTATTTAGACCATTGCTAGTTGACTCTCGATGTAGTAAAGGCTGTCTACAGACGTATGCGTTTCCTAAATTTCTGTGCAGTTTCTAAATATTTATATGTATTTACTATTAGATGTTACACAGAAATAGTCAAAAAGACGCTGTTTTAAGTTACCAGCAAAATTAAATACACAATAACATATTTATAATCGCTTAAAAGCAAACTTTGTATGAAATACGCATTGATTTTACGTGCTAGCGTCTGCAGACGTACTTTTAAATGAATCAGTGATAGAAGTACGATACGTATTAAAATGGTGTAATACATCTTAAGTTAGTTAGAACACTGTTACTATCAAAATGAATTATTCAAAAGAAGTGCTCTTTAAAACTGTAAGCTTGTATTAAGGTTTTGAAATAAAACGGATGTTTGAAAGCTTACAATATATTGTCAGCTTATGTTGACTTATAACTTTATTCATATTTAGGAAAATATATTGCCTTGGACGTGAGATAGTACGTATTCCAAAATACGGCATCATTCGTAAATGAGGTCTGACGACGTTTACTTAGTAATTTCTCATAATAACATAATTATTATGTAAAATAAGTTGATTAGGAGGCATACGTATTCATTAGTGCTCCGATTGTGTGAAAAGGGCAACATTGTCAGCTATTTGTGACCGATACGATATTATGTAATCGTATTTGACAGCTGAATGTTGAAATGTCAACGTGATATGACGTAATAAGTAAGTGCACATTCTTTATGAATTAAACTAAAATACTGTAATTTCAAAGTGTAACTATATTGATAGTTTAATTGCATATAAAGTTTGTTATACAAGTAAAATAAAACTGTTTGATCTTATTAAATATATAAAGAATTACATTATGGATTTGACATCTGTAATAATAAATTTTGGGCATCTTTGGGCATCTAAGTCTCGTTTATACTACATAGAAGATGTTTGAAAGCAAAATATTTATTATGTAAGTGTAGTTTACATTTTTTTTTTATTTAATAGAAATATATTTCTACTAATAATAGCTTATAGAATTGTCGCAGTGCTACATCAGTATTGCAAGACAACCAAATCTATAAATGTATCTAATCGAAATAAATATATTTACTAACGTCTTTAAGGTTTAAAACATCTTCAGATAAAATTTAATATCTTATTAAATACTTTCTTGTAGAAAGAGATTGTCGATTCAGATAATTAAAAAAAAAACATTTGTCCAATAAATTAAATTTTATTATGATTATAGTATATTATGTATACATTTCATACGCAGGGGACGAAATAAACTCTTACCCATGACCATTTCACTAGGAATTGAAATATCGAATCAATTGTAATTATTAGTCATGTCTGTGAACTGTCAAATAAGCTGACATTTATAGCAGACAATAATTGCTATTTGTCATAAGTCTTACTCGTAGTTGTCGTCATTGAGTATATAAAACATTACGAGAACTCAAACTGTTACACTTTATCTTAGTAATAAGGTTAGTCGCGGCTCAACTATGCAAATATCATTCTTATTGAATAGTTAATAAAGATCTATTTTCATAAAGCATCGAGTTTAGTATAAAAATAGACGTTATATAGTTTCGATATAGTTCATATGTGGTTCTGGCGTCACTGTCTTGAGGCAGTTTTTTTATTTAAAAGTAGCTGGGTAGCTCATTTGAGGTTCAGTAATGTTTATAATATTGAAAATTTAGAATAAGTGAACGGCAGGGAGATTCTTTGAAAATTTTATGAATTTAAACTGGGTAACTCCTAGCTTTTCTCTGTTAATCAGTAGCCGAAATAAACTTCATCGGTATTCCAAAGCATGTAAATTTTCCAGAATAACTCCCTATTGTTCGAGTGACCCCAAAACCACATGCCAAATGCTCCGATGGCCAAACGTGTTGCTCAGGGTTACGTAACGTAAGTAAACTATGAAAAACAAACGAATCTGCTGCAAACAGTTGTGTAAGGAAAGTGGCTTAGGTCGGGAGTTCGTTCAAATATAGGCCGTAATACGATTAGCAATAATGATTACTTTTATTATTGGTTCGGAATGTTTGTTTGAGGTAATTGAATTGAATTTAATATCAAGCAGATCACTTGTACAATAATAATTTAAATGTGGTGATTTTGAAAAAAACACTATTCATAAAATATACTAATTTGTGTTTAAATATAGTTTTTTTTAGGAATACATTTTGACTCGGTACGATTGTTTGATACACAATGTAATGTCATATAGTCTATCGAATAAATATACGACATTTAACATGGAGGTACTTTTACTGTTCAATAATTTTTGGTTGGTGGATTTGGCAAACCATTTTTGGCGTAAAGATTATGCTTTGTTTCAATCGAGATCTTTTAAGCAGTTAGATTTATTTAAAAAAGCATCATGGATCTTTTTAACACCCTCTACATACTTTATGACTTATTTGGTTAACTTTGTATGTTCAAGTACTAATAAAATGAGGTTACTTTATTAGATCTGACACTTAAAAATACATGAATCTTTTTTAAATGTACGTCGACCAATTTGAGGGTGAGAAGACAAAGTTATTCTACGTAAAAACGTAAGGTTTGGTAACTCAATATTTGAGGATAAGTAGGGTCAGAGTCTCTGGTATTTGCCAATGTAATATTAATGGAATCATATTTTTTCAACACAAATAACTAATTATATTGTACATTATGTAAATACTGATTATTACAATGGTTGGTCTGATCTACAGCTTATGTCCATTAAAAGGAAGGTTCTGACGCATAATTACTACTAGAAGTATCCAATGGTAAGCATAGCATATCAAACTAAAGTCTTGGCTGTAGTGAAAATTTTAGTTCTTTATTTCGAATAGCTCTAGCGTCCATTTTATATATGATAATGTCCTTAGAAATTTAAAGAAAGATATGAAATAATTGAGTGATTTATTTTACTCGTCATTGAATTTTAGTCTTTTTGTAGGTACAGATGTTTAAAAGTTATCTTTAGTGTAGTTTTTTCTCTCTGTATAGGTATAAAACAGACGGCCAAAATAATATAAGTAAACCTTCATGTAACAGTACTTAATGTCTCTGAATATTTAATTTTACTTTTAAAAATTATGTCACTATTTGTGACAACGTAAATTCACGTCTACGTCTGTATACATTCAAGAAAGCTTTGTAAATAAATAAGTAAGTTAAGAATATAGCACACCGTTATCTTGCCCTCGGAATTCCTCATTTTAGTGAAGTTTGCTATCGGACAGATCACAAATAACATTGACATTTATGACATTTGTCGTAAGACCTAAGTTCCCTTGCCGAGCTACGGAATGGTGTAAATCAATTATTTTCCAATTAATGTAGTCGGCCAGCCGATAGCGAATAATGGCTTGGCAGCAATGAAACGACAAATAAGAAATGCGTAAAACACGCCTCGTCTCACTCGCACGTTCGTAAAACAACAGAATTACGAAATGATTTTGGAGGTGGTTCATTGCTCGGTTTGATAGGCAAACTATAAGATAATATCTCAATATCTCCCATTACAAAAAGAATCCATTTACTTAAAATTTAAAATGTAAAAACTAAAATATTTTTCATTCATTTTCAAATTTATCATCATCTTTTTGGAATTCAATCCGAATTAGAAAGGTTTAGGCAATTTGACTATTTAAAACTATAATAATTATAATTAAAGTAATATTTTTTAAATTCAATCTAATTAAAATTAGAAATGTAATTGTATCACCTTAGAAGTCTTATGCGTTTCTCAACGAGATTAAAATTGTATTTACTTATACATTCTCACTGTGTAAACAGTCCACGGCATTTCAAGTTGAACTATTAAAGATTACAGTCGATCAAAGATGTAAAAGTGGTCGTTTGATATGCCGTTGTCTGGTAGTTCTAGCTTGAACTAGAGAAGCCTTAAATTTAAAATAATTAATATTACAGAGCACCTAGCTGCATACAGTTTAGTATGAGGCCAATTAAAAATAATCTCTAATACTATTAGCTCAAGATCTTAGTTCGAATATCCACTTAGATCATAGGAATATTTAGATTAACAATTCTTCGTTTGATTTGTGGTAGTAACAACGATGTATAACTGGTAGTTAGAAACAAATTACTTAGCATAATATGGACACGGAATTGTGAACCGTATAATATAGTAGAGTAAGCACTTTATTGCGAAATGGCGTCTTTATTCAACTTCTTGTTGATGTATGTATTATTGATTATAGAAAAAATTATACTTATTTAAAGAAGTACGAGGTTGAAATTTGTAACATTGGGCGTTACTCAATATGTGCTTAACACTTGTTAAAGGTACCTGGAATTGAATACAGCCAATTGATGAAATATTTTATTGTAATATATTGGTTACATTATACTATATGGATTATAATCTTAAAAACACAGATGTGCGATGTGACGGCTTATTGACGACGAAATTATAAACACCTAGTTTTTTTAATTTACTATCGCTTCGGTTTGAACTGAACGCCGGCTGCACGCAGGAAAGTGACACGTACCGCCTGAGCCGAGCGTGCAAGCGAGATCGCGGAACAAGCGATAGAGAGGCACAATCGGCCTAAACGTTCGTCTTGTGTATGACGTTATCACGTAAAAATATCATTCCTGAACTGACTTTACAGACAACCAATTGTTTTTACTCGAAATGGGTTCACTCTTGAACACTCAGTGTATGAGGAAGCCGAAGATTGAGCGAGTTTACCCAGAAGATGCCTATTGACTCTAACCTTAAATAGAGCAGGGTTATAGGTTATAAGATTTCGGGAATATGGACGCCGGCAGGGAATTCCTCTCTTTAGTAATTTGTTGTAACTCAAATGATATAGAATACAATGTACCTCTATTAATATTACGTTACGTCAAAGTATGTAAATTGTGCACGTAGCATTTAGTCACTTTCACAAACTTTAAGGTGAGATTTCCGGAATCTTTAGGTAAGGGAGCGGTTTCTTGCGACGACGCGAACTTCAACGTGTATGAATTTCTGAATTTGTATTTTAAATTATTAAAAACCCAAACTTTCTAATAATTTCTATTTGGGTAATCCAATCATCGCCTTTATTTAGCTTTATTAAACTTCAGATCACTTATATCGCCGGGTTAGTGCAAAAACCAACTAACTGTCACTGTTATTTTTCGGATTTACGATGAATTTATCTGCCTTTATTCTACATAATTAAAAACATAAATATATGAGAATGCAGATGATCATTACAAAAATTACAAAATCTTCTATCTAGCAGAAGTTTAAGATTCCCAAACTTTAAAATCGCAATAACTCAAAACTACAATTCCATGGGTTAGTTGGTATTTGCATTAAACCGGCGATATGATCTGAAGTTGAAACGTAAAAAAACCTCTTTCCTTCATTACAGCCTAAAAAATTATTTTTTTAGGCTTTTTCTAGCAAAATTCCTATGGAATATGTAAATATGTTTGAATAATCATTTCAATTTGTATAATAAAGATCTGTATTTAATGTAACTTTATTTATTTGATTTTCAAATTGTATACTATACATTATTTATAACACTTCGAATATTTTGTAATAAAAATGTGTACTTGATGACCGCCTTAATTATTGTAAATACATAGTGAAGTTTGCCCAAAACCCCAAAAAAGAAAGAGTTTGAATTTAGCGCCTAATAGTTTTTATTACCCTTTTAAGCATAATAGAAGGCTTTATATTATTTAGTTCTTAAGTTCAAGTGATAAAAACATTTTGCTTAAAAGTAATATACTTAGTTGTAAATTCCGCTCAATTCTCTGGCTTGTAAGCGGTTTTCATTGAAGCGGTGTAGATGATATTGAAGAATTGTCATCTTACGAAGAAGTGACAAAAAATATTGTGCAATAGCAACATTCAATTTACTTATCAAAATGTAAATTATTATTTATTTAAATGAACTTTGCCTTTTTTAAACCGTTTTGGGTTAAAAATAATGATTTATTTCAATATTTGGATGGCATTTCGTTAGGAAAACCGATAATAAACTTGCCTATTTGATTTGAACAAGTCTCATCAACAATATCTTTTTAATGTAAATAATTCCGGTTCTTGCTTTTGGGCATTTTTTTTTCATTTGAGTGTACCGATGCCGATGTCATTACATGTTCAATAGTTTTGAGGAATAAGCGCAATTTCAGCTGTGTTGTGATGAATGAGCAATTTATTTTAATTTTAGTGTAAGTCGTATACGTCAAGTAGGTAAATTGGAAAAAGTTATTACGAGACCGGTCGTATCGAATGTTATTTATTAGAAATCCAATAGAACAATAAACTTAATGTTAGTAGAATTTATTGAGAATTGAAATAAAATACTTAAAAAAAATATACTACTGTTTTTTTTCCTATTCCTTACCTTTGGCGGGATACCGAAATACTTTGAGTATTCACTCATGCCACATGTTGGAGAAATAATAATTCCTAGCGATAGAGACCCAATTCCGTTGCTGTAAACAGACGGGGTTTACGTCGGATGCAGCAGGATGTATGAAACAAACTTATCTGACAATAAAGTAAAAAGTCATAGAACTTATGGTTCTGTTCGACCATTTCTTATGAATACATGAGGGGTTGAGCAGAGCCTTAGGTAACGCTTTGTTACACATTAAGCCCCATCCGGCATTATGGGCCATGAAGTGTTGCCACATCCTGTCGCCTACATGACAGGGGTATATTTTTACTATTATTATTAAAATTTATTAATTTATATCGAATTTATTAATGATTGTAATCTCAAGAAATGTCGTAATATTTGTTTAATTTATTAGTTTTTAAGTTCATGTTATGCCCTTATATGAGAGAGCTCATGTATGCCTGTACTAAATATTATGTAAGACCTTAAAAATCTTACCACATGTTAAGCAATAAAATTCTGATTCTGGTACCAAACCCAAAATTAACAAGCCTTCAGTAAGCAATCTAAAGGATAAGCCAAAAACCACAGATTTTATAGGTACCTACTCTAAATTAAGCAGTCCTGTTAGGTACTTATTTACGGTCTACCCGTTTGAAAGTTTTACAACAGTTTATAGGTCCACGTAGCCGATACAACCACAGGCGGTCTCGTAAACCTGGCTTGATAAGGAGTTTACGTTTACAATAGCAAGCGGTGGGAAAGGAACATGTTTGTGGAATTTCAAACGCTCAAAGTTTATATTTGCACAATTGTAGGGTCATTGCGCCTGTTTGCCGACCGCTTCCACTTTTCGTCCATTTAACCGACCTCCTTGATATAACGCCAAAAAATAGCAAAACGGTTATACATAGGTCCTTAAAATATTTATGTATTACGACCTGAATAACTTAACAGTAAGTACATGCCTACACAGTTCACTGAAACACGGCCATTTACTAGGATTAAGCTATGCAGTTTATGGTACCCGGCGAAAGAGTGAAAATATGTCAAATATTGCAGAAAAAATAGTGACGTGCCGGAACTTACGCAGTAAATAAAAAATAGTTCTATTGTGTTTCTTGGTTTGTTTACTGTTTATACATATAGCTTGCTATAAATATAGTGTGGACGAATAATTTATTATTCTAATTTACAATAATTAATATAAAAAACGAAGTGGACGAGAAAGGGTATTCCCTTTTTATTAGAAAGTCCTAATCTCGACCGGGTGGTCTATAACAGGCCCGCCCATGTCAATTAGGTTCTGTCTGATATACGAAAATGCATGTAAGAAAACTAAATTTTATTTAGCAATATGAACTTTATGTATACAAATATTCGCGATGGCCAATTTTCGTCCGCTTATTAGCTTTAATAAAGTATAAACCTAATACGTTGAAATGGCCTATGGTCGGAAATCGGGCATAAAGTACAATACGTCCCAGTTTTCGACATACTCTGTTACAACAAACTAAAAGTGATTATTTTATGATACCTGCAACCAATTAAAACAATTGAATGAAAAAATATTTACGACGGCCAATTTCAGTCCGCTTATTAGATTTAATAAAGTATAAATGTAAGACATTTAAATGGCGTGCGGTCGAAAATTCGACATAAAGTAAAAAAATCCCAGTTTCCGACATACTTTGTTATTTTAGAATAAATTAAAGTGATTATTTTATGATATTGTAATAAAATTTTACAATATTATTTTTTCAAATAGTATTCAAACAGTTGAATGAATGGGCCTTACAATGTCTTACAATGGGTCTGATAAGAAGGCTCAAGGTCACCCAAAGGGCAATGGAGAGGGCTATGCTCGGAGTTTCTCTGCGTGATCATATCAGAAATGATGAGATCCGCAGGAGAACCAAGGTCACCGACATAGCCCAAAGAATTGCGAACCTTAAGTGGCAGTGGGCAGGGTACATTGCGAGGAGGACTGACGGCCATTGGGGTGGAAGGAAAAGTCCTCGACTGGCAACCACGTACTGGGAAACGCAGCTTTGGTAGGCCCCCACAATGTGGACTGATGATCTAGTAAAGGTCGCGGGAAGCCGCTGGATGCGGTCAGCGCAGGACCGCCTGGTTAGGAGATCCTTGGGCGAGGCCTATGTCCTAAAGTTTCTCGGCTGATATGATGATGATGAATGAAAAAATATGCAAGTTTAACATCATATTTTAGGGGTTAAAAAGGCAAAACGGACTAACGGGTTGTTTTCGGCCACTTTTCTTTAAATTTGTAATATTATGATGGATAATAGTAATGACCTCATTATTTAAATAGTGATTGGTGTTATTTTTTATGGTAAATGGTTGGCAGACAAGCATACGTCCTGCTTGGTGGTAACCAGCAACTGTAGCCTTAGATGCTTGCAACAGTGATCTGACACTCGCGCGCTGGCAACCCTTATCCCTTCCCCGTGGAGCTCTAGCGACCTTACTTACTAACAGAAATACAACACCACAAAAATTTTTTTTGACTGGGTGTCTTTTGTAATGGGGAGGTAGGTGTCGGTGTAGGTGTAGGTGCAATATTTCCTTCGGATCTTAGAAGGTCAATCTTTTACAGTGTATTTTTTCTAGTTTTAAAAAATATTTACGCGTTTGTAAACGCAAAAATTATTACATATTATTATTAATTTATTTTAAAAATATGTTTTATAGAAATGTCGTGATTGTGATGTAGAAAATTTTGATATTTATGTTGAATAAGACTATGTCTTGTTATATTATTCGTTGTCTTTTTATAAGTTTTATAAATATTAATTGATTTGTCTGTATTATGAGATTCATATCATGTGAGTGTGTGAGTAAAGATAAACAAAATTTAAATTAAGAGAAATGCCTAATTAATACGAAAACTAATTCTGATCGCTTGTATTTTTTTTAATTAGATAACTATTAACAACTTTTTGTAACGAAGACTGATTTTTAGACTACAGTTATTATCTTGATTAACAATTTCATTTTAAAACATATTTTTATTCATGAAATCCATACTCAATTGATGCGGTCGCAAATAGGACAACTGGTGGACGAAAACTGAACTTTGCGGTCGGAAACTGGTAATATTGGCATTTTATTACTTATTTTAAAATATTAAAAACAACATAACTGTCACCACTAACACGTTCGCAATAATTATAAATAGACTAATATAGGAATTCATTTCAGTAGTTATTTTATAAAATTATAATAGAGAAATATTTTAATTTTATTTTCAAAGTTGATAACTCCACTAAGTGGACGATAACAGGCGTAATGACCCTATATGAATTGTGGTAACGGTAATTGCTTATTGTATTAGCTCCTGGTCTAGCTTTGCCTACCGTTAGACATTGAGCTTATGGTAAATGCTATTTTTCTTATCTGTCTCGCTCGACGTTGTCTTGAGATGGGATAGTTCGGACCGGAGCTAAAGGAGTAGGGGATTTCCTAGTACTAACTTAAAGGCAGTGGCGGCGTAATGGAGGCAATCCGTCTCGGGTGCCAAACACCATTGGGTGACAACGACAGCACCAAAAGGGGTGACGGCGTCGTAGTTAGAGAATGCTGCGCCAACTTTGATTGAAGTGTCAGCACCCCCACCCCTCTCCCCTCTCGCCGCCTCGAGTTCCAGTTCCAGTCTTACTGCTTAAAGAGGTGGTTATTATCTGACGATGTCTTCTAAATCTATTACTTTAGGCATCATGATATTTCTACTAAGTAAGTACTTAGTAGAAATATTAAAATATGCTTAAAAAGTAGTGTAGGTGTACCTTAACTTACAAGGACAAATTCGCTCAACTTTCGAGAACATAAAATTAGAAATTTATAAAAAGAAAAGTTTTGAAAAAAATAATAATTTGAAACATTGATTTAGCTTCTTATTTGGCATGTTTAGTTAATATTATCTATCTATTGAAATTTATACCAAAAATTAATAGAAAACGAAAAACATACATAATCAGAAACGAAAGAAGGCTAAATTCGTGGTGGTAGTCCTGTGTGTAGCTCAGTTGGAGGAGCAAGTCCCACGTATAAAGAAAGGTCGCCGGTTCAAGTCCCGTCTCAGCATTTATCCATGACAGATTTTTGTCCATGTTTTTCATTTTCTATTCAATTTGGTATCAACTTCAATTATATTTAATTACTTTATTGGGACATATTTAAATAAAACTGAAACTACTTTTTTAGGTACAGAAAATTAGTTAAATCTAGTTTTAATGGCACATAGCTTACAACGTTCCTTTACAGTTGGCGAAGGTTTATAGCGCGATAAAATGCCGGACAATTTTACGCTGTGGAAACTTGAGTTTTATGGACGCCTGTTGTTACTGAGGTTTTCTATTAATTAATAGGCATTATGATGGATGAAAGTCATAAAAACAAAATTATAAAAATACAATATGCTCTTAACCTCGCTTCTTAAACGTATAGCACCGCCGCCCTAGGGGAGGGGCCAGGGTGTGACCGTGAGTGCTCGGTCACCCACTACGACGAGGTGATAAGCAGTGCAATGCGGACGGAGGCGCCCCCGCGCCTGTCGTCCGCTGCTCGTCACCGTGAGGGGGAGGGAGGGCGATTCCGCCTCCTCCTGCCCCTCCTCCGCCGGCGGAGCGCTGGTGCGTCAGGATTATCCTCCCGCGCGCGCTCCGCCTCCTCCTTTTGCGAGATGACGTTTTCGCAGAAGGAGACGACCGCCGCCAACCGTCCAGTTATGGACGATGGCCTCCCTCGCCTCCCGCCTGACGGCCTCCTTCTCTTCGGGGGCAGGGCGCTCCCGAGCGCCCTTCGCCCCGTCGTCCACTCGTACACTCTGGCGAGCACTCACGCGTCGAGTTCCCAAGGCGGAGTGCAGCATATTTTTTTTGGAATTATGTCCGTGTGTCTGTGCGTTAGCACGATAACTCGAGCCTGCTTTAACTTATTGCAACCAAATTTAACATACGTGTATGACATCAAAATAATATGGTTTCTATCAAATTTTGAGCCGTCGATCACGAAAGTTAAGCAACCAAGTGCGCGGTCGATACTCGGATGGGTGACCTAAATTGAACACTCATGTATGACATCAAAATATAAGGTTTCTATCAACCTTTGAGTCGTTTCCGGTATCCGAGAAAGTCAAGGGGAGACCACTCCCGATTTTTTTAATATAAATCTAAGTTTTTCGGTTCTTACGTGTGAAAAGTTATTACAGTATACTTGATAAATAACTGATTCACTGCAATGATTGCATGTTCTTTCTGACATAGTACGTACGTATTCACTCGACTTTATCGGATGGCGAACTGGCGGCAATGTATGCCCATTGTGCATACACTTGTCACAAGTTAAATGCCCGCCGGCTTGGCCTATCTCCTTGTATTATTAAATCTGTGCCACCTACTTATCACCTACTACGAAATACGACATAACACGTAACAGAAAGATGTATAACACTTATCACGTAACAATAACACCATAAGACCATTATAATGTCTTCCTTACTCATGTTTGGAATTAATTAAATGATATAGAATAAGTAGTAGGTAAGTAGGTATATAAGATAATACAATAATAAAGTCTTCAGTCTGACTCAGTTCTCCAAGCGAGTAACATACCAAATTGTATTTTTTCTAAAGCATATCATATTGCCCTCGCCACATCCTAACTGGCATAGTCGGCAAACCACGCGTTCTATATACGGTCCGGGTCGAATAGCATCTTTAATTTCGTGACCGAGACGCGGGCAGCACCTACCGTGGGCTTCGGCAGCAGCAGCAACGTAGCAGAGCAAGAATCAGGAGCAGACTAGAACAAACACCAACCATCGGCAATACTCGTGGAGTGAGCATAATACTCGTGGAGTGAGCATAAACTCTGTTAACTCTCGAGATTCCTATCCTGTTAATTAGCAAAGTGTTTGACTAAGGTGTGAATTTGGTGTCTATTCTATTATTACACTTTAGCGTTAATAGATTAACATGGCTAGCGACAGCAAAGTAGATACAAGTGCAATTGAAGAGAAGCCGATAGCAATCGACTATAACACTCTTTCACTATTATTACCGTCATACAATGGTAACAAAAGAACATTGGCATTTTACATTGAAGGTGTAGAAAATGCTCTTAGTCTCATAACTAATGGAGACGAGCCCAGCATAGCAGACTTAATAAGAAATAAGCTATCAGGTAGAGCAGATGAAGCCCTATCTGAAGGAACAAGTGCAAAAACCTGGTCCGAAATAAAAACAATTCTAATAAGGAGATTCGGTGAATCCCGCAACGAAATTCAGTTGGTGCAAGAGCTAATGCTTCTTAAAAGAGACAGCAGCTTAGACAGTTTCGCGGACAAAATCAGGGCCCTAGAAAGCACACTAATACTAGCGGACCCACGAAAACGTAATTACTATCAGCAAATGGCGTTAAGTGTGTTTTTGGACAAAATAAATCCAATTACAGCAATATTCATAAAGCTACAAAATGTAGATAATTTAGAACATGCGGTTACTATCGCTAAACATGAAGAGGTTAAACAAAAAAATTGGAGGGCACAGCAATTTTAAACAGATTAAATCGAACTAAGATATAACAATTGGCTTTATAAAAATGTTACAGAAAAAGTCACCTGATTAGAATTAAATTTATCAACTATTCAGCGTTTATAACAGACTAGAAATATAGCTTCAACTTGCTTTTATGATATGGCCATGTTAGAGGATGCTGTAACATTTTCTCAACTTAGTAAAATGTATTCTAGCATAATCGGTCCCTCGATTAGAAGAATTAAATTACCTACAAAACCAATTAACATTGAGATGAACCTAATATTATAAATATTCAATTATTAGAACAGTGAAAGCATAATGTAGATACAAATGAAACATAAATGAAATATTACTCTTTCCAAATCAATGCTATGAAAACTTTAAAGGGAGAATAAAACTTGTTGAGTTTCTTGCCGGTTCTTCTCAGAACAAGACCTCCTGGTCCTGGTAGACTCTTGAACCGATGGCATCAAAATTGACTTTCATAAGTGTACTAATTGTACCTAAATGAATAAAGATATTTTGACTTTGACACAAATTAAAATTTTGTAATTGAAATACCTATTACATTTAACCCTTAACACCTATAACCTACTACACCTCTATTCCGTTCCTAATTATAATAACACCCAACTAGCACATAAGCAGCCTAAACAGTCTTTGTACGACTTAAATACTGTATAGTAATCGTACCACAGCTTTACTATTATACTGAAGCTGTACAGTAGTGAGTTTAAACATGATTTAACAGACATGTGGTATAGTAGCCGTATGATGGTAATCATAATACCCAAGAACATACAACAACGTATTATACAGTTATTGTATCGGCATTAGATATAGAGCCGAGTTGAGAATTCCTTTTATAACACTATAAAATCTAAATAGAGAGTGGTTGCTGGCCAAAGAGTTTAAATGAAGTTATAAAATGACTTTATGTGGCTTTAAGCTGTTGAATTGGATTTGATTGATCTTTGTAGAGCTATATTTACAGAAGAGAAATATTATCTTCTTGTAGCGCGCAAGCCGGTATATTTGAGAATTTTACAACATCCATATGGCAAATAGTTGTATAAGACAAGGCAAAAACGCCTTCTGGATCTAAAACAGTACAAATTACTTTTCTATCATCATTATAACAAATAAAGCGCGTCAAGAGTGGTTGTAGGTACTTGTAAAGTACTATCAATTTTAATATTGTTCTGTGAAAGAATGAAACGGGTTCCGTAGTTCCAAATTTGCAAACAGCGTAGGTATCTTGTACCAATTATATAGCTGACACTATTATTATTTTAAATTAGTGGGTGTAGTCCTTACTCCCTTTTAATTAGGGTGTAAAGGTTAAAAAAAAACTTATGGTTTGGCGGTACAATATTTATGTTAGAATTTTTATACAAAATTATTGTGAAGACAATAACTAACGACCTATTATAAATCTACTAAACGCAAATATCATAATCTCGTTTGACCAGGTTGAGCATCACAGGCATTGCAAGAGTCGACAGCAGCTGTAGTTGAGTTTTCACACTCTTCTGGTACTACCTGTAAATTGATAAAAGATTCTTGCATTAAATTACAATCAAAATGTACTGGTACATTATAGGTACATTATCTTTATCGCTAAAACATAACCGCACTGAACCATGCCATAGAACTTGGAAAATCTTTATTTGTGGATTTATTTGTGGTTCTTGGAAATATATTTATAGTACAATTGAACAGAGAGATGTTGACTTTTATAAATTAATTTCAAACTCATACTCAAATTTCTTTATTCACTAAGGTACAATTTGTACACTTATGAAAGTCAAGTTTGACGCCATCGGTTCACGAGTCTACCAGGAGGTCTTGTTCTGAGAAGGTTCTTCTCAGCCGGCAAGAAACTCAACAAGTTTATCCTCCCTATACAGTTTTCATAGTATTGATTTGGAAAGAGTCATAATACACATTGTTCACAATACATAATAATATGGAAGAAGGAAAGGAAGAGGTTTTTAAGTCATCACGCGGTCCCTAAATCGATCTCTGCTATAATGGAATATATTAGCTCAATTAAATAGCTTTGTGCTCTGTAAAGAAGCGTAAAAGACAGGTGTACGTATAAAAGCATACAAAAGCGCTTCACTACTACTATTGTAAAGGAGAAAATCCTATTACATCGAATACTAGAGCATTTTTGCGATACAAACCGGTAGAATAGTCATAGTGGATGTTGAAAGCTGTTGTAATTGGGCGCCATTACAGTATTTGATTAAATCATAATTTTGTTGGTTATTACTAACATTTATTAACTGTAAATGTGTACAAAATCATTATTCAAGCCATTATTTCTCACCTATAACCCCAATGAAAGACGAATACAATACTAAGAAACCAAAAATACAATCTATGCTAAATGCAGATTTAACACTTTCTAATATTAAATTTACTTTTAATATTAAAAACTGCATAAATAAGAGGCGCGTGAAAATTTTAACTAAAACATATATATACATTCACGATAAACTGGTACTCCCACTGATAATTCCAAACATAAATGAAAAAAATAAATGCTAACTTACCTGTACTTAAAATATTTAAATCTTCATGTTTCACTTCATCTGTCATTACTTCACTGTCACAAATCTATTCTTAAAAAATATATTTTGTTCACTTCCATCTGATTATCGCTATTATAAAATTAATAAAGAGTCGTAAAATCTAATTCCGCGATAAAGACACGTCAAAATACGGCAAGAACGCTATAGTCGCGCTAAAATAACTTATTATAGATACTATGGCGTATATTCCCGCTTTCATGACATGTTAGTAACGCCGTATTAACACACATTTTCGATCATTTTAGAGCAACTGTACAACAAATAGCCGTATAATTTGTGCCTCTTTTGAGGGTAAAGCAGCGCTGTAGCAGTCTTTACAATTTCTGTAGAGCTTGCTTATAGAGCCAATGCCGTATTTGAAAACTTCTATCTGGCCACTGAAGCGCTCGTTATAGAGCTTGTGTGCTAGTTGGGCACTATTCTAATTCTACAAAACCTTACCTAATCTTGGGAAATAACGAGTTTGTATCCTCACGAAGCATACCTGAAAATAACAAGGGAAGAAGTTCCGAAAATTAGATCAAGCTAACGATTGCATAGCCCAACTAATACATCATGAACAATCGCACAACTGTAACTGTACCTATGCTACAGGAAGTTTCAAGAATAATCTCATTCAATACATTTCAGATAGTAGCTGGATTATCATAATAAATGAAGAAGACGAGTGTTACCTAGTACCTAACCAGCGACAACAAATACATCATTCAGTTAGCAGAAAAAACCCTACAAACATAAGTACTTACATCAACATAAAAGAAACAATTCCACTATCACGTCCTTTAAGCAACACCTAATGCATCACCAATAACAATAAATATGGACGTAGTAGAATTAGATGATCTGAAAATTCTCATGCAGAAGCTGAAAAAATTGTACATAAGAAACAAGACCCACTAGTGTCACCTTCATCACAGCAGCAGTTACAACAGTGGCATACAAATATTGGTTACTATAAATGGTCTAAGGTTACTACGAATAAAGATGACCTCAACCTCACCAGTTGATGTCGAACCTCAACAATTATGCGCTTCAGCCGTCGAAGGGAAAGAAGTTATGGGTATAAGAATACATGAATACAAGATAACACGTAAAGGTCATACAATAACACCATTGAAGACCATTGATGTCTTCCTTACTCATGTTTAGAATTAATTAAATTATATTGATAGTATCTATATAAGATCATACAATAATAAAGTCTTCAGTCTGGCTCAGCTCCTCAAGTGAGTAATGTTTTTAAAAGCTTAAATTACCTCCTTCCGCATCCTAACACGCGCCTAAAGAAGTTTTCACTTCAAAAATTATAAGTGTAATTATAAGTCAGTTCTCACCAATTTTTTCCACGATATCCTACTGGTACCTGCTTCTCGATTTCATAATCGCCATCGCGGTGTAGTGGTCAATAACACGCATCAGGCGGTCCGGGTTCGAGTCCTTGTAAGGTTTAATGTTTTGTGTGATTGATACAAACATTTGTCTACGAGTAACGGTTGTTTATTTATGTAAATTATTATTATTTTATTTAATGATACATAATTTTCGCTAGATATTAGATAAAAGACCACGTCGATGCTTACTCCCCTCACCTCCCCTAAAAGGCGGGAAGGCCGACGATGCCCCGTGACATCCTGGACATCGACGATTGAGTGTCCGGTGCACTAGTGGTTGACCATTTTATTTTTTGGGATAAACGTAGAGTTGTATCTTTATGCATGACTTTTCAAATTACTATGTAGGTACATTTTTCTTACATTTATTTTATTTTATCCACAACGATTTCCTCCGCGTGATACAGTTACTTAGGTCAACATTTTTTGGACATTTTTGGACTTCCATACGACCTTTTAACCCCATGCCCATACGGCAAAACAAACTCCTAAATTCAAAGTTTCGTGGTTTTATCTACGATAATGACGAACTCCCATAGAAACTTTCTTCCCTTATTTCAACCACTTCGTGCCCTTTCCTCCAAAAAAAGGTAGCTTATGTCCTATAAGGTTTAGTAAGTATATTTTGTACCAAATTTTATCAAAATCAGAGGCGTGAGAGCGTGAATTGGTTTGACTCCTGACTCCCATGTGACCTTTCATCCCCACACAGGTCATATTTCGAAAACGCTAGAACAAATATTTATTAAATTCAAAGTTACTTACATCGTTTAATCACCGTAAATGATGAATTTTCATACAAACTTTCATCCCTTATTTCGACCACTTCAAGCATTTTTTGTCTTTTCTTAACTTCTAATCACCGATTTTGAACAAATTTGGTACAACATTGTACCGTTAAAAATCGGTGTAGGTGTAACCATTTAGGCACGTGATAAGAAATAAAAAATATTTGTTATAGCGTTTTTGAAAATTTGACCTGTGTAGGTATGAAAAAAGGGATGAAATCTATGTGGGGATAAAGGTAGCCTATATTTCAATATCTAATTCATATTTGTACCAAATTAAAAATCTGTTTAGTAGTTTTTGAGTTCATTCGTTACAAACTTTTACAGGTACTTAATTTAAATGTGAAGTTTATCTAAAACATAAAGAAACCAAGTAAATGGACCGCTAATAAGTAATATTGTTGGTCAGGTATTATTGGTGCCAGGATCTTGGTAATATTAATAAGTAATAACACGCAGGCGGCAGCAATATAACGCACGGCCGCCGCCAACTGGGCCACAGGTTTACGATCGGCCATTGTTCCTAGGCGGAATTTTTGAAAATATTGCTACCCGATAATGTTTTATAGGTGCGACCTAATTATTTTTGTTTTTATTGATGACGGAAATTCGATTGTAGTAAAAAACTTATTACAAAATATTTGAGTGCTTTCCAATTTTATTGTTGGTAACTTTAATTAAAATATGAAATTCCTATACAGCCTTTTGAGGTTTAAATAAAATAAAAAATAGGTACCTCGATATTTTTCTTGGTTCAATATTTATTTAGATACATTATTATGTATAATTTTTAATTACTTTTACATAAGTTTTGATGTGGAATGTTTATAAGTAGAATTAGAATACTTACTTTGAGTTTTATTTGAAAAGATAGAACCACATTAAAAATACTATAGATACTTATTTGATAAACACAATTATGAAAATGTTAAATATTTAACATGGATTTTTTTTTTTAAATTTTACTATTGCAGACTGTCTCTGATGACATTTTCTGCGTCACCGGGTTTTAAGAAGGCGAAGACCTTGGGGGGTCCTCAAGCCTGTAGGTCGGACGTTCCTAGAAGATTACTGGGCGACCGAGCATCTCCCCCGTGGGGAGTCTCTCGACCGCCTAGCGTCCCTAGGGCGTCCGTGTCGGTAGGGAGCGACATGCCCGAGGGTGCCTCTAAAGGCTCGGACCTCGGCTCGGGCACATCGTGTCGTGGTGGAGGCGGGGAAAAGCGCCCCGGTACATCCCAACAAGCACATAAGCAGCCTAAACAGACTTTGTACGACTTAAATACTGTATAGTAATCGTACCACAGCTTTACTATTATACTGAAGCTGTACAGTAGTGAGTTTAAACATGATTTAACAGACATGTGGTATAGTAGCCGTATGATGGTAATCATAATACCCAAGAACATACAACAACGTATTATACAGTTATTGTATGGGCATTAGATATAGAGCCGAGTTAAGAATTCCTTTTATAACACTATAAGATCTAAATAGAGAGTGGTTGCTGGCCAAAGAGTTTAAATGAAGTTATAAACTGACTTTATGTGGCTTTAAGCTGTTGAATTGGATTTGATTGATCTTTGTAGAGCTATATTTACAGAAGAGAAATATTATCTTCTTGTAGCGCGCAAGTCGGTATATTTGAGAATTTTACAACATCCATATGGCAAATAGTTGTATAAGACAAGGCAAAAACGCCTTATACATCTAAAACAGTACAAATAACTTTTCTATCGTCATTATAACAAATAAAGCGCATCAAGAGTGGTTGTAGGTACTTGTAAAGTACTATCAATTTTAATATTGTTCTGTGAAAGAATGAAACAGGTTCCGTAGTTCCAAATTTGCAAACAGCGTAGGTATCTTGTACCAATTATATAGCTGACACTATTATTATTTTAAATTAGTGGGTGTAGTCCTTACTCCCTTTTAACTAGGGTGTAAAGGTTAAAATAAAACTTATGGTTTGGCGGTACAATATTTATGTTAGAATTTTTATACAAAATTATTGTGAAGACAATAACTAACGACCTATTATAAATCTACTAAACGCAAATATCATAATCTCGTTTGACCAGGTTGAGCATCACAGGCATTGCAAGAGTCGACAGCAGCTGTAGTTGAGTTTTCACACTCTTCTGGTACTACCTGTAAATTGATAAAAGATTCTTGCATTAAATTACAATCAAAATGTACTGGTACATTATCTTTATCGCTAAAACATAACCGCACTGAACCATGCCATAGAACTTGGAAAATCTTTATTTGTGGTTCTTGGAAATATATTTATATTAGTTGTACCTGCCCGCGGAACCGCTCACGTAAAATATTAAATAGGCCATAACTGGCCAGAAAATACATGTAACAATTGAACAGAGAGATGTTGACTTTTATAAATTAATTTCAAACTCATACTCAAATTTCTTTATTCACTAAGGTACAATTTGTACACTTATGAAAGTCAAGTTTGACGCCATCGGTTCACGAGTCTACCAGGAGGCCTTGTTCTGAGAAGGTTCTTCTCAGCCGGCAAGAAACTCAACAAGTTTATCCTCCCTATACAGTTTTCATAGTATTGATTTAGAAAGAGTCATAATACACATTGTTCACAATACATAATAATATGGAAGAAGGAAAGGAAGAGGTTTTTAAGTCATCACGCGGTCCCTAAATCGATCTCTGCTATAATGGAATATATTAGCTCAATTAAATAGCTTTGTGCTCTGTAAAGAAGCGTTAAAGACAGGTGTACGTTTAAAAGCATACAAAAGCGCTTCACTACTACTATTGTAAAGGAGAAAATCCTATTACATCGAATACTAGAGCATTTTTGCGATACAAACCGGTAGAATAGTCATAGTGGATGTTGAAAGCTGTTATAATTGGGCGCCATTACAGTATTTGATTAAATCATAATTTTGTTGGTTATTACCAACATTTATTAACTGTAAATGTGTACAAAATCATAATTCAAGCCATTATTTCTCACCTATAACCCCAATGAAAGACGAATACAATACCAAGCAACCAAAAATACAATCTATGCTAAATGCAGATTTAACACTTTCTAATATTAAATTTACTTTTAATATTAAAAACTGCATAAATAAGAGGCGCGTGAAAATTTTAACTAAAACATATATATACATTCACGATAAACTGGTACTCCCACTGATAATTCCAAACATAAATGAAAAAAATAGATGCTAACTTACCTGTACTTAAAATATTTAAATCTTCATGTTTCACTTCATCTGTCATTACTTCACTGTCACAAATCTATTCTTAAAAAATATATTTTGTTCACTTCCATCTGATTATCGCTATTATAAAATTAATAAAGAGTCGTAAAATCTAATTCCGCGATAAAGACACTACAAAATACGGCAAGAACGCTATAGTCGCGCTAAAATAACTTATTATAGATACTATGGCGTATATTCCCGCTTTCATGACATGTTAGTAACGCCGCATTAGCACACATTTTCGATTATTTTAGAGCAACTGTACAACAAATAGCCGTATAATTTGTGCCTCTTTTGAGGGTAAAGCAGCGCTGTAGCAGTCTTTACAATTTCTGTAGAGCTTGCTTATAGAGCCAATGCCGTATTTGAAAACTTCTATCTGGCGACTGAAGCGCTCGTTATAGAGCTTGTGTGCTAGTTGGGATGTCTGTACCGGGTATAGCGCGTCGTATGTAGACCGGGTCTACGCACCCTTGTTCGACGAGTGCGGTGTATGACAAAAGTGTGTCTAGTGCTTGAGTGTGCAGTGTTTAACTGAGAGTTACTCGAACGGATCGGGTTTAACATGGACTTTGCCTTTTAAATTAAAACCTTCATAATACCTATCGTCTGTATTAATTAGAAAGTTGGGATTAAAACAGATGGATGAAAATCGAGTACGCGGGCTGAGATGAGAATGCTACGAGCATCGTAGCGTTGGAGTAAAAATATCGGACAGTGAGGTATGATGAATAATGAACATTAGAGAAAGTTTGAAAGTAGCACCAGTGGCAGAAAGAAAGACTGAGAGGTAACAGATTGGCGTTGTATGGACATAGGTATAATAAATAAATAAAATGTTTTTATTTTCAGACATCAGCGGTCCATAGATTGTTAGTATACACAACTTATGTACTATGTTAGTGACTTAATTATTACACAAACATATTTATAATATTGAGTATGAAATTTAAACATTGAATTGAATTAAATTATAATTGAATTGAAATAATAATAGATTAAATGATATAAAATAATTCTACTAATATTATAAACGCGCAAGCTTGTATGGATATCTGGATGCACTTAAAGATGGATGTTTTGTTACTCTTCCGCACAAAAAGCTACTGAATGGATTTTATGAAACTTTACAATAATATAACCCACAGATCAGAATATATTATGCCACAACTTACAATAATAATGAGAAAAGATGATGAGCATGTAACAAAGAGAGTAATGAGAATTAATGTAGATGAATATAGAGGGAGAGGAAGACCGTATAAATATGGATAGACTGTGTGAAAGATGGCAAAGAAGGGTGTTGATGTTGAGATGACGGCTGATCGAGGAGAGTGGAAGAAGAAAACATTTTTACTAGGTGGTAGACCCTTATGTAGGGTCGTCTTGGTAGGTACCACCGCCTTTCTTATTTCTGCCGTGAAGCAGTTCGCTGTGTTTCGGATTGAAGGGAAAGGTAGCCAGTGTAATTACGGGGCATGGAGGGCATATCATCGTAGTCCCTAGGATGGCAAACGCACTTGCGGTGTTAAGTGATTTACACTTAATATTGCAAGTGTCTATAGGCGGTGGTGACCACTTAACATCAGGTGGGCCGCAAGCCTGTTTGCCATCTCGTAACATAAAAAAAAACATATTACACAGACCACAAATAAAATTGCGAGTAGGGCAGGCGAATGAATGATTATGAAAAAGTAAAGAGGCTTAAGCTCAGACCAATGAGGGCTTAAGTTTACCATATAAAACAAACAAACCCGTAATTTTTTGACAATTCCAGTAAACGACAAATAAAATGACGTAATAATAAATCTATGGACAAACAGCAATAATAATCGCCTCTTGGTTTGGTAACTTATAGATTAGCAGATTTAGCATCCTTTATTTATATCATAAACACATAATAAACCTATTTTAGATATAGTGTTTTGTCTCATTCATCTCGTGCCTGCCAGAGTGACAAACAATTTGTAAATCTAATAAATTCACTTGTTTTCATGAATAAGGGGGTACGGAACAAAGTGAACAGGTATTTGGATTAGGTATTTTTAAATATTAGGAACAGGTGGATTAGGTACGGAATTTACCTAATCCAGCCCATGTCTAGAACGAACGAGGTAATGTATGAGTGAACTCAATAAAGATATTATGAGGGAGGGGGACAGCGCGTACGCAGTCCCCACTACCAAAAATTACGCGTCCGAGTTACCCACATTAGGGGTACTCACAGGGGTCAGCCTCACCGCAGTGCAATGGCGCGGCCTCGCCCTGGGGGAACCGCCTTCATGATCACGGTATCCCCTACGCCAGGTAAGTATGCTCTCCCAGCGCTCCCGAGGGATCCCATCGAATCTGTAACACAACTTAGAAGCGCGATTCAACAGGTTGCAGCGCCATCTAGTGACATAAGTAATACTAAATGTAGAGATTTCTCAAATCATAAATACTTCAATGATTCGAGAGCAATTTACATGTCTGTTATTATCATTTTTATTGTATAAATCAGGTGTAAATAGCCTTTTATTTAGGGAACCGCCTCCTAATTATATGAATTCAAATTGAAACCGTATCTTGTATTGACTACCTATGTAATATTATTATCTGGTTTTGTAGTGATTCATTTTTTTATGATAAATGTGGGACATTACATGTTAACCTATATTTTCACTAGCGTAAGCACGGTGTTGTTAAACAATATTTCTAGCGGCAGTCGTCCCGCGCCGCCAGTAAAGAAACACGTTCGGTAACTAATCTTTTATTTAATCCCGATACACACGCACTTACAATAAACGAAATTTTATTAATGTAAAAAAAAAATAGCAGTAGCTACTCGATATTTCACCGTCATCAGTAAACATTCACAAAAAATCGCAATCTTTAGTTAAGAACTTTCGGAAGCTTTGGTATCAAATCCTTATTACTTTAAATATTCATAATCTATCTTTCTGCGTCGATATATTCGATATGTGTACATTTTTTAAAAACACATTTACAAAATTAAACATGCATCATATCATATTATATTAGAGGACTTGTCCTAGCTTTATTATTATTACTATGAACTCTTTATTGCCCTTCACAATTAATAGGTTAACAAACATAAAGTAGGTACCTAACAAGGTTTACAAGAGCGAACTTATCTCAAAAAGAGATCTTTTCCAGCCAGCTTTAACCTTATCGGAATGCATTTATGTGCACAATTTTATTATGTATAAAGTATCTTGTAGTAAGTATGTTTTTGTTTGTATTCCTACGATACTTTTGTAAATTTTCACAGAAATAAGTCGCAGAATATTGTTCAATGTATAAATTAAATCATGCAATAGAAAAGGTTTTGCTTAAAACTATCTAGCAATCAAGAGACTACAAACTGTGAAACCAACAAAGAAAATAAAGACACGTTCAAGTCTGTAGAGATCGTAAGAGTTTTTCAAAAATGTACTCATTTGAATAACAACTTAGGTTCAATATACGATATGTTACTTTTGGAAAATTGTTTTTCTTGTTACTGTTTGCTACTAGTACCTACAGTAACTGAAGATTCGATAAGAAACTTATTTTCCTCTTGGTCGTTGCAAGATGCTTTGCCAAAATTGTTCGTTGCAAGTTGCTTTGCCAAAATTGTTTGTTAGGAAGACAAAATTAATAGGTAAGCTGTTTCCGACCTGGCAATTATTTCACCATCAATCTGCATTGAACTGGTGGTATCCTATTGGTGTTTTGACAATGACCAAGGTTTAACTTTTGGGTTGGAAATGAATTGCTTTCTTTTCTTTTAGTACAGCATCAAAATACATAACACAACAAGGCGAAAAACATGATATTTATGTGGGAGAAACTTCGTTCGGATGTCTATCATAGTCCAGGATTTCCTAAACTATGCGGCGCCCATTATCCCAGGGGCACCGTGAGGCGATCCATAGTATGCCGTGGAATGGCTGTATATATGATGCAAGCGAGTCGAGCGAAAATAAATGTAGAGAAAGAGATGAGAGTCAAAATTTGCAAACTTTAAGCTCCGTTTTGAGTATCTATGCTCAGAAAAGCAAGCACAATTTAAATAAATACCTCTTAATGTTATGTTTCGTTTTTGTAGCTACCTACTTTTTAAAATTTATAAGGGGTGTGGAGAGTCGCAAAACATTGGCAAATTCCTGAGGGCGTCACAGTAAAAATAAGTTTGGGAACCCCTGTGATAGTCCATAACTACTACCACAGGTCGAGCTTTTAAAGCTATTACAATAAATTTCATCGATAAATGAGTATTTTCTATACCTACAACTATAACAAAATGGCACCGTCCATTATATTTTGTGTTAGTACAGTTCGAACGCACATGGTAATTTTCTAATATGAACTCATGTATTGGCCCTATAAATGCAAAAGGGGTCTCATCAGTTAGCTAAAATATTTAGCCCAAAGTTATTAATAAAAGACCAAAAATTATAATTAAACTGTTTATTATCATAAACTATTGTAGTTTTTATTACAAATTCAGTTTTTTTGTCAAATCTAGGGCATTAACCTATTATTTTTATCTTTTTGTTGAAATTACATAATATTTCCTTTAAGTAGATATCAAAATTTTAAGTTCCAGCTTTAGTAGTTCAAGAGTTAGGATAATTTAAAAAAAACTTCAAAAATAAAGAAAGTTGTCAATAAAGCATGGGTACCTAAGAACAAATAGGTATACCAATGGGTACGTATGGTAATTTTTAGGGTTCCGTACCTCAAAAGGAAAAAACGGAACCCTTATAGGATCACTTTGTCGTCCGTCTGTCTGTCTGTCTGTCTGTCTGTCAAGACCCTTTATCTCAAGAACGCGTGGACGTATCAAGCTGAAATTCACATGAAATACTCAGGTCTATTGTCCCTTTAAGCTGTGAAAATATCAAACTTCTAAGCTAAGCCAATCAAAAGATACAGCCGATTATGTCGATATTTTCAACAAATTTCCGACACTCGCAAAGGAATCAAAACCTACAGGATACTTCCCGTAAACTCAGAATCTTGAAATTTGGCATGAAGCATTGTCATATAATGCAAATATAGGAAAAATTGCGAAAATCACATTTTTTTAGTTATATAATATAATAAAAATATTTTAATAAAATGAAACTTACTACCTTATTTCTCACGAACGAATAAAGGTATCAAATTGAAATTTATACCAAATACCTAAGTCTATTGTCCCTTTAAGCTGTGAAAATATCAAACTTCTAAGCCAAGCCAATCAAAAGATACAGCCGATTATGTCGATATTTTCAACAAATTTCCGACACTCGCAAAGGAATCAAAACCTACAGGATACTTCCCGTAAACACAGAATCTTGAAATTTGGCATGAAGCATTGTCATATAATGCAAATATAGGAAAAATTGCGAAAATCACATTTTTTTTAGTTATATAATATAATAAAAATATTTTAATAAAATGAAACTTACTACCTTATTTCTCACGAACGAATAAAGGTATCAAATTGAAATTTATACCAAATACCTAGGTCTATTGTCCCTTTAAGCAGTGAAAAAATCAAACTTCTAAGTTAACGCGATCAAAAGATACAGCAGTTTATACCGACACCTTAGACGAATTTCCGTCACACGCTAGGGAATCAAACCTACAAGGTACTTCCCGTGAACTCAGAATTTGATTTAATACGTCATAAATTGTAAACCGCTACGTTTGTACGGCGGAACCCTCGGTGTGCGAGTCCGACTCGCACTTGGCCGGTTTTTTTAATATCTCATTGCTTATTAGTTTTCAAACGAGACCTCTTTTGTATTATACAGTCAATACATGAGTTCATATTACACGAATACGAACTGTATTAACAAAATATTAAAATGAGTGCCTTATTACTATACAACATGTAAACTAAATAACCAACACCCTGAATACAGGTGGTTTGGGATCGGCTTCCGAGTTGATTTCAATATTTAAAAAAAAAAAAAACTTTTTCTGGGTACTTCTTTTTGTTTTTTTAAAAAAAAAATCGTTTTTATCTAAAAAAAAAATATTGAAATCAACTCTGAAACCGATCCCAAACCACCTGTATTCAGGGTGTTGGTTATTTAGTTTACATGTTGTAGTTGTATAGAAAATACTTAAGAGGGGTGATTTATCAATGAAATTGATTATAATATATAGCTTTAAAAGCTCTGACCTAGGTATACAAGCAAATTGTATATATAAGAACCTTTGATTTTGAATAGATATACCAATGGCAAATAGATTAAGTACGCAGGATATTGTATACTTAGGTGTTTGCAACTACAAGAAGGCGGTTTACAATAATATTTTTTTAATGTATAGGTAGATTTAAAGAATACTTTAGCTAGGGCTGTTTAGTATTTTTCAAGGAAATAGGTTTATATATTTCGAGTTTCTGACTCGCTATAAGTAGATTATGAAGCAGTGAAATGCTTTTATTGTGAGATGAGAGCTACGGATTCTTATTTGCCGAAAGGGTTCTAAGTTTAAAGCGTGCCACCCCGCCCTACGCTACGTTGGTACGCAGTCTAACCGGGAATCCATGGAACACATGCTGAGTGACTGTGATTCATAGCCAGGTTTAGAATTAGAACACCCTGGGAATGGCCTATCCAAGTTCAGCGCATTACAGACTGCTGAAGCCCATGGGCTAAGTCTTTATATTCAAACAAGAGTAAAAGAAAACACATAATATACCGATGGATCGAAGTCCACCGGTGATGAGACTTACGGCCCCATCTTAATAAGATATGATAGTCCGCAGTCTTAAGGAGCTCCTGAAAACCTTACTCAAAGTGTATCAAAGTTTTATGGAAGAATTTGGTATTGATTTTTTTTCTTGACTAGGTTCAAAATACTAATGAGCTTTATATTGTGATAGAAACACTTGATTATAAATTAGCATCACTGAAGACATCAGCACAACTTTAAAAAAAAATTACCTATTGATAGCTAGTAATCCGTCAATTCCCAGTTTCCCTCGTTCGGGGGAAACTGGGAATTGACGGATTACTAGCTATCAATAGGTAATTTTTATCGCACCTTCCCCCGAATTCTTAATCACAAAAATGGGAATGTAGGTACAGACTAACCTAACTACGGGTATCAGAGCGGTTATTACAATTTAAATCGGCTTAAAGTAGCTGTTTTAATTTGCTATTATGAGTAAAACTGGTTCGGAAACTGCATGTTCTCAGTGGCAAATGTGACTTCAAATTCTTATTATTAAAGGCTATCACTGCAGAGGCTTTTAGGCCCATATTACAGAATGACACTCAGAAGTCAAACATGTCTTGAGAATCGTCTGTCACTTTCTATCACGCACAAAGTGATAAAGACGTAGGACGCTCAAGTCAGCGTTCATTCTTGAAACTTATTCGAACGAACGAACATTAGTCTCTGTAATTATTTTAATTAATATGTATCATTTACATTAAATGGAATTACACTTTCTCTTAAAATATATAAAGGTAATACTTCCTTAATTTATAATCTAGATCGTGACATGGATTGAAAAGGCAACATGTGTTCGCGACATGCTAAATGAACGGTTTGATAACATACGAAATTTTTAATTTTTGGAATCTCGTAGTTAAAAATGGAAAATATTAAGAAGTTGAACGGGTACATTTAAATCATTTCCTTTAGCCTTTTAACACTTTAAGTAATGTACAAAGAAATAATAAGAACAGAACCAATTGAAGCGACTCACGTGTCCTCGGCGGCGTTTGGCGACGCTGATACCGTGATCGTGGTAACCGTGACGGGAGACGACTCGAGCCGGGGCGAACAAACTAATATATCAGGGATAGTTTGCTCAAACCGCTCGGGTCGCCACACTGTCACTAGAAAGTCAAAATCCTTGTGAACGTTGAAAGCTAAGACTTCCTTGTTCCGTGGTGTGTTGAGGTGCGCGCGCGCAACTCGCCGCCCGAGTACTGCTTGAAAATGTAATGGTGTTTACACAAGTGTTTTCTGAAACAATTGTAAAGGAGTTTTCTACAATTACAATTATGATGTCGCAGCTCGAGCGGCGTGCCGGCCTAGTGGAAAAGTGTCTGACTCGAAGTGAATTTAATTTCAGGTGTGCGAAAATTAATCCTAAATAAATTTTTACGCTTATTATCAAATACAGTACACAAATAAAATAAATGTTTCTGGCATTAGAAATTAATAGGTAAAGTGATATATTTAAGTATAATAATAGGTTGGGGAAAAAGTTTCTTCGCATTTTTTAAGAATATTCAAAACATTTTTTAATATAGTTTATTTACATTTAACTAAAGTATGTAGGTACCATTTTGTTCGATAACTTTTTGCCATCTTGTAGGTAGGGACATGATCCCATTGCTATAGAAATTTTGGGACTTCTGGTCAAAATACCGCGACAAGTGGTTTTGGCAGTTCTCTCGTGATGTTAACCTGACACTGCCTAAAGAATTCTGAAGAGACCGAAACAGGTGGAAATCTGAAGGTGCAAGGTCAGGACTATACGGCGGATGCATTAACACCTCCCAGCCAAACTCTCTTAATTTTTGCTGAGTGGCTAAAGATGTGTGAGGTCTAGCGTTATCATGATGAAAAACCACACCCCTTCTGTTGATTAATTCCGGCCGCTTTCTCTCAACTTCTTGCTTTAATCTCATCAGTTGTTCGCAGTAGAGTTCAGAATCGATGGTCCTGCCTGGTGGTAACAGCTCATAATGAATAATGCCCTTCCAATCCCACCACACACACAGCATCACCTTGTTGCGAGTTAACCCGGGTTTCGCCACAGTCTGTGAAGCCTGACCGGCCTTTGACCACGACCTTTTTCGCACGTTCTTGTCGTACGTGATCCACTTTTCATCACCAGTTATCAGCTTCTTCAAAAATGGTTCGGTTTCATTACGTCGTAATAAAGAATCACAAATGAGTACACGGTTCATTAGGTTTCTTTCAGTGAGCTCGTGAGGTACCCAAATGTCGAGCTTTTTTGTGTACCCAGTTTTTTTCAAATGCGCCAAAACTGTTTTGTTGTCAATTCCCAGTTCTTCAGCTACGTCGTAACTACTGACATGCCGATCTTGCTCCACTTTTTCAAAAATGGCATCCATTTTATCTGTAATAGGGCGACCAGAGCGACGTGCATCTTTGACATCAAAATTTCCGGATTGAAAACGCTTAAACCAAATTTGTGCTACTCTCACAGACACTGCACTAGGTCCATAAACATCGCAATTTTTTTTCGCGGCTTGCGTTGCATTTTTACCTTTTTTGTAGTAAAATTTTAAAATGTATCGAATTTCTTCATTAGATTCACTCATCTTGGCGGTACGAAAAACAAATGAAAATCGCACATTTTCCTAATTTGAATTTGGAATTATGTTGTTTAAAATTTAAACTTTCAATGATACCAAAACCAGCCAGATACAAATAGTATAGCCAAAGAGATTTTATTACAAGTTTATACATACTATAATGCGAAAAGACTTTTTCCCCAACCTTACAGACAACTTTCTGAAGTTTTTTTAAACTAAGCTTTGTTTTTGTTTTTTAGATCTATTTTCTGTCGTTGAATTGACTAAAAACTAAAAAACAGCAAGTTAGAACCATACCCTAGCTAGTCTCTTTCTTTGCTTTCCTGTCAATCCAAAGGCTGCTGAATAAATCACTTGTATAGCGTTAAGAACGCCCATTGCATATTGTCTAAATTTTTGAACTTTTACTGTTATGCAATAAACTATATTCTATTTATCTATAGTCTGCAAGCAATGGAATTCTAAAAGTTTACTAAAACGTCTTGTTCACTGATAACTTTTTTGTTTTGCATCGGAGGGTGACAGGCTGGATCACTCCAGCCCTCTCCAGCCAGCTCAACTCTTCCAGGAGGTCTCCCAGGATCTTGATGTCTCTGAAGACGTCTAGGAGTTTTCTCGGATGGCTCCAGGTAGCGAGCCCGGTTTGTCACTGCGTTGCATTTCACTGCAGAGGCCTTAGTGTAAGTTTTTTAGTATACAAAACGCACCGATTCTAGTTGCGTTATGAGCTCAATTTGTATAGGAAACGCGAACAGCGCCCCTAGCGGAGAGAAGCGCAAATCATGTTTCCCATACAAATTGAGCTCTTAACGCAACTAAGTGCGTTTTGTATACTAAAAAAACTTACACTAAGGGTACAGAACGTGAGCGGCTGTTTCTTCTGCGTCCATGCATCCTATGCATAGGGGGCTGTTATACCTGTTTACTAGATAAGTATACACAAGTACACTTGTAGAATTGTTATTTCCTCACTTTTTCAGTTTATAAATTAACACTTCAGACATTTTAAAACTATCCCTATTTCTCGCATTCCAGCAACACAAGTGTAGGCATCGACCCATATAGCGGTTGATCGCCGGTTATCGGCGGCGATAATGCCTCCTGCGCCTGCGCGTCGTGCCTCCGCGTGCGCACACCTACACCACGTTATGTTACCTCAATAAATTAATACTCTTGTTTTGTTGTATAGACGAAAATTATGATAGTGAAAATAGTAAGGATTTATAAAGTGTTACTTTACATTGCATAAAAGTAAATATTCGTTATGAGTTGAAAGAAATGCAATAACATGTCGTTATTGTCGTTCTAATCTATGGTTAGGCCTCAGATCAGGCGTGAAGAAGCACACCCATCTGGATTTTATATATCATTATGATTGAAAATACCAAATTAAGTATAGAAAACGAAAAATAAGGAAAAAACTTCATATCTTATCATGCGCTGAGACGGTGTTTGATCCTGCGACCATTCGCAATCTGGGCGACTAGTCTGTTTGTGATCACGACGAATTTATCCATGTCTTTCATCTCTGATTACGTCACAAGCTGAAGTATGCTTCGACGTATTTATTATTATGTCTTATATAAAAAGAAGCGAAGTCTTTTCCTGGGTCTTTTATAAAATACTAGCTGACCCGGTAAACGTTATTTCGCCTTACAAAAATGATTAAATTACTAAAATGGCTATAAAAAAATAGGGGTTGGTGATAAAAAAGTAAAAATTTAGGGTTGTATGTATTTTTAATGCCACATAATAAAAAAATAAAAACTAAAAATTTCGTCCAAAAATTAAAAAAAAATATAATTAAGGGTGAACAGAACAACCCTTATCACTTAGGGGTATGAAAAATAGATAGTAGCCGATTCGCAGACCTACTGAAAACGCATACAAAGTTTCATGAAAATCGGTCAAGCCGTTTCGGAAGTGTACGGTAACTAACATTGTGACATGGAAATTTTATATATGTATAACTAGCTGACCCGGCAAACGTTATTTTGCCTTACAAAAATGATTAAATTACTAAAATGGCTATTAAAAAATAGGGGTTGGTGATAAAAAAGTAAAAATTTAGGGTTGTATGTATTTACTAATGCTGTATCATAAAAAAATTAATTTTTTTTTTATCTAAAATTGAAAAAAAAAAATAGGGGTGGATTACCCTTAACATTTAGGGGGATAAAAAATAGATGTTGTCCGATTCTCAGACCTACCCAATATGCACACAAAATTTCATGAGAATCGGGAAAGCCGTTTCGGAGGAGTTTAACCACAAACACCGCGACACGAGAATTTTATATACATATTAGATTTCGGAAGAGTACGGTAACTAACATTGTGACTTGGAAATTTTATATATAAGAAAATTCTCTGTTACCGAATGAGAACAGTTCCTAGTTATGTGTTGCATTATTTTTATTTAAATGATTCAATGGTTTGGTTATAAAGCCATCTACTTATCTACTTTAATATTTCTTTTCTAATTTACAAATAAAGGTAAATTCCACAGAATCTCCTTATTAACCGAAATTTTCTTAAGTTGATTGTCTATGAGCAGTGAACGCATATGTTTTTATATGCGTTCACTGCCTATGAGTACCTAGTAAGTACTTAAGTACAGGATGGCCAAATAAGAGGTATATACACTTTATTTTTGAAATTTTATTCCATAAAACATAAATAATATTAAGTAAGTATTCCTTGTTAAATATAATATTTAGGGTCGGCAATTACACATGGAAAATAATGCCAGACAAATGTCCACCTCTCGTAGCATGAAAGATAATCACTTTTTTACACATTTCCAGCTTTATCTCAAGTGACCGTGTCTCGAATAGGTACTTTGTTTAATTCTTAGATTAATTCTAAGGTTTAATTGCTGAAAGTTCCTTGACCTATTACCATAGACACGATCCCATACTGCTCAAATTTTTCACTAAACGAGCTATTGTTAGCCGCGAGAGTAAGTGATTTCTGCTAAAAATTGGCCGCAATTTTCTTAGAGTTTCCGCAATACATGATTGGGTTGAGTAGAACGTTTTAATTATTAAAACACGTTGTTCCGTCGTAAAACGCTCCATAGCAAATTTGCCGTATCTACACAAACAAATTTTCATGCAACAACTGTCATATTTGCCGCCAAAACAAAAAAAGTTGTATATATCTCTAAGTTGGCCACCCTGTATAAGAGTAGTCAGGAGGTTGTGTTTTTTCTCTCGAGTAGGTACCGTCCATGAAGCTTTAGAGTCTTATAGCTTCATGGTACCGTCAGCATCAGATTTTATTACACTGTCATAATCATGGTGGCGACTAGTAAGTAGGTACCTACTGCACAGCCGTTGGTGTTGCTATATCATGGCACTAAAGTATCTACTTCTGATGCTGACTACGTTACTCAAAAGCATTTATATTTAATTACGATAGAAAAAGTGGCACCTGAATCTAAACATACATTTTTTTAATATTCCAGATTAGAAAATTACGAAATATTAGAAATGCACTTAATACGACAAAAGCTTTCATCAAATGTGGTCAACGAATTATTGAAAAACTATAAACGGTAGAAGATCCCACGCGTAGTAGTAGATATCTCTAAATAGTCTGTGCTGTGGGTAGCAATAGTGAAGTCTGTTGAGAAGAGAATTTAAGTGTTAGGTATAAAACTCTATTTAATAGTTTGCAAGTTGGATACTCATCGAAAAAAATTAAAGCAATTTTACCCAACTAAATGTTTGCCTGTTCGCTATCATAGGTGCTAGCTACATATAAATACAGAACCAATATTTTTTATACTAGATCACCAAGCTTCTGAGGCATCCTCCCGCCTGCCGGTCCCTTCCGTCTCAAATCTTGCAGAAACTCTAGATGAAGATGATACACATCGTGGGACACATCTGTAGACTAGAAACTCTCTACTTTCGAAATAGAGATCTCCTTCTTTAAAATCACTGGTGACGTGATGCAAAGGCGAACAGTGGCCAACACCAAAAGGCATTAAAAAGAATCGCTCGCAACACCAGCCCGCTGATGAAATTTGCTACAAATATTGACTAGCTAGACTAGACGTTGAGAAAGGAGATAGGCTATCTTTTATCGCGAAAGGCTTGAAGGGGTTGTAATCAGGGATGAATGTCTGTATGAAAGTTCGTCATTGTTGAAGATAAAACCATGAAACTTTGAATTTAGGCACTTGATAAGAAATAAATAAATATTTGTTCTAACCTTTTTGAAATTTTGACCCGTGTGGGGATGAAATAAGTGATGAAAGTTCGTATGGAAATCTAAACAAAGTTACGCTTTCACGCCTCCGATTTTGATGAAATTTGTTACGAAATATAATAATATACGACCGTGCCCGGAGTCCCCCGGGTGCGGTCCGATGGCTGCTCCCAGTGTCCTCGTCAGGAGGACGCGCCAGGTCGAGCAGCCGTCGGTGAGGAGGCGGCCTATAAGGCCGACGTCGGCCAGCGGCCCACAGGGACTGACATTAGTCGGTAGCCCCTGTGGGCTGCTGGCCACCAATTGGTGCACAAGGAGTGCCTAGACGGCCAGCGTTGGGACGGTCTCGGTGTAGTTGCGCTCACGTGCTCAGATCCCGAGCCGTCCCGCAATAGCTCACAGGAAGTCAGGCCGGGGAGGATGTTTAGTGGGTATGGAGGGAACGCCTTTACCTCGGTCCCACATATCACCTGCGGTTGGCATCACCCCGCAGGGACGATGCGTAAATGCATTTGACCTCCCCGTCAACAAAAAAAAGGTGGTAGACCTTGATATGTAGGGTCGTCTGGGTACCTAAGTACCACTGATGGAAACGCACCTGCAGTGTTAAGTGATTTACCCTTAATATTGTAAGCGTCTATAGGCGACGGTAACCACATAACATCTGGTGGGCTGCAAGCTTGTTTGCCATCTTGTAATACCTATAAAAAAAATATGTAAAGCGGACCTGTATCTATAGTCTATGAAAGAAGCGAGTTTTTCTGAACTATTTGTTGATTAATTATCATTAATTAATTTGAAATTAGCAGTGTTTTAGATGTTTTTAACATTATTAAGTATTGATACTTATTTAAGGTTTTTTGAAATACGCAAAAAAAATGGATGACCATGACCGTATGCGGGTCTTGCGAGATGACACAGGCAATAAAAACTTTTTCATCCCACCACCTCGGAAAGTGTAATTTTGCGCTTCGAAATCTGGCTGGAAAATTCTATTTTATTCGCTTGAGCGGCAAAGTAGATTTGAATTTAGAACATCACATATAATGAGTACTCAATATAATTGTAAATTCAAAACGTCATTAAACCTATTTAATGTAACCTCTATGGTGCCAAATTTATGATTAGAATGAAGATTATTTTGTCATTTCCTCGCTGAGGTGGGATGAAAAGTTACGTATTGCACTCGAGTGGAAAGATTTTTCACCTTGTGCTCGTTTGTTTCCCTCGCTGACGCTCAGGATTCTAATTTAGAATCACTCGCTGCGCTCGTGATTCAACTTTAGAATCCTTCGCTTGCTCGGTCATCCAAATCGAGCACGCGGTTAAAAAGGAACTTTCCACTCTTGTATAATAAATAACTATTGTCTATTTATAATTATCACAGGTAATTAATTTGTTACTTTTTTACAAATAATGCAAAACCAGACACGCAAACCAAGTCCTTTTTTCTTAATTTTGTAGAATGTTTTTTGCAATTTGAATATTCTATAATTAAGTTTTTTTTTTTTATAGAATATTGTATGTAAATTGCAAAAAAAATTACAAAGTTAAGAAAAAAGAACTTTGTCTTCGTGTCAGGCGTGTGAGGTCAAAAAAATTTTAACGTTCATCATAATTTCAGTCGAAAGACGCCCACTGTTGGACATGCCTCTTATGGGGGGTCAACCAACGCTGCGTTTCCCGGTACGTGGTCGCCACTCGAGGACCTTTCCGCCCCAGCGGCCGTCAGTCCTCCTCGCAATGTGACCTGCTCACTGCCAATTAAGGTTCGCAATTCATTTAAGTCTTATGATTTACACAATTGTTTCTACGAACCTACAAGAATTACTGCCACAAGTGCTACCTGCATTGATAATATTTTTTCTAATATGAAGCCTAATCAGAAATCTATAATTAATTTGCTACATTCTGATCACTGCAGTCAATTAATTTCATTTTCTAGGAAAAAATCTGCTCCTCAGAAAACTAAAATCAATTTTATTCCCATGAGTGTAAGCAGACTAGAAAAGTTTAAATTAAATTTCTCCTACAGTTAAAATCCTTACTAATCCTTATCCTTATCCTTACTAATATTATAAATGCGAAAGTAACTCTGTCTGTCTGTCTGTCTGTCTTTCTGTCTGTCTGTCTGTCTGTCTGTTAAGCTTTCACGTCTAAACCACTGAACCGATTTTGATGAAAATTGGTACAACTATAGATTAGATCTCGGGGAAGGACATAGGCTACTTTTTATCGCGAAAAAAAGGTTGTATGGGTTGAAATAGGGGATGAAAGTTTGTATGGAAGTTCGTCATTTTTGAAGATAGAACCATGAAACTTTGAATTTAGGCACTTAATAAGACAGAAAGAAATATTTGTTCTAAGATTTTTGGAATTTTGACATGTATGGGGGTGAAATAGTGGATGAAAGTTTGTATGGGACTTCGTCATTATTAAAGATAAAACCACGATACTTTGAAAAGAAAGAAATATTAGTTCTAGGATTTTTGAAATTTAGACCCATGTGGGGATGAAAATTTGTATGGAAGTTCGTCATGGTTAAAGATAAAACCATGAAACTTTGAATTTAGACACTTGATAAGAAATAAACATCCAATCCAAGATGGCGGTTGTGACTTTTTAATATAATATCGTTATGGGTATCATTTTCGTGGTTTTCGATGGTCCCGATTCCTAATACACCATCCATTTTGAGATCCAAGATGGCGGACGCGACTTTTTGACAAAATGTCAATATGGGTATCATTTTCGTGGTTTTTGAGGGTCCCGATTCCGAATACGACATCTATTTCGAGATCCAAGATGGCGGTCGCGACTTTTTAATATAAAATCGATATGGGTGTCATTTTTGTGGTTTTCTGAGGTCCCGATTGCTAATACACCATCCATTTTGAGATCCAAGATGGCGGTCGCGAATTTTTAACATAATGTCAATATGGGTATCGTTTTCGTGGTTTTTGGGGGTCCGGATTACGAATAAAATATCTATTTCGAGATCCAAGATGGCGGACGCGACTTTTTAATATAAAATCGATATGGGTGTCATTTTTGTGGTTTTCTGAGGTCCCGATTCCTAATACACCATCCATTTTGAGATCCAAGATGGCGGACGCGAATTTTTAACATAATGTCAATATGGGTATCGTTTTCGTGGTTTTTGGGGGTCCGGATTACGAATAAAACATCTATTTCGAGATCCAAGATGGCGGACGCGACTTTTTGACCAAATCTCAATATGTGTGTCATTTTCGTGGTTTTCGGGGGTCCCGATTCCGAATACGACATCTATTTCGAGATCCAAGATGGCGGTTGCGACTATTTAATGTAAAACCGACATGGGTATCATTTTCGAGATTTTTGGGGGTTCTGACTCCGAATAAAACATCGATTTTGAGATCCAAGATGGCGGACGTGACTTTTTAACTTAATAGGAATATGGGTATCATTTTCGAGGTTTTCGGGGGTCCTGATTCTAAATACATCATCTACGTCGGGATCCAAGATGGCAGATGGGACTTTTTATCATCTACATCGAGATCCAAGATGGCAGATGGGACTTTTTAACATAAAAGCGATTTGGGTATCAGTTTCGTAGTTTTCGGGGGTCGCGATTCCAAGTACGTCATCAATTTCTAGATCCAAGATGGTGGACGCTACTTAATTTATTATTAATATGGGTATCATTTTTTCCCTTCGCCCCTCGGTTGCGCTAGAGAGTGGACGTGTATCTTGTTATTGCAGAATAATTTTAAATCATTTAAAAATTAAATATTTTAAAATTTTTGTTGTGCGCGGAGTGTGGGTTTGAACCGCGTTCCCCGAACGTGAGTGGCGTTTCGGTTTGGTCGTGTGCCACATCGGCTATCGAATCATTAACGGAAGGCGGCAAAATTAGCAGTCGTACTCGAATAAGTGCTACGGGAAACTAAACTACGTGCTACGAAGTGGCTACAGATTTGTTCTGTGTTACGACTATTCGTGATTCTACGAAAGACGAATTATGTCGACACAAAGAACTCCGCCTGACCAACAGCGTCTCTTGGGCCCAGTTATGGCTCACTACAATTCCGACTCGGCGCTCAATACATCGTCATCGGCTTCAGCTCAAGATGAAAGTAATTTCTATATAACGAAGAGGCAGAAACGTTGTTTTGATGATTGCGAAGACACTGTCAAGATGAATTCTGTAGCGGAGATTAAAACAATGTTTCAAGAAATTAGAAAACAACAAGATGAGAAGTTTGAGCTACTAAATAGTACTCTGCTCGCACTAGTTACCCAAAATCAAGAGCTAAGAAAATCGATAGAATCTATGAACAATAAGTATGAGGAAACTCTTATAAAAATAAACAATCTCGAACAAGAATGTGGCGAGTATAAGAAAAAGGTGATTACGTTAGAAAACAAGTTGGATATCATGGAGAAGAATCTTAAGTCTACAGTTATTGAAGTGCGCAATATCCCCAAGGAAAATAATGAAAAATGGGATGATATGGTAGATATTATTAAAAGATTGGGAACAGTCCTTGAGAATGATAAACCGATTCAAGAGAATGAAATCAAAAATGTATATCGCACAAAGTCCAACACCTTAATTGTGGATTTCACTACAGTAATTCGAAAGGAGTCCCTCATAACTAGTTATAGGAGGTTTAATAAAGCACAGCGTGAAAATAAAGTGGCTTCATTGAACACTAAACACATCAACCTACTAGAACCTCAGCGCACGGTGTATATTTCCGAGCATCTTACAAGTAAATCAAGTCGTCTATTCTACTTGGCTCGGGAATATGTACGAAATAAAAAACTGTTTGCTGCCTGGACGACATTTGGCACGCTGTATGTGAAGAAGGAAGATGGTTCTACGCCTATCCGTGTCAACGAAGAAGCTGATTTGTCCAAATTAATCATGTGACTATATCTTAAAACTTCTAAAAGACTTTTCATAGTAACTATAGTAACAGTAATTACAACATACTATATAATTGTAATTTATTTAAGACTTGATAGCATACTGATAACACTCTCGCTTAGGTGCTATTGTTTTTTAGTCTATATTTTTGCTTCGTGTTTATCTTATTGCAGTAACTACTACACCTATAACACATCCCTCCACTCCACTATTCATTCATTAACACACATAACTCTACGTTTTCTCCACCATTCACGATACTTAGTATACTCGGTGCCAACTAGACGAGTAACCATGATCCAGAGGCGGTATCACCCCATACTTTGCTCTTGTCTCTCTTTTCTGTCACGCTTTGCCGTGACGAAAATTCAGATTGTAATTCTAAAATAACTCTACGATGCAAAATGTATTAGATATTGCTTCGGATCTGGATTCTTTGTCGGTGGCTAGAACTGTGGAATGTAGCGTGGAGGACCTAAAAAGTTGTGTTTCAATGGGAAAACAGTCACTGAATATTATTTCGCAAAACATTAGAAGCATTAATTGTAATATGTCCAGTTTCACTACGCTTTTGCAGAGAACTCAGGTATCATGGGACGTTATAGTTATGTCTGAGTGCTGGTTGTCAATAAATAAAAATATACCCTATCTTGAAAACTATCTATACGCATCTACAGCTAGACATAAAACTCAAAATGAAGGTGTCGTTATACAGTATAAAAAGGAGTTAAATGTTACCGTTGAAGAGCCTGAAGTTGAGGATGCTAACTGCCTCGTCCTTAAATTTAACCAAGACACGTGTGTAATAGGCATTTACCGACCTCCAAGCCAACAAAATACAGACAACTTTGTATCATCCCTTGACTCAGTCCTTGCAAAGGTTAGCTATTTCAAAAATATAATTTTATGTGGAGATATAAATATTGACACAATAGATAACTCACCTGACCGCCGGTCGTTTGATTATTTGAACATGTTAGCAAGTCACTGTATGCTACCAGGCCATTCTGTGGCAACTCATGGTCGTGCCTGCCTCGACCACATAGTGATTAAAACAAAACTTAAAGCTACCTGTATTGTCTTTGAAACCTCAGTAACCGATCATGATAGTACAGCCCTGAGTCTTAAGCTGGATGAGCGGAAAACATCCAGACCTCCAAGCCAAGATGGTCACCGCATTGACTTTGAGCGTATGGATGTTTGGATGGGTAGTTTTAATCTTACACCCATATTTGACTGTCAGGACGTCAACATGGCAACTGATTTACTGGTAAACAAACTATCCACAGGAATAAAAGTGAACACAGCTTTAAAAAAAACTCCCAAAAGAAGGACAATTACAAAACCTTGGGTGACCCTGGGACTCCTGCGATGTGTAAGAAATAGGGATAATTTACACAGAAAACTAAAGAAGCAACCAAACAACGAAACCCTAAAAATAACTTATAGGCGTTACAGAAATTTTTGTAACTCGATTATTAAAAAGGCTAAAAGAGCATACGAGAAACAACAAATTGAACAGGCAGGTAGTAACAAAAAGACACTATGGAAAGTTATCAAAAATATAAGTGGCTCAGGGCAACTATCAGACCATTCAACCTCTTTGATATCAAATGATAACCCCCAGCAGTCTGTTAACAACGTTAACAATTATTTTGCAAATATCGGTTTGCAGCTTGCTGAAAACATCCCTGGCATGAATCGTGCTCCAGTCAATTCGAACAGAGTTTCTTCTAATTCGCCTCTGGATTCTTTTGTCTTGGCCCCGGTTGATGAAGATGATGTTACTCGCGTTATTGAGGGTCTTAAAAATGAGTGCGCCGTCGGAATAGATCTTATATCATCTAAAGTTGTTAAGCGCTACGCCTCAATACTTACACCCGCTATTACACACATTTGCAACCTAGCCATTAATACTGGTGTTTTCCCTTTAGCTTTCAAGATTGCCCTTATCAAACCGGTGCATAAAACGGGTAAAACGGACTGTGTTGACAACTTTAGACCCATTTCTATTTTACCAACTTTATCTAAAATATTGGAACGACTCATGAATCAGCAATTTGTTACATATTTGGAGACAAAAAAGTTACTTTCACCTTCACAGTATGGTTTCCGTCGTGGTAAGTCCACCACTGACGCTGTTCATGAGCTTATAGATACTGTTGTAACAAAGTTGGATCAAAGAAAGAAATGTATGGCAATATTTCTAGACCTTGCAAAGGCCTTCGATACGGTCTCCATTCCGCTTCTTTTAATAAAATTGGAAAGGATAGGTGTTAGAGGTCTACCATTGGAGTTATTTAGTAGTTACCTGAAGAACAGATCCCAAAGAGTTAAGATCGGCAATTGGACAAGTAACGAGATTTACGTATCATACGGTGTTCCTCAGGGTAGTATCCTTGGGCCTACACTATTCCTCGTGTACATAAATGATCTATGTGAACTTCAGCTTAACGAGGGCAAAATTATCACTTTTGCTGATGACACTGCTCTTCTCTTTTGTGGAGATACTTGGGGTGGCGTTTTTAATAGTGCTCAGAACGGTTTCGCCATAGTAAGTGAATGGCTAAAGCAAAATGTACTGACCCTAAATATCAGCAAGACGAAATGTATTCCTTTTGCGCTTAAACATACCAAGCTCCCATCACCTGATTTTGTTATAACTGATCATGAGTGTAAACCTGATGACCTTTCCTGCTCCTGTCTCACAGTACAAAGAACTGACAAAATTAAGTATCTGGGTATTATACTTGACCAAACTTTATCTTTCAAGCCTCATATTGACGCTCTAGTCCCCAGGTTACGTAAATTGATATATATCTTTAAAACTCTCAGACACGTAGCAGATCATCAAGTTGTCAAGATGGTCTATTACGCTTTATGCCAGTCTATTACGGAATACTGTATCACGGTTTGGGGAGGGGCTGCTAAATCTCATCTCATTCAGGCAGAGAGAGCACAGAGAGCTGTTCTTAAAGTAGCAGCAGGCCTATCTTTTCGACATCCCACCCATGATCTTTACACTAGGTGGAATGTACTCACAATTAGACAAATTTTCATACTTTATACGATTCTCAAGCAGCAGTCCTTGTTATATTATGATCCCGATTTACATAAGGATAAAAGAAGAAAGAGTACGGTATGTGTCTTACGTAAATTTAACACCGCCACTTCACATAAGTTCTTTTGTTTCTTAGGCGCCCATTTGTATAACAAATTGAATAAAATCCTTAACATATATCCACTCAATAAGTTTAATTGTAAATTAACTGTTTCTGGTTATCTTAAAACTTTGGACTACGCATCTACAGAGGATCTATTATAAAATAATAAGCCTCTCGTTAAACCAGTGCTTTTTGATGATTTTAATATATATTTTGTGATCCTGAAGAAAACACACATACACACAACAAACATACACACACACACACACACACACACACACACACACACACACACACACACACACACACACACAAATAGTACTGCAATATACTAGTGAAGATGTTTTATTTTATTTCATTAAAAATTACTTTGTCGTTATTTTATCCTGTCAGTTTTTTTTATTTTTGTTTTTTTCGTCTATTTTTTCTAACCGTTTCTCATGTTAGCGTCCTTAAAAGAGTACCAAAATGTAAGAGGGCCCTGGTGACCTGTAACACAGGTTTCATTGGAAACCTATATCGGGCACCAGTCTCCTCACAATACAGGTTATAAGCACAAGATTATATAGAACTCTGTGTAAAATTAAGTGTACCTATTGTGATGAGAAAAATAAATTATATTATTATTATTATATTATTATTATTTTCGTGGTTTACAGGGCTCCATTTTGAGATCCAAGATGGCGGACGCGAATTTTAAAATTGATATGGGTATCAGTTTTGTAGTTTTCGGAGATCTCAAAATGGATGCTGTATTCGGAGTCAGGATTCAGAATACAGCATCCATTTTGAGATCCAAGATGGTGGACGTGACTTTTTAGCTTAATCGCTTTCACGCCTAACACCTGAACCGAATTTATTGAAATTTGGAACAAAAATAGACTAAGCCTCGAAATGGAATAAAAGCTACCTTTTTGTGAAAAAGTGACCCATGATGACCCACCCAAAAAATATTGACCCATGTGGGGGTGAAAGGTTGCGTGTAAGTAGCAAAGGATGGAAAAACTTAAAATGGTAGATTGTAAAAATGCCATTTACCGTAGTGCACTGCAGTTTGTATGTGTGTTTTTTGCATAATAAGTACCTACACAAAAAATGCTGCCTAAAGTAACTATTCCACGCGGACGAAGTCGCGGGCAAAAGCTAGTTAAACTATATTTTTGTAGCATCGCGTTTAGGTTTAAGGTTGCCAGAGCTCCGTGGGGTAAGGGACGGGATAAGGGACGTAATTAAGTAATAGGGGTTAAAGTATGAAATTGCCGATTTTTTCCTCATTATTCATTAGTGTATAATTCCTTTTTTTATTTCTATTTTTTTTTCATTAGAAATACATCTTCAAAAACAGCTCGTCCTAAGAGGTGTCAGTCTCCGTTATACAAAAATGTTTTTTTTTACAGGTATCATTTCTCAATTTTTTTCTCTAATTATCCAATAGCTTAATGATGTCTAAATACAGGGTGTAAAAGACATGAGCAGTCAAACGAAAACCATGTATTCTGCTCACCGTCATAACATTTTTCTTCCTTTAGACTATACCTGGGAAATTGATAGTTACGATTTTATTGAAGGTCAAAGTCATAATTTTTTTTTTCATTTTTTTATGAAAACGTAGTGTATACGTTATTTCTTAATTATTGTCCAAAGAAACATTATCATTTTTTTTAGTATTTCATAACAAAAAATGGCTTCAAAACGTTAGCGTTCAATGTAGCTCACTCGATGCGCACGGACACTAACGAACGGGGCCGCCGTCAAACAAAATTATCGCGGTTTTGCGAGTTGCGTGCGAGTTGAGCCCTTTACATTGCGCGGTACAATTTGCAATTTTTTGTAACACCAAAAAATAAAAATCATTTCCCAGCAATATTTTTTTTGAAATATGTTTTATTTTGATGTATAGCATAAGTGGTTTTCGTTTGACTGCTCATGTCTTTTACACCCAGTATATCCACAAAATTACACAGAATTTAAATTTGTGGTTCCTTAAAAAATCGCAAATATATTTGTATGAAAAATGATTTTTCGTTAAATTCTCCATACAAAACGGCATTTCATACTTAAACCCCTAATATATAGGCTCGGTGACCACTTATTTACCACCATGCAGGACGTATTAAGCTTGTCTACCAACGACGTAAAATAAAAAAGCGGATTTATTTTTGAAAAAAATGTAGTCAATTAAGATAATCAAGCCAGTAGTTTTTGAACCTATTCATTCTGAACATAGAAAACCTTTTTCTTTATTATATTAGTGTAGATATACATGTTATATATAAAATTCTCGTGTCACAATGTTCGTTCCCGTACTCCTCCGAAACGGCTTGACCGATTCTCATGAAATTTTGTGAGCATATTGAGTAGGTCTGAGAATCGGCTAATATCTATTTTTCATACCCCTTAGTGATAAGGGTTGTCCACTCTTAATTTTTTTTTAATTTATATGGCAAAACAGCGTTTGCGGGGTCAGCTAGTATGATAATATTATTTAGAGTAGGTACCTATATTTGGAGCTCGTAACTGCTCTACATAGAGACAATAAATATCCTAGTTATAAAAATGTCGACAAATTATATCAATTCGGTTTTTTTTCTAAATTCCGCTGTCTGAAAAGGTAACGGTACTGTATTCTGTAACTATTGGCCACGCTTTCGTTGGCCACGAAAAAAGCTTACGCATAGGTACCAGATTTTTTTGCCCACCTAATTTTCGTGGTAGAGCAAACGACAGTAGGTAGTTATTTTTAAATACTTTTTTACTAGCGTAGACAAAAATTGTGTGTCCAGGCTGCTTCCAAGTTTTATATGCGTTCATTGACTGACGTTAACATCAAGACATAAAATAATAAAATGGCGACCTTTTACCCAGTTGCAATTTCACCCGAAAGACAAGAGAGGTACAGGCAATGAGATGACTGTTTCATATTTAAACTCTTAAAAGTGAAGTTTATTTCCTTATAAATTTATATAAAAATACGGATTCTGAAAATTAAATTTTCGCATCTATGGAACTCAATTTTTTCATCATAATTACTTAAACATTGTTCAACTTACAACATTAATTAGTTATAAATCACCAGGCGGCAAAAGAGGTTAAGATTATATATACCGATATTATGACATGTCCTACGTAGTTATAGTAGCCTGGTACGCCAGGTTGGAAATATACAATAACTGTTTGTTATCAGTCTGATTACAAATAATACATTCTTTCTAAGAGTTTTTAAAGCCTCTTTACATTTTCAGGTTAAATCGCAATTACACTTTTTCAGGGGAAATAGCAACTGGATAAAAACGCCACTAACTCAAATGTTTGCGCAGGCAAGAACAGACGGTTTTCAGGCTCTCAACAAAAGAAAGTGGCGTCACTGATAAATCTAGTGCGGGGTCAACACCATCCTGAGGGGAGAAGATCCGCATCCCTTTATTGTAGCACTATAAACGTGCGATGACAATACAAGCAACAATTCCTCAGGGTCCCTTCCGAATAGATTACTTACCTTTTAAATAAATAAAACGTAAAATTTTAATACTTTCCCCATTATAAATAAAAAAATAATTATATTACTTATTTAACTATTGCTATTCGATCTAATCGTTCGGGCAATAATAACAACATGTAAGAAAGAAAGAAAATATTTACCAAATAAAGTTACACACAGAGTATTAATAGAAATCGATGTGAATCCTAAATACACGCGAGTTAAATCGTAAAAAGTAATTTTATTAACTAACTTCAAGAAAAGGGGAGGTTCTCCATTTGCCTTAAACGATTATTCGATGACGCATGGACCGATATGGATTTTTTTTTGTGAAAAATCTACATGAATCAGTTTTTAGAATCCTGAAAATAGACATTTGTAATATGGATTTTTCCAACATTTCCATCTTTATGCATCGAAATTTCGATGATTCTTTCCTAAAGAAGTCTTGAGTTAGTTTCCTGAAAATTTTACAGTGTTAAGTCGTGTAGTTTTCAGCTTCTATTCTATTCTTAATTAATGGCATCGCGTCGCATTAAACGTACGCATTTTGCCAACGTCAAGTGAAAATGTAACTAAAGTATTAAAAATTGTACGGTTGATTGAGGTTAAAAATGGAGTCTCTCAACACGTGTTTTTACAACAAGAACTCGGGAGAAACTCGGTTTTCAGCTTCAATATTTGGCATAAACGTTGTCACTTGCCTTTGGCAGCACCGACCACAAAAAAAGTTAGCAAACCTACTTGTAGATTTTTTATTTTTGTAACCAATTATTTTTTGCTTTTTAGTTCCTGTGTGTTTTTGAAAGCGTTTTTTTAGTTCCTAAGTGTTTTCGATGACGGTTTTTCATATGTATATGTAGTGGTGAACCGCCATTACTCTATTTGCAACTCGCGTACGTGCACAACACCTTCGCGTAGGGAAGGCTATTAGTTCTTAGCAGTCGAGATTTTCGTACATTTCTCCTACTTTGGGTGTATTTTTTTACCTGACGGGAAAAAAATATGTGCTGAACCTGAAGTTGAGGAAGTGTTGCAGTGCAGACAAGGCCGAATAGCCACGCGTTAATATGGTTGTTTGTCTATCAAAAAATTACATATATTGACGCATAATTTAACAAAAATAACATTAAGTATATTTTTATTTATATTGACATAATTTGAAATGTGACTAGAAAATTTATTATAATTTAGAAACGAAAAATGTGCCATGTGTCCAAGGATTTCACACAAATAGCTGTATAACCCTCTGTTTCACAAAATAGTACATTGCTTGTCAAGGGTGGAATGGAATCAATTCCCATATGAGGACGTAGTATAGTCCGAGTAGGAATTGATTTCTTTTATCTGTGTTAAGCACTCTACTTTTCATTTCGAATATAAGGAAATTAAAAAGTAGTTTTTTTTTATAAAATATTTATTGATAAAATACCTGAAAAACTACTCGTAAAAATAGTCTTTTTCACAGATTAGAGCGAGAAGGTATGCTTTATGCTTAAAGTTTTTTCAAATTTGGAACACATGTGCGTGTAGCCAACAGCCCGGGGAGCTACACACTAACAATAGCACATCATACAGTTTTTGAGCCAATTTTTGCACAAACTGTTCGCACTCTAAGGTTCGCACATTCAAGATTGAGCGTTGCCAATGTCAAGTGAAAATGTAACTAAAGAAGAATTAAAGTAACAAAAATTGTACGGTTGATTTGGGTTAAAAATGGGAGTCTCAACACGTGTTTTTAAAACAAGAACTCGGGAGAAACTCCTATTTTTATCTTGCACTGTCGTGTCTCCCACCCACTGACATAATATCTCACTGACGTTTTGGGTTGACTGGAAGAGATCTCTTATAGAGATATGTTCGCCTTGCAAATCGTATTGCTATAAATTTATCGTTCTGTTTAATTTAAATGTACCTAATAAAGAGTTAATAATGGAAAACTTGTCCACAGCGAACATTATTGTACAAAATATCCTAAAAAAAATGACTACTTTTCTTGCTTTATCTTTCTTTAATGATTTTTGCTAAAAGATACTTAGGGAATTGATTCTACATAATATCATTATTGCATTAATGCCCCATAATATGACAATAATTATAATATTTTTTCTAAAGACATTAAAGTTTGTATTTTAAACAATAACAATAATTCAATCTTTTGTTCTTCGTTTTAACTGCAGCGCAGAACATTACACCAGCTTAACAAAATCAAACAAAAGAACGTTATTAAATTATGTGCGTTACATTTATTGTTATAAGTGTTACCGGTGCACTATTGTGAACCTTAGATTAAATTGTGTACATTATTTTATTTAAATATTTAGGCGGCCGACCTGGATGACCACTGTCCAACCCGGAGTCTGCCTCGGCCCATAGAAACGGGAATACCGGATAACTGAGTGAAGTCCACACAGATCTATCCGTCTCTGTCGTTGCCAGCCGAGAACGTTACTAAGCCTATACCCATTTCGCTCGCACACGGTGTAGATATGCATTTGTGGTCGCTATTCAGTTTTGTGTTAGTTTTGCCAAGTTGTGGCTGCGTTGGTGTCTCGCGTACATGCGTTTCGTTGTCCGTTCGAGAATTCGTAGCGTATTTAAAAAAAAGTGGTACTACATGAAAGTGAAGTGATTGTGTTGTGTACAAGTGAAAAATGCGCGACCAGCCCGCAGTCCGTGGGTGTCGGCGAGCGCGCACTGCATTTTTTAGATTCCGATAGACTTCGAAAGTTCATTGCTTATCGCGAGCTATGCATTTTGTGCAGTAGTGTTTGTTATTGTGCGTACTGTGCGATCGAGGCCGGATCAAAATGAGGAATTTTAACTTAGTAGATGTGAGTATTTCCATTGTAATTTCTTTTTAAGATTTTATCATTTATCTACTGTAATAGAGACTTGATAAAAATTATTTTCATGTCGAAATATTTTTACTTATACCTACCAAATAAAAAAGTAGGAGTAATATTTTATGTACTTATTTATAAATAATGTACAGGCCAAAGATATTAACAAAATTTTCCTTATTAACTTACGTAGTACTTCAGTAGCGTCAGCAAATTGATTTCTAAGAAATGCATTAGGATATGAATAATGTTGACGAAATAAATGCCATTGACAGATTGAAGGAAACAAAATTGTACCGAGTGTTTTCTGTATTGAGACAAAGAACCTGGCATACACCCAGAACTGATTCAAAACATGTCTACCTCGTTATCTAATAACAACTCCAAATAATGATCAATTAAAAACTGTGTATTATTTAAGATTCACTATTTTTAATAAGCAAATGTTAGTCACTTTGTATAACTTTATTAACGGTATCCGTTATTATACTCAAAAATACCCATTTGCACTAAATGTATAAGTTCGAAACATTTAATTTTACTCTGTCATTTCAACTATTAGTAATATTAGAATGAATATTACCTAAATGTCAAATATGAGATGAAAACATATTCGGGTTGGAGATCCTTGGGCCCGGCGGCTTATGTCTAACAGTGGATGTCTCTCGGCTGATATGATGATGATAGCACGGTAATGTAATAATAGTAAAGATATTGCAAGTTACCCTCTTTTAATTTCAGGGATTTTTAAGATTGATTGAACTGATTTTATATTAATATTTTTTTTATCTTTGTGAATTATTTAGGTCCTGCTGCTGTTTATCAATTTCGAATAGGGGTCGGAAGTTAGGTAGTGACTGCAATAAATGAAAGGAGGGGAAAATGTGACGTAATTCAAAATTGCATTTTAAAATTACATTTTACAATTCTTAATAATATCACCATTAGCTACCGAAACTATAGCTTAATTAAAAACACGAGTCATAATTCGTACTCTTAATATTTAGACGTATTTAGTTGATTGAAATTCCTATAATATTTTTTACATGTTTCACTCAATCATTTAAAGTTAAGGAATACGAATTATTACGTTGATTTTATGCTGGCCCCAATTTCAAATTAAATCAACATCTATTTAATTGATAAGTGGTAGTTTTGATGTTTCTTATTTCCTCATTGTCATCGTTAATAGCCGTTACCAGTAACGTTTACCTACAAAAATATGAATCACTTTATTAGGTGCTTTAAAACACCTTTGGACTGAGAATCACCAAACACGCTGATTGATTGGACTGGTGGGTAGAAACATTATTAATATTAACAATTAGTATCAATGATATGACCTACTGAAGAACGGAGCTGAGCTTGAAATTATAAATTTTTGGTCTAAAAAATTCTAATCATCCAACATCAACCAGGGAAAAAGTTGTGTAGTTTTGGAAATCGTTCCCAACGTTACCTATGTACTACCATTTTTTTTTTTTTTTTTTTGTTGACGATGGGGAACCAATTGACTGGCCATACCGCACGCTGGCTAGGCGTGCGACGTGTGCAGGGATCACCGACGTGGAACAGCGCCAGTACTACCTGCTAAACCCCACCGGTACCCTCCTAAGCCCTCATGGGGGCGCTTTGGGATCGACGCAGTATACGTGCGCCATTTCACCAAAGCGTCCCCGGGCTGGCCCGGTCCAACAGTGAACCGGGCGACGCGCCTGTGGGGGATTACGCTAGGGTACTAGGTAATCCCCAGACCTATGTACTTCCAAACGGAGCATCTCACTGCTCCAATATATATAACATGTGCAATACAGTAAGCTCTTTTTGAATTAGATAACTACATGTAATAAGCTACAATTTCCTATACTGTCTATTGTCCATAAACATAACTTCGAGGTTTCACACTCTATAACACATTTTACTTTTGTACAAAGTCACTTTTGCACTTTTGCACTCTTGCACGAATGTATAATCGAATGAATTGAAGCTCTAACCTTGTAATTCTAAAAGCTAGTAACCATGAAGTGTGGTTCGCCAATCACAACTTTTGTTACTACTAAAATAATGTACATTTCTATGCGCTTGAGGCTATAGTATTTCAGCAATATTATTTCTATCAATGTGATGTGTCGTGCGTGATGGACCAAAATCGGATGATCATTGACAGAAAATTTGGCCGAAATTTCTTCCTCTTGCTGCCTAAAGAAAGGTTGAACTTGATAAGGATATAATGTTTTGTTTACGTGGTAGTAGAATGTTGATATATTTAGCATAAAAAATCTGTTGAAATCTTGCGTCGGTCGTGGAAAACTTCTTGGCAAGTGTATCTACCTACTAATGTTTAAAAACTTCTCAAACCCGTTGTATGATGTTTACTTATTTAACAGTTTGTTTTGCTCATGGATTGATACCATTGCCCGTTACATAAATATGTCGTTGTTAACCGATTTTTTGTTCTGACTGATATAAGGAAATGATAAACAGCTTTTCCCCTCTTTCTTCTTTATCTTCCTTTCTTCTTTCTCTTTCTTTCTTGTTTGTTCTCTACAACACAACATAAGAGAAAGGAATATAAGGACGAAGAAGACCTTCTGAACCCCAGGGGAAGGAGGTGGTGAAGCTGTCATGGATACCTATGCAGCGGGGCTGCGGCCCATGGCTCTGGCATAGTTATATCGGACTCCTACCGACTAAATACGCTAAATCCTAATGGATATAAAGCCTTAACGTAAAAGCCTTCCTCAGGGAAAGGGGAGATGCAAGATGAACGCACTGTCAATATCAATATAATTGACAAATATTTTGGTTTTCCAATTACCGAAGCCGAAAAAACTAAGTTAAAAATAACACATTATCGCACCAGCATCTTATTAAAATACAATGGAAAAAACTGTAGTAAAAAAATTGCAACACTTACCTATCCAACAAGGAAACCCATGCGCATATATGTAAGTGTTTATTTTTACAACAGTCTTAATGTTCGGTTTTTGTGAGCTTGAGCATATGCTTGTTATTTGAAGAACTTGTCATCATTTATGTTTTGTAGTTGTTGCTTGTTGCATTTTTAATGATTTTATCAGTGTCAACGTTTATATGTTTTACTCTCTTTATATTTCTGTTGACTCAGTTGGACCGCCCACATCTACATACTTACTTTTGATATACTTTTTGAATAATGTGGGTTAAAAAATCCTCTATTAATTTTCTACCTACCAAAGTAAAATTAGAAATACGAGAACGTATAATAAGTTTTACAACAAAAGTAAAAAAAAAAACCTTTCAATGTTAGAAATTTTTAGTAAAATATTCGTTTTTTTTTGCTGACCGTACTAAGCATGCGCTGCAGCGGTGCAGTCGTGGTGCAGTTTACGTAAGTGAAGCGTGAATGCGCCGGCGCGCTGCGCGTCGTGTCTTCAAGACGTTTACCGCCATGATAACGAGTTCAACACACTGTAATCTGGTATCTGTTGGAGTGTTGCCAATTTTAATGCGAAGCCCAACACTCTTAATTTATTTGTTTATTAAAAAACACATGTAAGTAAACTGATGTTAGATTTTATAAGAGGGAAACATAACAAACAAACTTCAATAACAGCAATTCATGTCGGAGAAAAATAGGGGGTTGGAGTCGGTTTTTCTTTTAAATATTTGTTTAATAATTTATATTAATACCGATAAAAAAATCGGGAGTCGGTCGTCCTTTCTGGTATCCTACCGGAAACAAGAAGAAAAAAAATGACTCAAAAGTTGCTATAAACCTTATATTGTGATCTCATACATGCATGTTAAATTTTCGGTCACCCATCTGAGTACCGACTCAAAAGTTGATAGAAACCTTAAGTATATTTTGATGTCATACATGCATGTTAAATTGGGTTGCAATAAGTTACTCGAGTTATCGTGCTAACGCACAGACACAACACAGCCACACACACACATAGACATAATTCCAAAAACGGTATTTTTATACTCAGGGAGGTCCAAACGTGTAAAACTGTCCAAATCTGGAGGTCGAATTCTTTGACGATTACAAGACTTTCTATAAACTACGTAAGTACCTATACGAGAAAGTAAAAATAAGTTCGCGGAGTTAATAAGTACTTACAAGTCTTATTTTTAGGTTTGATGACCAATTTCGATGATATTTTTAGAAAATATGTCATTTATTAATAATGTTTAATCAGTAAAAAATTTCATTTTTTAATTTTTCTAAATTATAGCTTCTTTTTTCTCCCTACTCTCAATTTACTTCGGGTTGGTTGCAGTATGTCTTGCTATTGACATACTTACTGCTCGGATTTGGCATGTCTAGCTTGTCAAAGTTTATAGGTATTTACTCAGAGGAAGGACTGCTTTAGTCCTTCCTCTGAGGGTATTTACCAACTAAGAAAGGCGGACCTAGCGAGATGACATGAGGTTTAGGCGGACGCATAACTAGGAAGCGAGCGTTTATATGTGGTTTTTATAGTGTTCTCTCGTCAGAGATGTGGGTTGCGACATGACACAAAATAGGATCGATACCTGTTTTTGCGAGATGTATTTTTAATATGCTATCAGGAAAAACGAAATAACTAATTAAATACGACTTACACAAAGTTATCTATAATGTCTTCAATTACTGCTCTACAAACAAACTATATAATTTTGCAGAGATAAGTGGTTTTGTATTTCATATTTATACATATACAACATGTAAATGAAATAACCAACATCCTGAATACAGGTGGTTGGGGATCGGCTTCTGAGTTGATTTCAATATTTTTTTTTTGAAAAAAAAAAAACATAAAAAAAACAAAAGTACCCAAAAAATGTTGTACAACATTTTCTGGGTACTTTTTTTTTATTTTTTTTTTCAAAAAAAAATCTTTTTTTTTTGTAACCAACCACCTGTATTCAGGATGTTGGTTATTTCATTTACATGTTGTATATCTACTTACCTATCTATTACTATGTTGACTTGGAACATGCTACAGACATAATTTTATCAAAGTAACATGTCATGTAGATAAGAAAATATACATATTTACAATGTTAGAAGCAAGGAGCTTATAAAATATAAGCTCCTTGGCTCCTTGGTTAGAAGTTAGAAGCCAGTTTTGACAGCTTAAATACGTCAGTAAAGAGTAAAGTGGGGTTTACTCGGGTGATTAAAAGCCAAACAATTTTCGTTGCACGGCAAAATGGCAATAGATCTCTAATGGCAATAAGGGAATCATGTAGAATCGAACCTTTGGATGGAGAGAATTAAATCATATAAACAGAGTGTAATTCATATTATGAGCTCAATTTTTTCATATTAACTCTATTACAATAGAATTGTCCCTCCATCAAATTTTTTTAATAAAATTTCTTTTTGAGCAAGAAATCAATAAATAATGGGGAAAAAAAACTGTAGGATATTCAAATCTAATCTAATAAAATCTAGTAAACAGGATAATTATGTCAATATCGTGATGGATGACCACTTTTTTAACATCAAATCTCGACTTTATTTCGGTAGAAATCAAAGGTGTGAAATCTTTAAGCTAATGTTTTACAACACTCGCTAGCGATTTAATCTTAAATAATTAATTTATCTGAAAAAATCACGTTCTTATAGAGCAACATAATCTAAAACAATACTATTGTTTGTTATGTTGATATAGATTATGACGCCACGAGCGTTAAAATTCCCGTGCAGGTTGGTGGTTTTTAACATTTTTTTAGACAAGTTATACTATTTTTTCGACGTTAAATATTCTTATACTATACTAGCTGACCCTGGCGTACTTCGTACCGCCTAACAGTGAATGCTTTAATTTTTTTAAATACTTATTCTGCTATTCTAGGCCCGGTGTCCCGAATAGCAGAAAAAAGAAAGTTAATAAGTCAACAATTACATTATGTAACCTAAATATATATTTTTTTAAATTTTTAATTTTTTCTCTCCGTAAGAACCATCCTCATACTTCAAGGAATATTATAAAAAAAATTTGCCAAATCGGTTCAGCTGCTCTCGAGATGTATTCCATATTGGCAGCAGCCGCAAGCCCCAAAGCATCCGCCCGCCCGCCCTAAAATTCCATAGAACTGAGATGCAGTAAAAATATAAAAAAAAATATTGACTTTTTCAAACTAATTGTTGAATAATTCAAAAAATGTTATAGTTAGGGAGCCCAAGAGGAGATTTTGAGATATTCTCCAGCGGGTCAGATTATTACAGATATCATTCCTGTTGACAATAGTTTGACAGCTGTCAGCGGTCAAAACGCATGAAAACGACAACGATTAGGTTTTGGTTTAAATAGAGTTTCTCCCGAGTTCTTGTTGTAAAAACACGTGTTGAGAGACTCCATTTTTAACCCAAATCTACAACAATTACTTTAATTACTTTTTTACTTGACATTGGCAAAATGCGTAAAGTTTATGTCTCGCGACGCCATTAATTAAGAATAGAATAGAATAGAACGTTATAAATCCAATACACTTACAAATAACTTAAAACTAAGCTTTACTTTCTCTGTAAGACACGTTTACTAAAAACTATAGAAGCATTTACTAGATGGTAGACCCATATGTAGGGTCGTCTGGGTAGGTACTACCGCCTTTCTTATTTCTGCCGTGAAGCAGTTCGCTGTGTTTCGGATTGAAGGGAAAGGTAGCCAGTGTAATTACTGTGCATGGAGGGCATATCATCTTAGTCCCCAGGATGGCAAACGCACTTGCGGTGTTAAGTGATTTACACTTAATATTGTAAGTGTCTATAGGCGGCGGTGACCACTTAACATCAGGTGGGCCGCAAGCTTGTTTGACATCTCGTAATGTAAAAAAATAAAAAAATAAAGCATTTGAAAAGTAAATGAATTATCGAACTTTAGTTTTGAAGATTTAGTAGTAAAAAATGTATTTGCTAAAAACAACCTGTTAATTGTATAGTAACTGAGTCAGCTACCACGAAAAACATGAATGGACACACAAACCAACAGTGACGTCACACACAATACATGTTGTCACTCTTACGGCCTTTGGCTAAAAATAGCACAAATGTTTAATAACAAGTACTTACTGATAGTAAAATACAATGGTCTCTTTACAATAACTGAATAATTTAATTACTGAATACACCGTGTTAATGTGTAACATAGAGTTTAAAATGCGATGTATTTTCCTCTTCAATCCCTTGTCTAAAATTAATTACTGAAAATAGTTAAATTTCGTCATTCGTATGGTATGATCGATTATTGAAGACTAAAACTTCTTTGCGCACGCTTGACTTGGGGAGTAAGCTGAAGAGAGCATTAAGTTGAGAGGGAAATATATGTTAGTGAAGATTATTATTTTATTATTATTATAGAAGTTTTACTTCAGTCGTGTGGTCTAAAGCACACTCGTATTTTTCAGGCTAGGAATGTTGGACTTTTAGGAATCTATTTTAGTTTTGACCATATAACTCGCGTGAGCCGTATGATGACAATGTTATATATTTCTAACTACATTTGGTACATTTTCAAAGTATAATTGGATAGAAAATGTTTCAACAATGACGTGAAGAGAAAGGTGTAGTTTGAAAGAAGGCACAATGACAAGAACTGAGAAAATTATGCCCAAATGGTTCGGATATATACCAAATAAAAATTAGAAGGAAAATCATTCTTTCAAAAAACAAATGTCTGACTTAACTGATCGACGGTATTTATAAATATATCTCATCGGCTGTTAAAGAAAGATGTAAATCTGCAACATTGTTAGGCATACGTCAGCTTGATGACGTAATAGGAGACAAAAGTCATGACAATATTCGTCGTGGTAGGTCGTGGTTAATCAGTCCTGTGTTGGAAGAGCACTTGCCCAGATTGCGTAAGGACGCGGGTTCAAGTCCTGCCTCAGCACTTATTCATGACAGGAAGCTTTTTTGTGTTTTTCGTTTTCTATTTAATTTGGTATAAATTTTAATCATGTCTAAACACGCCAAATAAAAGTTAGGAGCATAATCAATTATTCATAAAGTTTTTTTTATAAAGAGTGGGAAAATTGGAGTGTTACTTTTGATAACCTCTTGAGTAACAAAAAAATGCACGGTTTGGCTACTAATTATTTTTATGTTGATTAAAGTACATACACTAGCTAAACCACATATAAAACGTAGCAATCCGTAGCAACTAAGTCGTTTTTACATTGTTTAATAACGCTGACAAAGTAGCGAAACAGGCACACGCGTGTCGAATTTGACCTCCATTTTGAGTGTTTGCATTGTTTATATTCTATTGTTTTACAATAATAATTCATAGGCATTAAAAAATAAATAAATGTAGGAAGTGCCTCTCACATTCTCACCTCGGACAAAATTTTTATATTGTAAACTAGCTTCCGCCCGCGACTTTGTCCGCGTGGACATTTTACCCCTTGGGGGGTGGAATTTCCCCAAATCCTTTCTTAGTGGATGCCTACACTGTATAAGGTATCTATGTGCAAAATTTCAAGTCTCTAGGTTCAGCGGTTAGTCTGTGCGTTGATATCTCAGTCAATTAGTCAGGACTTTGAATTTTACATAATAAAGACTAAAAACTTCATTTTTTCTTGTTCTTATTGTAGATTTTTTTATTAAATTATAGTTTGCATTAAATTAGGTAGGTATTTAATTTCTTATTATCTACTCAAATATGGCATGTCGCGTCTGTAGAAATACCACCAATGCAAGCAACTTTATACACAAAATTGTAATTTGGGATGGTTAGGACCTTTGTATAGAATTTATAGTAGCCATTGGATCCGTGACATGCAAATGTTTTGTATGACTACAATTGTTTGAGCACAATAACTAACACACGGTACTATGTACTCGCAGTTCTTGGTATCATCATTAAATAGTGGGATGCACTGTAAGCTTATGTATTAAATATAATATTAACTAGCGACTCACCCCGGCTTCGCACAGAATTTATACTTTTATGCATGTATTGTATTATTAATCTTCCTCTTGAATCAATTCCTGAACATCGCATTAAATACAGAAAGAGCGACTTTTTATATTTTGTATAGAAGCTCCGCTAGCTATAGTCCAGCTAATTAGTTTTGCAACTAAAGAATATATAATTATGTCTAATCCTAGGAGAGGTCATAACTAGGGGTTTACTAACGCGTAAATATTAATACTAGAAAAATGCACTGAAAAAAAAAATTTTTTTTGTAAGATCCAATGAGATCTAAGTTCTAAGACTCTTGAGTTTGATTTCTAAGAAGCACATTACAACATGTGCTTGGTTTTGTTACCTAGTGATAGGATTTTTACAAGTCAGCCTAAACGCTTCCAACATCTTATCAAACTCTGTACGTATAATGTCTAAATTCATTACTTTGGATGTAATATTATACCTCTGTATGATATTAACATATTTAGTGACATCTTTCTTATTAAAATACTTTAAAAATGTCTATACTTACAGAGATATGTTTTCTTATCGGTACTTTCAAAGGCAGCACTAATATTTCGTATACTAGAAAAATGCACTGAAAAAAATCGACTTGCCTCAGGCGGGACTCGAACCCGCACCTTCCACAATCCGGGTGGACGCGTTGACCAATTTCGCCACCGAGGCACTGCTTTTCGCTGTCGAAACGAAATTTGTCAGTGCTTGGTGCTTATGTTTTAATGGTAAACATCGTTTCATCAAATCTTTGAAATTTGCACTTCCAAGACCCGAACGAAATATTTTTGCAAATATTTGACGCCCAGCTAAGATGAAACTACCTTACATTATGGAATAATTTTACGCGTTTGTAAACGCAAAAATAAAATTATTCCATTTCGTATACCTTTTTTATGAAATCCATAAATATTTCTACACTACTATTCCTATCGATCAGCAGATAATGTTTTATATTGACAGATAATTTTTATGGTGGTGTGATTGCGTAGTGCTGAAAAATGGTTTTACTTGTTCTGCTTCGAGGAACTCGTTTATTTATAGTGTAGTAAAAACTAACAAAAAACACAGGTTTTTTTAGGCGGTTTTTCTCGGTACAAGCATCTGAAGCTGTTGACCCTTCCAAATGAGTTGTCATTTGGAAGGATCATCAGCTTCCGATGCTTCTATGTAGTATTTTGTGGACCGTTTCTCTCGCTTTCATACTCGTATTTGTATTATTATTTCCACGAGAAAAAACTCAGAAATATTTGTCTCTAGAACAAACCATGAGTTGAACAACAGAACATGGACACTTCTAGTATCCTTGTTGCCACACATGTAACATGTTGATTATCCATGGTTACATATTAGAATATCGAAAATTAATAAATCTGCAATAAAAATATCGACGTTCATTTCATAGAAGATCAAAATATCTAACGACCAAAAAATTACATACTATGTCTACTTTATAACCTTGTTGCTTTGAATGGTGTATGTAATTTAAGATATTATTTAATGTCTGTGGATAATTGAGTTGCAAATATAAATTGTCATCTCTCTATCTACTGCTAGATTAATCGTAAGTGATTAGACCGGTTTTATTCGTCTATTCAGTATTTAAGCCTAATATTTATAATAATCTATTATTTATAAGGGAGATAACATTGTTTATTGGCATCACAATTAAACAATACATTCTTATATATCTGAAATTACAAGTGCACTCAGCATTTTAGTAGGTATTCCGCCATAATTATTTGTTATTTCTAAATATAAATATATTTATTTAATAAAAACTGTTTCAACGGCATTAATAACACACAAAATAACAATAGTTGATACTACTTAAACATAAGCCAATTACATTAATTCTAAATATTAATTTTTTACAACACTAAAAATATAACATTTTAAATTACAAAAATGCAGTTCCCCATCGGTAGCAAGATCAGGGTCCCGGCTACCGGTGGTTTAGGATCCAGAGACAGGAACCTTCTCACTATACGGGCCGTGTCTAGAAGTACCTACTGCCTTCTGCATCTGACTCTTGATCCAACCTCTTAAGGTGTTAATCGAGGCTCTTGGCTATTATTATTATTATTCATTAGATAAACTATTTTTTAAGAAAGAAAAATATCCTGTTGCAGTACATATTTCTAACTGGAGTAATTTTCCACAACAGTAGTTAGTGCGTTATCCACTGTTGCTAAGGCCAAAAGCATATAAATAATTACGGTATTTCTGATATGATATGTCATTTGTGTTAATGACTTTATTGCTACAAAATTTTGTTAAATCGATTACAGATATTAAATTTATAAGTGTTCAGTATTTTTAGTATTCTATAAACGTTTCAAAAGTAGAAACTTTTACGGCTCTTTATGACATGTGGTCGAAGCGAGTCTAGACCAAATTCCAGGTGTTTTTCAGAATGTATCTGAATATAGAATTTTAGTCGCGGTAGGGCGCGGCGCAGCGGACGAGTCGCTCGAATTTAGAGGCAGAATTGGGGTAGTACCCCCACCTTACAGGAGACCACAGTCAAATAACACTACATTTTGTGGTGTTGTGTTTATGTTGGTGAGAAGAGTCGCCAGATCTCCACGGGGTAGGGGGATTAGGAGTGGCTGCGCGCGAGTTTCTCGTCAGTGTTGCAAGTTTCTATAGGCTGCGGTAGCTGCTTTCCACCAGACAGGCCGTATTATTGTCTGCCAGCATTTAACATAAAAATATATAACATAAAAATATATCCAAATTACACGCTTTTGAATATTCACCTAATAAATTGTTCTGGTTCATCATCATCAACAACAGCTCATATAATCTCCCCACCGAGGGGCTCGAGCGTACCCCACATTAGGGGCGACTAGGCCTTAGTCAACCACGCTGGCCAAGTGCGGGTTGGTCGACTTCACACACAACCTAAGTATTTCTTCATAGGTGTGTGCAGGTTTCCTCACGATGTTTTCCTTTACCGTAAAAGCGTTGGTTAAGCGTTTGTTCTGATTGCTATACTAATATCATAAGAACGAAAGTCTATAACAGGACTGAACCCTATTTAAAGAACAAATAAAATATTTGATTTGATTTGACGTGACAGGGTTACCACAGTTACCACACTTTTTAACTCTAACGGACACCAACATTAATAACACTCTTCATTGCCATATCGTCACTTTAAAGTTCTTGAAGGGAAGTGATTTAAACGTCGCTTTGATTATCAATAAGTGGACGAAATATAAGAGTAAAAACTTAAGGTCGCGTTTCATCAAAGAGAGAAAATTTTACAAGAGAGAGAGAAAAGGACAATCCTGAATGGCGACAATTCTGATGTCCTCTAAAACTAATATTAACAGTTGATAATAAAGCAGTAAACGAAAATATAATTTTAAACTATAGGTATTTTGACTAATTTACTTCTAACCTTTGAGGTATAATGTACTAACGTACCTTCTATCACGTAGGTACGTCTTTGAGTTTCTGCACGCGCAATTTATTGTAAATTGCATTGATGTGTAATTTCTTTGGTAATTAACGATATTAGTTATCTGACCAAAATCCTGAGTAATATTCAATTAATAAGCAAAATATTAACATGTTTACAGTTTTAATTTTTACAGAAAATCAGAATATAAATTTTTACAAATCAACGAAAAACTATGTCGTGATATTTAAATCTTATCTCAACTCAATAAAGTTAAAGTGCGGCGCATTTAAATTATCGTTCGCATTTATTGTCTTCGCATTTAGATTTAATTTCCCCTTACCATCAGGTTGGAAGGAGTCATGTATTAGACTTTACTATAAAAATAAATATTCTTAGTAGCATAATATTTATTTGACAGTCTCAATCCTTTAGAGGAGAGTATGGCCGGTCACCCTACCGCCAGTTATCGTGCAATTGATATATCAGACAGCCACAATTGCATTATCCAATCGCGTAATGTAATTATCCCGGCCATTGTTGACCGCCCGGCAAATCTGCTGTCCCCGACATGATTTAATAGCTTTTAATTGTCGCTTGTTGAACGGACTCTATATGAACCACTGTTGTATAATATTCTGCGGAATGAGTCAGTATAATATAGCACAAGAGTTTATCAATTTCATCTCCGGTACCTTTTAAGGGGCATGTGGGACTCAGAGGTAAAGCGTTCCCTCACTATACCTAATAAACATGCCCTCCGGACATCCAAAGCAAGCACGCATTCGCACCAACGGTACGAATCGCCCAAGAACTTTTTCTAATGGGTCGATTCGCACCGCAATTGGGAACAAAACAGGTCTCTTTTTGGATGCTTTTGGACAAAAAATATTTAGTTTTATTACACATCTTTTATAGTACAACCAGGCACAAAATACCAGAACAAACAAAATAATTTATATGTTAAAAATGTCATACGCCCGCGAATAAATTTTTCGTGTTATTGTATTGCAAAATTATTATTTATTCAAACGATATCAGATTTTCTTTTCGAATTTTTTCTGTCACCTGGTCTGTTTAATACATGTATGCACCAGAGTAAAAGTTGGCATCTTTTTTTAATCCCTCAAGAAATTTTTGAATATTGGGCTTTACTGGAATAATCTTTTTTATTTTTCCATTCAATGACTCCAACATATTATTGGTTCTGTCACTTTGATTGAAGGTGTTCCATGTGTTTGAGAGTATATCATGTTCTAGCTATGTTGAAACAAAATAGTCATTGAATTTAGTGACTTCGGTATTGTTGAGACTTTCTCCCATCACAGCCACCCTACATCCAACAAGTTCGGAAGAAAATGTGACAATACCGTGCATAATTTAACATGAAATACACCCAGTTTTGACTTATAACTATACACAATTGCTTAGTTTTTCGCCATAAACTGCGGCTATAGTCAAAATAACACCCTATTAAATGAGTGAGAGCGAGCGAGCAATCGAGCTGTTTGGATCCGGCTGTATATAGTTTATTTTTATTTATTTATTTATAACGGGTACACAAACAGATCACTATCATTACAAGACAAAATTAAGTACTTATAACGTAAACAATTCAAGACAGTAATCTAGACTAAGTGTACTCAACATGCAAAGAATTAAATGGATTCTTTTACAATGATTAAATGATTAAAATAAACACAATAACATAAAATTAACTATCAATTTAACATTGTCGCCTCAGAATATAGACAAAATTACAGTTATTAGAGCAAGTTATCACTTAATAATTTTGAAACCTTTTTTTTATACACCGTAAACCTGCTATCGAATACATCAATGTCTTTGTTACCATTAGTCAGTCCATTATAACTCCGACACATTCTTACTATGGGGTTATAGTAGGAAGTGTTGTTTTTGTATACCTGAATATGGAAGGCCTGTTTAGGCAAGGCTCTAGGCGCTAGCTTCGAAAGGGCAGCTATCCCCTGTAACACCACCACAGAAAACCAAACCATCGCCTCAAAATAGTGATAAGTTACCAGCCTGTTGCCTATATCATTATTTTCAGATACTTATCGTAGAGCTAATCATAATTAGGTTTATTTACACACTATATCGCAAAATGATTTCGTATACATCCCACTGAGTTTTTTATAAACCAGCAATTAAGATTAATTGTAATTAAAACTACATATAATAATATATAATAAATAATAAAATCATTTATTGGTCACTTCACAAATTTTCTTATGAGCTCACTAAGCTACAGGTACAGATAACAGTAGAATATTAATTTGTGAAGGACTGGTGCCTAAAATACGATAAAATCCTGTACCACAGGCCACCAGGTCCCGCAGAAATAATAATATACCTAGTTGGATAACAAAAAATTCGATGTATAAATAAAGTGTACATTTAAGGACCTAAGTTTTTTAATCTCCTGTGTGTGTTTTGTTAAGGAATTTTACATTTATTTTCCTCACTAAACCTAACTTCGTAAGCAATTTGTGGTTATTGGGCCACCCGGAATGAGTGGACAAGTCCGCCTGCCCACGTCGCGTGGTCGCAACAGCCCAGCGCTATCACGCGATGACTCGCGCAGAGTTATTTTTAACTCGACTTTCCTGTTTTCGTTCATTAATTGTTGTTGCCGTTCTATTTTCGTCTCGGCGTGCAACTAACTATGTAGGTTTCTTCAGCGGATGGTCTAATTTTAATACGCTGGAACCTTACTTTTTATTACTTTGTATTCGTAGTTCTGAATTATTTTGTAAGACAATATTTACACTTTCGCCACCTAATTTTATAATTAGTGTTTATTGAATAGTTTGGAGATTAAAAAAAACTGCTCCTATTGAGTACCGAGGCATGCAAATTAAATATAGTAACAGGAAGTCCGGAAGTAATTGACACAATCATGCGCGAAATGTCACAAAATGGCGGTGAGCCGGTGACACCGCAGGGGCTAACTAATTATGCTTAATATTAATTTATTATTAACCGATTTGAATCCTTCATCAGAATTTAATTTTGATAACTTTTTATTAGAAAAATGCACTGAAAAAAATCGACTTGCCTCAGGCGGGACTCGAACCCGCACCTTCCACAATCCGGGTGGACCGGGTATCCACCCGGATTGTGGAAGGTGCGGGTTCGAGTCCCGCCTGAGGCAAGTCGATTTTTTTCAGTGCATTTTTCTAGTATTATATTTACGCGTTTGTAAACGCAAAAATAAAATTATTCCATAACTTTTTATTTTTATATGGTTATAGTTTGTAGCTTGCCTTGGAACAAAGCGTCGGTGGCGTAGTGCGTAAGAGCGTCGTCTCTCACCCGGGAGGCACGGGTTCGATCCCCGCTAATGGGTTTTCAAATTTTGAATTCATATGTTCGTTTAATCGACGCTTTTCCGGTGAAGGAAAACATCGTGAGGAAACCTGCACACACCTATGAAGAAATTCTTAGGTCGTGTGTATAGTCCAACCCGCACTTGGCCAGCGTGGTTGACTAAGGCCTAATCGCCCCTAATGTGGGGTAGGCTCGAGCACCTCGGTGGGGACATTATATAAGCTGCTGCTGATGATGGTGATGGTTATAGTTTAAAAAAATATTTGTTTTGATATACTCTACTTTACAAAATTCGACTCAGTTTCACAAACATCTAGTATTTTTTTTTATGTTACGTGATGGCAAACAAGCCTTCGGCCCTCCTGATGTTAAGTGCAAACCACTTAACACCGCAAGTGCGTTTGCCATCCTGGGGACTAAGATGATATGCCCTCCATGCCCAGTAATTACACTGGCTACCTTTCCCTTCAATCCGAAACACAGCGAACTGCTTCACAGCAGAAATAAGAAAGGCGGTGGTACCAACCAGACGACCCCACATATGGGTCTAGTAATAGTGTATACCTATACTACAATAATTTTATTTTTACACCCTTCTTCTCTGTATGAATCTAATTACGAGAAATCTCCTCCGTACGCGCAACATTTGGAAAGCGATCGTAAGTCTACATTTTCAATTAGAATAAGATTGTTAGTGTTATCGGTGAGAAAAAATCTTTTCACAACATTGCGCCTAACATGTTAAACTAACATAATTATGTTGTTGCACCATTCTTCTGGCATGACATGACGGAGCATAAAGGTGGTAGCACACTTACTAGATCTGAACCGTATTGCCTATTTTTTAATATGAAAAAGTGGCGACGCGCTACGGTCCTAAGCCGCTTCGTAGCTGCTGTTCCAAGGTGTTAATAGTAAAAAAATCTGCCTTCAAAATTTAAAACAGAGAAGTATAAATGATTAAGGTAGATTTTTTAAACAAAATTTTTATTTCTCCTTTTTTATTTATTTTTTTATTGCTTTTTAGTGTTTTAAGTATAGAAATTTTCAGGAAGCTATCTTGAGATCTTACAAACGAGTGATAAGATTACGTTATCATCGACGTCAATTTAATAGGCATTTTTAGGGATAACTCAAAACTACTCATCAGATGTCTATCAAATTTAAATGGGACCACGATGCAAGAAACTCTTGTATAGAGAAACCTTAATTTTTTTTTTGGAAAAGGGGACAAACGAGCAGACGGTTCACCTGGTAAGTGATTGGACATTTGCAACACCAGAGGCATCAAGCATCGCAAATGCGTTGCCGGCCTTTAAGGAAGGAATACGCTATTTTTTGGAAGATGTCCAGGTCGTATCGGTTCGGGAACACCGCTGGCGAAAGTTGATTCCACAGCACAACCTTTATTAGAACACTTCAAAAAAAGCAATTTGACGACAGTCAAAGCGGGGTAGGTTAAGCTAGTCTTTTTCTTCCCTACTCCAAATATATTTGGGGCTGCTGAAGTTTGTGTCTTGATATCGACAAATGTTTTTAGCATTTGATTTTAACTGCCGGTCGCCTGGCTGACACCAATCTTACTTCCATTTTTGTCATCTTTCGACAGCTGCTTAACTGGCAAACCACACCTGTCTTTTATGTCCAGCATTATTTATTTATTTATTTATTTATTTATTTATAAGTACAAACTTGTTGGCTTACAGTAAAGCACCAAAGCGCCAACAAGTCCAATTAAAAAGAAAATTACATTAATACCATTATGATAGATACATCAATTCTATAAATAATAATTCAATTTACAATATTAATATTACTATAAATACCTACAAATACCTACATTATTTTAAATGTCAATTCCATAAAGATATTGATTAATTTACAGTCAAAACAATGTCAAATACAAAATTAATATCTACTGAGAAGTCAAAATACTTAAATAAAAATAATAATTTACAGTCAAAACAATGTCAAATACAAAATTAATATCTACTGAGAAGTCAAAATACTTAAATAAAAATAATAATTTACAGTCAAAACAATGTCAAATACAAAATTAATATCTACTGAGAAGTCAAAATACTTAAATAAAAATAATAATTTACAGTCAAAACAATGTCAAATATTATCTAAACTGTGTTCACCATGGTGATATTGCAATATCGCATTCGCAGTGACTAGGTTGAGCAATGTAGGTAACGGCCAGTCAATATTGATTCTTGTGTTGAGAGTATGATAAAAATAAATATTTACTAGGCCCATTGACTTGTTCAGCTTACGTATTTTCTTTTTAGTTTAGTGTTTGTATTACTTTCAACCGTACCGTAAAAACAAACGCTTTGAAATGGCCAATAATATCATTTTAATAAAGCCAAAAGTAAGGGATTTTAGCAGTATTTGTATGTTCCTCTTTTTACTTTTTGTGAGTATACGTAGTATAGAGGAAGAAAAATACCATTTTTGGAATTATATCTGTGTGTCTGTTCTGTGCGTTACCACGATATATCTCGAGTATGCTTTAACTTTGCAACCAAATTTAACATGCATGTATGACATCAAAATATAAGGTTTCTATCAACTTTTGAGCCGTCGATCACGAAAGTTAAGCAACCAAGTGCGCGGTCGGTACTCGGATGAGTGACCAAAATTTAACATGCAAGTATGACATCAAAATATAAGGTTTCTATTAACTTTTGCGTCGTTTCCGGTATACGAGAAAGTCAAAGGGAGACTTCTGATTTTTTCCTCTATCCGTAGCGTCTAAACTTTTTATACGATTTTGATGAATAAGATATCCAATCGATTCCTTGTTATGGCCCAGGTAACATTGGCTACATTGAATCGACTTTAACAATAGGAGGAATCGATATTATCTTTTAAATCCCGATTTCGATTTCATTTCTTTTTAACGCGGGTTTTATTTGTAGTTGGGTTACAGTTTTTTGTAAACTTATTTATCATAATATTTATTAGAATTCAGTTCTCTGCGTCATTTATTCTAGTTATTATCGTTTTATTAAATTCTTTTTTCGTTGCGGTCACTGTTTTATTTTCTATGGTTAATAACATTGTTGTCTCAGTTGAGGGTTGTGGAGTGAGGTTTGTTTTCACCATTGGCTTTACCATAAAATGATCCACGATAGTACTAAGGAGGCGCATTGGGCCAGACGTGAAGGTATTGCTGGCCAGACTCCTCGCGAGTTACTGTCGCGTAGGAAGACTTGGGCTATGTAGGTACCATTATTAGTGTAGTGTATTATTAGGTACTATTTTTTTGTGTTAGAAAGTATTTTTTTTGTGTAGCAAACACACAGACAATACAAGGCTGTATTGTCTCTCAAAGACTCCATCTACCTTGGAAATAGACAGGAATCACTAGGTGAATATGGACAAGTATTTTGAAGCCAGCATCTCGAATTGCAGCCATAGCAACGGCGGACCTGTAGGCCTATTCGCTATGTTTTTTTGACAGTTGAAAGTGATGATCACCGAGTGAATTACACATCCATTGCTGTTTTACACGACACGCTATTATGGCACTTGTCGTGTAAAACAACAAATGGATATGTAATTCGCTCAGTGATCATCACTTTCAACTGTCAAAAAAAGATAGCGAATAGCCCCCTGACCTACTGGGGCATTATCTTAATGGAACAAAACATTTTTTGCTTGTTTGCCTCACCGTTTCTCGCGAATTTAGTAACGCAATTTTTTAATTGTTCTGCATACAAAGAGCCTGTAATTAGCTCTATGATCGAGATATTCCCTCATGAACACCCCTTTACTATCCCAGAAAAGAGAGATAACTACCGTTGTGGGTCAGCCCGAGCGAGGGTCATCTCTGGTGGATGTCTTCCACATTTAAATTAGGGGCATCAACGTGCAACTGTGGAATACGATGGAGCATTAGGGCCTAAAGTATCCTGTAAGTGTTGATTATCTCGTTCCTTAGTGAAATTTTTCAAACACAGATGTTTCATAATCATGCGCCATTATTTTTTTTCCATTTTCGACAACATGCTACGACAGACTGCAAACAAAAGAGTTCCCTTTTTAAAAAACAAAAGATATTCAAATTATTTCTTTTAAATAATCTAATTTATATTCCGGCTTTAATAGCCAGGATTAACTGTATTCGGTTTCAAAGAGTTTAGTACCTCATTCTCACTTTATATTGAACGCCCTATGTATATTTAAAAATGGAACAACTCCATTCGTATGAACTGACGTTGACTTTTACGTTACTTTTTGCAAAATTTTAAACTTGGTGCAACTGGCTATAAGGATCCAATACGCCAATATATTAGATTATACCCACCTACATAACATAATTCATATCAACTAAGTATTATATATTAGTTATACTTTATGCTATATTATACCTCAGTTATTCTTTAATGTTGCAATCCGTAACTGCATATATGTGTTAATTAAATTACTCAGTATCATTTTATGCTGAACATAAACATTGTAAATAATAGATACCACCGTACCACATTACAAACTTAGTTCTAAGGACAATAATACATTGAGATTGCAAAATGGTTCTTGTTACTAACTATTAAGGTCTTATATTTAATTTTATATACTGCCTCTTACTGTTTTATTAATTCTAACAAGAATCTTTAGTGCTATTGGTTTTGTGTTTGTATCACTTGTATGTATTTTATCTGTCACTTATGAATGAATGAGATGCGTATGGTTGGCAATGTTTTCTCATATTAGTTAATAAACTGACATTATTGTCTTATTGTCATTTGTGGTCAATTGTCATTAGTAGAGTTTCTTTTGCAGTTTCTTCTTCACCTCATCTCAGCATCAGCATATAAGTAATTAATTAAGTAAAATAATTATTCCATTTTGAAATTATTCTGACTTTCGACTATTTAAAAGTACTTAGCAAAGTCCCATTTCATTTTATTTAATATTTCATCGTCTCGCCGCCTTACTCGTAGAATAAGTGCCGCATCTGTAGTGTCTTAAGTGTGTTGCCTACACATTCGTCAGCCGTCACTACCAAGATCGTCAATTCAGTAAACCATTTTTATTATTAGAGATTTTGCAATTTAAAATTACAATGAGGTCACAAACTTTTTTACATGATAACTGTTTAAGATTCCATAAGATCCCTTGCCTTTATACTGGTAGAGATTGATAGCAGGACTACTCACCATTATATGCATATCACTTTCTTAATTATACAGTTAATTAAACATAATTTTCAAGTGAGCCTTCAGGGCCGAATCCTAAACTATAAGTAATATAGAAAAATGCTCGAAGGAGTCGATTTTCCCAATTTTGATCGAATCCGCTGTTTGCTGTTTTTTTTTACAATTTAACATTTTCCATTAGTTTCCTGTACTTATATATATATATCATTACTTCCCATTAATCGATCCTTATTAACAACACTATCGAATGGTGTATCGAAAGGCCCGATTCCTGGCTAGATTTATTGACTTTTCGAAAATCCAATGATGCAGTTTTGTTTTCATCAGAATCGAGCTCGCGACTCCTTTGAGCATTTTTCGATATTCCTTATAATTTAGGATTTGGCCCTGAAGGGCCACTTGAAAAATTCACCCTGTATATAACCGGTATATAACTACTACTCACTTATATAAAACAAAGTTATGTTTTTTTTTCAATTAAAATCGCGTTTTGTTCTCATTTGGACCACCAGATGAGGCTCTATTGTAAGAAATTTACATAAGTCTCTATTTTTAGACGGGCTATTTATAATACGTAGTTTTTCTATAAATAACATAAGTATTCGAAGCAAAAAGTTCACAATAATGGGAATACTAAACAGTCATGCATTCATTCATAAAAAACAAACGGGTTGTGCATGTGCTTGACCTCGACATATCATTTGTTTTGGGGTTCAATAAAACTTCGTAACTTTAGCAATAAGGCCGCCTTTTGAACTATCCTGTAATGTTCTGTTATTTTTAAATGTGCAATAAAGTATGTATTTCTTTTGACTGACTAATGCTGGTTGACGCTCAGGACCTTCTCAGTGTCATCGGGTTTTTATAAGGGGTCCTCTAGCCTGTAATTCAACCTTCCTTAGAAGATTTCTAGCCAGCGATTGCCTCCCTCGTTCTCGGAGTCTCTACACAGATAGAGTCTCTAGGACGTTCGGAAGGGAGCGGTGCACCTGAGGGTATCTCTAAAGGCCTACAATAAAGTAATGTATTGTAACTTTGGATGGAGAACTAAAAATCTTTAGTAATACAACAGATAATGTAATACTGGTAATACTTATGTTGCCATATTGCACCTACATATTGTTTGATATATTCACACCATACTACTTTCATTCGTTCATTCACCTTCCATTCACCATCACAACACGTTCACCATCTTCGTATTTGGACTCCACTTCTGCTTATCATCAGGTGGACAGGAGTCATTTGCTTGTGATGAAGAAATAACCGACCTCACATAAATTGGGACCAGTGTAGGAAGAAGAACAGGAGTATTAATTATTGTGTCTAATTATCTTGTTTCGTTGGCAAGCATAAAGCCTACCTAACGGTAATCAGCCACTGTGGCAGCCAATGCCGCTTCCTCATAGTACACAGAGATGGCGCTATTCAACAGTGCTCATACACTGCGCAACACAAACTGCGCACAACGCACCAGAGACCCGCAGATGTGCCACGTGGTCCTCTCGGTCTCCCCAACAGTATGGCAGCGAGTAATAAGGAAGGGAAGAGTGCACGTGGACGTACAAAACGTTAGGGTGGAAGACCAGTCACCCCTGGTGCAGTGCTCGAGGTGTCTGGGCTACGGGCACACGCTCAGGTACTGCACCAGAGAAGACGAGTGTTGTGGACACTGCGGCGGCAATCATAAGCAAGCAAACTGCTGTAGTGCTAAAGAAGGAAAATTGCCAACATGCATCAATTGCAAACAAAACAAAAACACAGACAACAACGAAACAGCACACAACGCATTCAGCCCGGGATGTCCTGTCCGACGTAAGTGGGACAGCATAGCCCGAGCGAGAATAGCTTACATTTAAGATGCAACTAAGTTGGAAACATCTCGATGCGACCACCTTAGCAACACCACTACAACAACACAACAAACAACAATACACAGCAAACAACTTCACATGTATGTAACGTTAGCTACAACAGTGAAATAATGCACAACACACCCCACACCCAACAACAACTAATAAACTACTAATGTAAGCACATTAGCAAGTCTTATTATATAGCACATAAAACAGAGCAAATATTATAAACAATTAAATAATAAATAATAAAATAATAATAAATAACAATAATAACAATAATAGATTAGAACATAGTAAATAATACAATAGATAGGAATAAATAGATAAATATAAATAAGAAAAACAAACATTCGATAAAAAACAGCAACAATAAATATAGGAAAGCACAACAGCAGAAGAAAATTTAACAAATAAAAGCATGACTGTAATAAGATATGAAAGTTAAAATATATATTAAGCAAATATATGTAAGAATACTAAGAAAGATGTATATATTTTAAGAATTATAGTGTAAGAAATAATGTAATGCGATAAACATGATGTAAGAGACAATAGAATGAATAAGTAATAGAAATGTATAAATAAATTGAATGTAATAAATAACAAATGTAATTAATATATATGTTAAGAACTATAATGCAAGAAATAATGTAATATGATAAATATGATGTAAGAGATAATAGAATGAATAAGTAATAGAAATGTATAAATAAATTAAATGTAATAAATGACAAATGTAATTAATATAAAATGAATTATGTATCAAATATAAGGAAATAAATAAAACGAAAATAAGAATGTAGTAATGCTAATAATGAGATGCAAATGTAAAGCTAGATTAAGACACACAATTGTAATGACAATGAAAAGTAAAAATAAAGATTGCCGCCGCATAGCATTATTTACCCCAAGTAACAGAAAAAAAAGGATAGGTAGTCTAGAGTAGGAAGATGGTAAGCACAAGCAATTAAGTAATAAAGAAAGAAAGAGATGAATGAAAGAAGAACAAGTATGCAGTAAGAAAGTGCGAGAGGCATACATGATGGAACTGGAATGAAAGGGTAGCAAATAAAGGTCCGACATATATAGTTGGAGACGTGTAGTATAGCAGCTATATAAATAAAAAAAAGAAAAAAAAAAAAAAAAAAAAAAAAAAAAAAAAAACAGTGCTCATACAAAGCGCGCAATTAGTATGGAAACCTGAATCGCGCAAACGAAGTTTCCCAAGGTGCTCGCTATATATAGAAGTTCCAACTACAGATAGTTGGACCGCGATCCTCGGCCATACAACACCTTGCCCCTTTGGACTTCCTACAGCCACCGTAGACTATAGACGCTTGAAACACTGACGTGATACTCACGCGTTACCAACCCCAGTCCTTCCCTACCCCGTGAGCTCTGACAACCTTACTCACCAACAGAAACACAACACCACAACAATGTAGTGTTATTTTAATGTGGTCTTCTGTAAGGCCTCGACTAAAGAAGTACAATAAACAATTTTATAAAATTTAAACCTTTTACCGCAAAATGTACGGAACCGCGGAGTAATGTTAAGGAGTTTTTTGCACCGCACCTTTGTTTTTTGTTGCCACGTCTATATAAAGACAGATAGAAATAGCTCTACCAATATATGACTTAACGCCACCGAATACTAAGCGAGTACCAAAATAGACGCGCAGTCCTTTGCATAGTGCTGTTTATACAGGGTGCGGCGGACTCGTAAAATGTCTCGAACAAACATTCTACCCCCGGCTATGTTCTTGGTAAATGGACTATGCAACCATACACATAGTATTATTGGATTTATTGGTATCGGATATTAGTGGGTGCAGCGATAATATTTTGTGATTTATAGCGTCATTAATCAAAGAAATTGACAATATTATTTATAATGTGAGATTAAAAATTCGCGTCAAAACAGACGTAAGGCAATAAACTCTGATCAATAAAAAAGTGATGAATGTAATGTCCGCGCATAATTTCTGGAGCACCTCACTTACTGATCCTTTTTTGTTGTGTTTGTAACAACTTGCCAAGACCAAGTTTCTATGAAAGAAAATGTGTGAAAATTTTGGATCCTTGCCCTGAAGAAAAACTGTACGAAAAAATTGGGTTAAAAATTAAAAAATATAATATTTCAGATAGTGTCATAAAGTATTTATACGTCCGAAAGTGGTCCGAAAAGTCTTAGGCACGTATTATAGAAGGAGTCTCAAGAATGAACGCCGACTTGAGCATCGTACGTCTCTATCACTTTGTGCGTGATAGAAAGTGACAAACGATTCTTAAGACATGATTGATTTCTAAGGGTCATTCTGTAATACGGGCCTTATATTGTCCCTTTGGTTATTTTTGTAAAGTAGTGAAAAATTTGTAGAACGTTATATTATAGGTAAAACGTACTTTATTTTATGAGAGACAAAGACTCTTAAGGCTTCCTCTACTCCGTGCTTCGAATGAAGTACCAAAGATACATTTTATAAGGACCTGTTGATAAAGTAGAGAATTCTACCAGCAGTATAATATTCCTTTTTATTACGTCATTGATTTGCGTCAGAAAATAAAAATATACCAGCGCACAGTGGGTTTCTAATTGCTACAATAAAATTGGTATCGATAAATTAATTTTTACAACCAATGCGCCCCAGGAGATTAATTGTCGAAGCTCTGACACTAATGGCGGAACTTCACTTGGCTATTCGCTTTTCGTATATCGTTGTATTTGTACAATATTTTGTTTATTCGCACATACGATTTAGTCGAGATAGGACACAGCGGATAGCCGCTTGAATTTGGAGCTGATGAACTGGAGTAGTCATCATAACAGCGTTTAAAATTCGACCCACTGCTGGGACAAGGCCTCTCCTTGTCATTGAAGGAGGTTTAGGCAGTAGTCCACCACCCTTGCCTAATGCGGAGTAGAATAGCATCACCCCATATCTTCCAATGGGTGTCGTAGAAGCTGCTAAAATACGACAAACGTGTCATCATCATCATAAGCAAAATTTTCTTAAATTATTGAGCCTAGCGAGTCAATTGCCTTTTATGTGCAATCAAAACCGAGCAGCGAGCGGTAGAAAACGCGTGTTGGCTAGGTTTTGTTTATTAGTCGTATTTTTGCAAAATTTTATTAAAAATATTCTGGAATAATTTTATTTTTGCGTTTACAAACGCGTAAATATAATACTAGAAAAATGCACTGAAAAAAATCGACTTGTCCTTGTCCCGCCTGAGGCAAGTCGATTTTTTTCAGTGCATTTTTCTAAAAATAATCTGCACATACTCGTATAATGTGAATTAACCTAAGTGCCTCTTTTACTTGTGTGTCTTTGTCTATTATTTCGTATCACTTAGAACTCTCATGTTTGACAATATTTGTCTAACTCGTAAGTATTTCAAAGACATTAGAAATGCAAATGGTTTTTCTTAATGTAACTACTTATAGAAGGATAGAAGGTATAAAAACTTAGGTACGGCTGTCCTGATGCCTACTGTTTTTTTTTTCAGATACCCTACCTCACACCTGTCAAGCATTGTTTTTTTGCTATTTAATGTCAGGGTAACATTTTAAAATAATACGCTTTAAATTATACTGAACAGTTATCTATAATCTTGACACACGACTTTTTAATCGTTAGCTAAATTGGTGCTTTGAATCCTTCAAAATGGTCAGACTAGTTTTTTTCCCAAACGATTATTATATACCTACTGTAGTCCTGCCTAATACTGGGCTGCATTATAAATTATGATATGACCGATAATTATATCATATTAGAATCTGAGTTTCGAAAGTAGTCGTCTGTGAAAGGTGTATTAAGTGCAATGGGAGGACTAAATGGAAATAATAGTAGCTTTGTGCACTCAGTTTTGACTCATACTGCAGAAATAATAACGATCGTTATGCTGGGGCCGCACTTGCGCCTATCGTCACGAAGCTTCGTGCTAGGACACGATACACGCAGATGTGACCGGCCGTTATCGGCTATCGTCACGAATATTCGGGTTGCTTGTGCGTTATCGGCCGGGAGGCGGTACGTCAGGGTTTTAGCGCGCTAACCTATCGCGCTGCGTGGTCAGACATGCGTTGTTCATTTCGAAGGTTGTTCTCCATTAGTTCAGACGCGTACGGGTGACTAAGTATACGATACAGCTGAGTTATTTTTTATAATAAATGCATTACGTAATTATTAGCACACAATTTAGAAGTAAAGAAAGTGATTATGCATAGTTATACGCAAAGAAGGATAATAATACTACGCAATTTACACGTCTGGAAATGATTTCGGCCATTTTGGATTATTGCACGATAGTTCGTGCAAATAAAGAAATGCCACATGCTTTATCGCGATAACTTTGCTCGGGCCGCACTTGCGTGTATCGTACGAAGTATCGCCACGCATTACTTCGGGACGATAGGCGCAAGTGCGGCCCCAGCATTATACGATAAGCAAACAGTTATTATTTTTACGTGTTCATCGTGTGAGTTTTTTTTTCTCAAGTGTTCACAACGAAACGGCCAAGGCCCTTATTTTGACTGTGGTGTAGAGTTTGTGAAGTTAGGGCTTGTAGAGTTATGCTGGGGCCGCACATGCGCCTATCGTCACGAAGCTTCGCGCTAGGACACGATACGCGCAGATGTGACCGGCCGTTATCGGCTATCGTCGCGAATATTCGGGTTGCTTGTGCGTTATCGGCCGGGAGGAGGCACGTCAGGGTTTTAGCGCGCTAACCTATCGCGCTGCGTGGTCAGACATGCGTTGTTCATTTCGGAGGTTGTTTTCCATTATTAGTCCGCGCAATATAATAGGCCCGTTTTGACAGATAGATACGTCAGTAGAATGTAACTGGGACGCAATCAAAACAGACGCAAGCAAAAAATAAAAATATATTATTGCATTTTTCAGTAGGTAATACAAATATAGTCATATTTTAGCCAATTAAATAATATGTCATAATAAAAAAAAAATGTAGTCTACCAGGAAGTGGAGATAGCGAAGGAATATGGAGGGTACATTCTTGAATTTTCTTATTCAACAGACATTCTCTGAAGACTCCCGGTCGCTAATTCTTACTTGACAACCGATGTCAGCAAAAAAAAACAGAAATCTTTGTCAACTAGAGCCATTAAAACAATACTAATGTTTATAGTTGAAATACGACTTCGAAAAGTGTCCCCGGTAGCCAGAAATCATAAAGTTATTGCTAATCGTAATTTGGCAGGAATTGATTTTCTGTAATTTGTATCTTTTTTTGCTATAAAATAAGCAAATATTCAAAATCAATTTCCGACATGCGAAAAAAGTTAAAGAATTGTCCAGCATCTTCAGCCCGTAATTCAGAAAATTGTCTGTCGATCTGAAAAGATGAAAATGAAATAATTATTATCATTATCTGCCTGCATGATACATAAGGTACCTACATTTAAGTCCAGATTGTGAGATAAAATAAAATATGTGTGAAAAGTACTTACTGTGTTCGATTTCTGTGTATTGTTGTCATCCACCATCTTCTCTGTTTAGGTTTCTTATTTTTAGATTTTAATAAATGCATTACGTAATTATTAGCACACATGTAGAAGTAAAGAAAGTGATCGTCCATAGTTAAACGAAAAAAAGGATACCTACTACGCGAGTTAAACATCTGGAAATGACTTCGGCCATCTTGGCTTATTGCACGATAGTTCGTGCAATAATAAAATGCCACATGCTTTATCGCGATTGCTTTTGCTAGGGCCGCACTTGCGTGTATCGTACGAAGTATCGCCACGCATTACTTCGGGACGATAGGCGCAAGTGCGGCCCCAGCATTAGAAGCTTTGCTCTACATGTAGAGCATACATAACTTTTTGACAGTGCGAGCTATGTGGTCTCGTCTTAGCAACATTTTTCATGAAAATGTTTTTGGTGAGATTTAAAATTTTCTCGAAGCTAAAATAAAAAAAGAGATAATTTTATTGAGATTTTGCATGCATTATTTTAGATAACTATAGCAACTTGTAGTTTGTTTTAAATTAAAACTAATGTAATTGCTTACTGTTGCTAATTTAAGTTGTGATATTTGGAATGGAATATTTTCGTAAGTCAGTCACCGTTACGGCGTTAATCAAATATTATGTTATACCAAGTACCGTCGTCGGCAAAGTTAATGTTTGCTAACATTTAAAGCAGTGACAAACGGAGAGACCTTGAATATTTAAAGATACAGATAACATAACCAAACAAGTTGAAAAGTTTACATCACAAAATCACCTTTTGACTTTAACAACACGATATCTCCTAAATATGTGTGAGCTTCAAATAATGGCCTAGAAAAAATCGCCATCCATCTAATTGCATTTTTTTATTTAAAGCTTTTAGAACTACGCATATAGTTCAAATATTTTTAATATTCAACGATAACCTTCTTGTGTCTTCGGTGTTTCTGGCGCGAATTTATGTTTTTTTAGGTAAGTGAGTTTATTCAAATCAAATCAAACCATTTATTGTGGTTTATTCATAATTTTTCTATGAATTTATAACCTAGAACGTAGGGGAGCCTGGGTACAGTTGAAACAATTTCGCGATAAATGCCCATAGCACTGTCAGTATGCAACGTAGTTATATAAAAATTACTTAAAGTGAGAGAGTGGAGTTTTGACTTTAAAATAATATAGTAATTTGAGGATTAGGTGCAGTAGTTTTAGGATTATAGGCGTTTATAAGATAGATGTACATTTGTTTCAACCGTCCCCATACCAGGGGCGGTTGAAACAGCGATGGGGGTCAGTTGAAACAAAGACAATAATGTGATATAAAATCCGTTTATTAATGAATAATCAACAAGTACAAGTTAAATTCTAGTATGGAACTTTTATCAGTCTCACATGCAAGCACATGTGCAAGTTTTCTTACCTCACTTACTGATAGATCAAAGTAGATATCCGCACTGCGAATTAAATATTTTGACAATATATTTTCCTGGTCAGGAGTGAATACTCGGTTGTGGGCCACATACCCCATAGATTTTTTTTTCTGATGCGTTGTATTGGCATCTATAAAAAAAACAAAGGTTAAGACTGTTGCATCCGTACCTTAAAGTATTTGATTCAACTGTCCCCACCCCCTCAACCGCCATTACGATGATCGCAGCGTCGATAGAACAACACATAAACAAAAACCCATCACTGTTCCCGAACCTCTTGGAATTGACAATTAAGTTGAAAAACAAGTAAGTGCAAATAACATATAGCAACAAAGTAATTTCAAAAAGAAAGCAATAAAAAATACTTACTTTTGGTCGACAAAGTACAATAGGGTTGCCTAGAAACGTACGTGGCGCGCGGAGTGCAATGCGTTACTGCAATACAGGTTCGGACCTGCCTTCCGCATCTTCCCCCCCTTGGACCCTTCATCACATCGCTTATACTTTACGAGTTAAATGCGTTGTTGCAACCGTACCCTGCTTCAACCGTACCCAGGCTCCCCTACTTGAAATAATGTGATCTAACACATTCTTAAATATTAAGCAAGTCGTTTCGTGATGTGACATTGGCAACTTTAAATAGAGTTTCTTGAAAAATCACGTTATTGGAGATGGTGGAATCGATTTGTCGAAATTTATGAGCGATATGGGAAAATTGGAATAAAATCATAATATTTAATTAAGTACAGCGGTCACATTAGAAAGTGATGACGAAAAGTTATCAACGTTACATAAATAGACGAGAAGAAAACTCGTATCATTCCATGGATTCGTAGCATTGCAGAGAGGGGAGGAGCCAGGAGCTGGGGGGCTATTCGCTATCTTTTTTTGACAGTTGAAAGTGATGATCACTGAGCGAATTACATGTCCATTGCTGTTTTACGCAACAAGTGTCATAATAGCGTGTCGTGTAAAACAGCAATGGATGTGTAATTCACTCGGTGATCATCACTTTCAACTGTCAAAAAAAGTTAGGGAATAGGCCTACAGGTCAGGTTCTACTCACCTCCACTACCCTGACTTCTCTATCTGCCGAACCATATAAACAAACATTATGAGCGTAATAAGTAGGTTCGTTTGCGAGTTTAAAATAGATTATGAACACCATATGGACAGTAACGGATATGCTTTCAGACACCACAAATAGTTAAAAAAAAACCCAAGCACGTGGTACGGCCTAGTAATTAAAATTGCATTTAATTGCGGTAATTAAAATTATTAAAACTCCAGCAAACCACCACACAGCAAGACCTAATGACACCGTGAGCTCCGTTTGCGTAAATTGGAACACTCCAAATTAATAATTAAAGTGATGGTAGATTTAACTTGTTCATAAAATATGAACACCTACATCTTTAGTCATCCTTTGACCCGAACACTGCAAAGTGTTACGAAACGTCGGAGAATAATAACAAAATATTAAAATCTAACTACACGCGAGTTAAATCCGAAAAAGTTGTTTTACTTACAATGTATAGAAATCCGTTCAGCCGTTCGAAAGATATGTGATAATAAAGCATAATTATTAAAAAACATACATACAAGATATGTGCGAAAAACATAACCGCGTAAAAAACACATAAATAAATATGACTTGTAGGTATAACTTTGACACGATAACCTTTACTACACTTAAGTATACCCAATCACACGATAAGAAACTATGATTATTTTTATAATGCTTTGATTTTTTATTCATAAAATATACATTTCTTTGTTATGTCTGAAATTTTCTTAATAAAGAACTTGTTCGTTAAAGATCTTTTATTGTTATTATAGAAATAAATAATAAAAAATATAAAACCAAACACACTTTTACAGTTAAATCTGAAATTATAATTAATATGCGTAATATTTTATTCTTCCTCTATAGATATTTCGACCTATTAATATACAACATGTAAACTAAATAACCAACACCCTGAATACAGGTGGTTTGGGATCGGCTTCCGAGTTGATTTCAATAATTTATTTTTGAAAAAAAAACGTTTTTTTTTGAAAAAAATAAAATAAAATAAAAACACTAAAAGTACCCAGAAAATATTGTAACAACATTTTCGAGCTGTATTCAGGGTGTTGGTTATTTAGTTTACATGTTGTATAATATTATTCGCGCCGTAAAAAGGTGATGTTCAGTCTGACGTTTTAATTTCTTCTCGTCTGCGGTAGACGCATATAAAGTGGAAAACAATACGCAAATCTAACATGCGACTGTTGTTCTAAATATAGCCGGCGGTCGTCGGGGAATTCTCATTCAATAACTATGTAAATAGCAGAGGTGTTGATCCTTTATCATATATGAGAAGTTGTACTTGAAATAGATTAGACTTGCTGGAAAAAAGTAAGTAAGTTATACTAATTTTGTAAACAGGACAAATCTGTATGTTTGTAACGAATAAATACAAAAAGCTACTGAACCGATTTTAAAAAAAATATCAACATTAGAATGCTACATTGATCCTGAGTGTCATAGCTATAACGTGTTCCACGCGGACCAGTAAGTAGTTATATAAAAATATATAAATATGGTAACACAGAAAGTCCTCGAGCATATGTCTCTGTGTAAACTATATTATAATTTTCGATGTATAAAATAATATTAAAGCACATACAGCAGTTGAGTTAAACGAACATAACTAAAGCCAAACAGTTCTAAAATCCATACAATTCTAAAAATTAAGCAAAGATACAGACGGGCGTTATCGTGGAACATCAAGCTACATACCCATAGAAAGTGCGTCCAGGGTTTATTGAAATTTAAAAAAAATATGTTTCACGACCTTTTTATAATAATAAACATAATAACGAGAAATATATTACGTATCTAATTATAAAGAAATTTTTAGAATTTACAAAACAATTGGACAGGTTTATTTTTCTGCCACTGACATCGCGAATAGTGGAGCTTGTATGAACATTATTCCTGATGGCTAGCATAATTACCTACCTATATTCGTTAGTTTGTCAGGCATAATTTCACGAATCCCATATCTATCTGCGAACATCGTTAGTCTATGACGTGATATGATAATTATGCGCATGCAATCATGACATTTGAGCTGCAGTCTTGTCTACATACTGAGTGACTTAACGTTTTATGAATAACGTATACGGATGGATTTACATTTTTATGTTAATTTAAAGTGGTAGCTTATGATCTAATGGCAACACCTGGCAAAAATGGCACAGTACTGTCGATGTATATCAATACATACTAAACCCAATTTGATTGCGAGTAGGGTAGGAAAGAGAGAGGAGATTGATCTAAAAAAACTATCAGTTAGAAGTATTGTCGAAATTATCTCTGCTCGGCCACCGTACCTAAGCTCATTGGCGCGCGGCGTAGCTAGGTAAGTTCTTGGTAACTATCGAGAAAACGTCGAGTACCTAATTACGATTTTTATTCGAATGCATTCGAAATGCAAAGGGAGCGTTCGAAAAATTCGAATGCTTATCAATTTGTGAGTAACAATATATTTAAAAAAAATATAAAACACTTAATACCTCTACTTCATACGTTTAACATCATGCTATTGTTAGACTTTGATAAGATAAAAATAGTAACATACCGCCTCTAACAATTGTATAAGATATTTCTAAGAACATGAAATTGTTCTGCGAATATGTAATACTTACGTATGTACCTGAGTATGTGCTTATCTATCTTATAACAATATTTAGACTTTACTCATAGTTTTGTCACTCACCGATTTAAAACATTTTTTTTAATTTTTGACACCAAACTACACCCTGTATGGATTCACAATCTTGGATCATTTAGAAGAGGTTTCGATAAGCACCTTACAGGTCGGCAAGGCGAGGGTGGCTAGCGCGACGGTTATCTCTCGCGCCAGCTATCATCACATTTGGTCTACACTTCTGCTTACTATCAGGTGGAAAGGTCCATTATCAACTACAACACAGTATCAATTGCGGTTGCATTGTCTGCCTTTAACAAAGGCGAGTGCAATAAAGTATGTAAAAGAAAATAAAATTAAATAATAATAATAAAAAACCTTAAATATAAGTGTATACTATACTGCTACTAAATTGCTTAAATAGGGAACTATAAACTGTAAATAACTATAACTACTTATAACTTTAACTACTGTAACCTTTTTTTATTTTATATTCTATCTGTAAGTGTTTTTGATTACGATATGTTAGTTAATTTTAAGTAAAAATATGATTATTGCGGGTAATAGACAGGTATTGTGATTTAATTTGTATGCAAGGAAAGGATCGGCTCAAAACATCAATGGGCCCGAGCCTTTTGTAGGATTATCTAGAAGTACCATAAAAATGGCACTAAAGGAGTATTGTCAAAAGAGGCACCTCAGGGAATGGTTGTCCACTCCCCGACTGACACACTCAAAGAAATTTTTAGGATCCTCACACATAGGCTACCTTAAAAGAATGGGAAGAATCAGCAGAACCCAAATCCGCTGCCTCATAGGCGCTCTCACTGGCCACTTTGCCACTAGAAGACACCTGTGCACAATAGGCAAAGCTGATGACCCCATCTGTAGAATGTGTGGTGAGGAGGAAGAAAGCATGGAGCACATACTATGTGACTGCGATGCACTAGCCAACAGGCGACTGAGGGTCCTAGGTTTGGCTTACCCTAAACCAGAGGACTTTATAGACCTTATTCCCGCCAACATAGTGAAACTCATACAAAATGTTTTCGATATTGGCGGGGATGGGTGATAAGGAAAGGGGAAGCACAAAAGATCCCATAGGGTCGAAGTGCTCTGAGATAACGGCCTCAGCCCCTTATTTAAGAATAAGAATAAGAATAATGCAAGAATCTGAGGATTACGGTGCTAATTGCACTCTGAGTTATACTTTTTTGTAAGAAGCTGTATTTATAACAAAGTGTGTAATTGTTTGTAATCCTAAATAAATGAAAAAAAAAGAAAAAAAAACAAAGGTTTAATACTCTGGCTTTTAAGAAAGGAATAAGCTCTTTTCTTTAAGTTTCCTAAAGTTTATCACACGCACGTTTATTAGCTCGGAAAAGAAACGCCTCGTTTTTAATATCAATGCTACGAATTGTTGGCTACGAAACTGAAACTGTGGACCGTAGCGCATCAGTAAAAAGAGGCGATACGTTTAAGTCTAATATCTAATCTAATAGCCCGCAAATCAAAGGTATTTACAATTCCATAATGGTGGTAGCCAAATGAAGACTATAAAATTATTCCATAATTTAAGGTAGTTTCATCTTAACTGAGCGTCAAATATTTGCAAAAATATTTCGTTCGGGTAGAAGTGCAAATTTCAAAGATTTGATGAAACAATGTTTACCATAAAAACATAAGCACCAAGCACTGACAAATTTCGACAGCGAAAAGCAGTGTCTCGGTGGCGTAATGGTCAACGCATCCGCCCGGATTGTGGAAGATGCGGGTTCGAGTCCCGCCTGAGGCAAGTCGATTTTTTTCAGTGCATTTTTTCTAAGACTCTCAAGGCTTTGAAGGAAATTGTAATCGAAAAATAATGGGCGGGAAATCTAGTCATACTTTTAGCTTCGTACAACACATTTTACATTGGCATTTTGTAACCAACCAGAGTCCTTCGTCCGCATGTAATTATTTTTCAAAAATAAAATATAGCTTATGTTACTCAGTGAAAATGTAGCATTCTGCCAGTAAAATAATTTCTATAAGAAGTCCAGTAGTTTTTGAGCTAATCCAGCACAAACAAACAAGAATTTTCTCTTTTTAATAATAGTGTTGATATAGATATCAGCGAATTAAATGTTACGTTGATATATTACACTAACAGCAGTGCAGCTTTGCCTAAGCGAGCCATGTGTCAACAGTCAATGTGCTCTCCATTACGTTATCTCCAATCTATTTTTGTACAATCTAGCGCTTTATCAAGGCTCCCATTCTGTGATGATTTTATATGTTCATACAGATAAAGAATTTTTATTTAAGATGCCACAGTCTTTGGAGACGAGAGAAGTAGAGCTAAGTGGATTGGCTTCTTGAATTTGAAGCATCCGTCCGGGAAGTAGAGTATTTTTTATGTTATGAACGCGAGTAAGTGATTTAAGCAAATTGTTTCTGTGTGTCATTGCTTACACTGGCTACGGGAACCCCTTATGTTTTATTATCAGATACCTACGCCCTATGCATATTTACCAAGCTTGTATAGAAAAACAACATCGTATACAGCCCCCGCAATTTAGTATTTAAAAATAGCATAACCCCATAATTTTTATTTTTAAATAACATTGGCATGTACTTATATCATACTTTACACAAAATTAATCATTAAGCACGCTATATTAAATTAACTGCTACACTACTTACAATTAGAAGTGAATTCAATTTAGATTCAGATAATGCTTACGCACCAACTAAAGTGTTGGGAGGTCGCGGGTTCAATAGCCCGCGGAGATTTTTTCTGATAGATTTTTTGTAAAAGTACCTACACACTATCGAAAAATAGCGGACATGACTCGTTCGTTTTAATTAACACAGCTGAGGGACAAATAAAATGGACAGATGACAAAAAATCACAATCGAACACCGCAGTACGATTCAAATTAATGGCAGCCATGTCAGACGTCCATATCTACTGTTTTTTTTACTGTACATGATAAAATATAAATACAAACGTCTGATAAATGTATATTGATACTAGCGCTCCGCCCGCGACTACGTTCGCGTGGAGGTTTTTTTTTAAATTAAATATAGCCTAATAGCTTTTGGCCGTAATTTCGTCCGTGTGGAATTGTTAGTTTTTTGGACTTTGTTTAGATTTCCAGATGGCATTTTATTCCCTATTTCATCCCCACACGGGTCAAAATTTCATAAATTTATTTCTTATCAAGTGCCTAAATTCGTCTCTCCCACGTCTCTCCTTTAAATTTTTTATCCCTTATACAACCCCTTCATGTCCCTTTCAAAAAAAAAGGTAGCTTATTATGTCCTTCTTAATGTCTAGTATATTTTTGTACCAAATTTCATCAAAATCGGTGGCGTGAAAGCGTGACTAGCGTGAGATTTTCATACAAGTTTTCATCCCTACACGGGACAAATTTTCAAAAACGCTAGAAAAAATATTTATTTGTTTCTTATCAAGTGCCTAAATTCAAAGTTTCATGGTTTTATCTTCAACAATGACGAACTTCCATACAAATTTTCATCCGTTATTTCAACTCCTTCAAGCCTTTTTTTCGCAATAAAAAGTATCTATCCTATGCTCCTCTCAAGGTCTCAAAATATTTCCACACCAAATCAAAATCAAAGCAAAGCTCAAAATTTAGGACTCAAAGATTCGAGTTCTTTGCCATCTGCAGTTCTCTTACATTATAAAATTGCTTTCATTAGTAGGCCTGTGAAAGTGCAATTTTTACAACCAGTGGCATGGCGCAGGCGCTTACATTATTATTAGCAAGTTCCTGTCCTAACACTATGATCATATCGTTGACAAAAATACTCCTGCGTCCAGAACTGTCGGGCCTTGAGTCGTCTTATCTGGAGGAAGCAGGATATTGGATAATTGCCGCGGCCGCGGCCCGGTCTGCGCGGGCGCAGCGTCTTGTCTTCACTAAGCTCTACAGTATTTTGTCAAATATAACTTCGAAGCAAGTTTATGGATACCCCAATTTAAGACAATCTGCAATGTTATTAGATTCTGCAATGTACTTAGGATAAATTAAAATTAAAATCATTTAATTTTTTATATCAATAAAGAACCAAAAGATCATTATGACTGTTGTTCCAAAATTTCCAAATGTTTTTTCAAAAATTTCAAATAGTAAACATAGACGAAAAAATATGATTTTTTACTCTTGTTTTAAAGTGTTTTTATAGAATACAATGTTGCGAAGTTATAAACGTTGGAGACTCACATGTGTGATTCATTGCTGTCGTACATATGACATTATGTTAAACTTTGCCACAAAATCACGCATCACTATGAACATAAAATGGCAAAGATATACCTGTACATAAAATCTACTTACCTAATAGTTTTCCCGAACGTTTCCAAGATTTATGTGTTTACAAACAAACACATAGCTTATGATATGACGAAGATGGAAAAACTAATAATCTTAGTAGTTAGCACTACATTACTTTTAATACTTTTACTCTATATGCATTTTAATAAATAATGATTTTTTATGTTCGTGAAATTTAATTCTAGTAATTGTGTTAATTTAAATAATACGAAAAGTGATGAAATTAAATAAGTAATAATCCTGAAAACATTTGCATGCCTACTAAAATTAAGGTATAATACTGATGAACAAATTGTAACCTATTTACCATCTCTATCTAACACAGTACTACGCAAATAAAGATATTCTATTCTATTCACTACAAGTTTGACTCAAATGTAAACGGAGAAATAACCTTCTTTTTATGATGTGTTCTTTCGATTTTTTTTTTAATTTTATACAATCCTGGCCTGTATCATTCGAAAGAGGCGTGAAGCAGCTTGCAGGTCGGCAAGGCGAGGGGTTTATCTCTCACACTAGCATTCGCATTTGGACATCACTTCTGCTTACCATCAACTGGAATAGAGTCATTAATAAAAAGAATAAAATTACCCACATTTAATCAATTGCTTAAACAAAGCATTTACAATAATTCATTGATTTTCTTATCGACTTCTGTTATTGACGGGAGTCACCTAAATAAAAAAATTAAAACTATAGACATTGTTAGACCGCCGTCAGCCGTTAGCGTGTCAGACAACATCTGGGCTATGACCGGTCGTGATAACAAACCGATCAGCGTTAGTGTATTTATACCGGTTGCTGTATCCCACGGGATGATACATAAATAGTGTCAGCGGCCGAGGCCGCGGTGGTCGCCTCATGTTTAATACATTCGCTTCTAGAACTGTTGCTGTCTATTTATATTAGATACCTACTTCACTGTTTATTCATCAGAGCTGTTTTTCTGTGCGAGGTGGTTGATAAACAAGTATAGTATGGCCCTGATTGTAAGGAGTCACCGTAGCTTATAGAATTAAATAAAACTTTATTTGACACAAATTAATTCTTCTTCTTCTTAGTTTATTCGCGCTGTCCTAATGGATTCCGCCAGTATCGAGTATTCTTCTAAGACAGTTGTGTTATTTACTCTGCTTGCTTTGTCAAACACAAATTAATTACACATTGCATACATACAAAACAAATACTTGACCAAACTGATGTGTCATCCCTTCAGATTCGAACGCCCTAGAGAGTCCATGTGTTGGTTTTTGAGAACTTTGATAGGTCTTCTCAGTCCTCTAGTCTGTAATGCAAATCTCCCTAGAGAGCGGGACACAAGGCCTCTCGTTGTCATCGAAGGAGGATTAGGCAGTAGTCATGTAGTACTAAACCAGGCAGTAGTCCACCACGCTTGTCCAATGGATGGAGTATAAGGTGATCAATACCCCTTTGCTGATTCATTAGCCGCCTTCTCCGACACCCATTGGAGGATATGGGGTGATGCTATTCTACTCTGCTGGAATACATGGCATCTAATCTTATATATTAAACTAATTTATACCAATATTTAAAGCTGAAGAGTTTATTTGTTTGGTTGAACGTGCTAATCTCATGAACTACTGATTCAATTTGAAAAAATATTTTCATGTTCATTGTCCATTTATTGAGGAAGGCTACACAATAACCGCAGGGGACCACTAGTATTATACGCACAGAAATAATAATAAAGAGGTTTTTTTATTTCTGTGATTATACGACACAACGCTATTTGAAAACTGCAAAACAAAAAAATCTTAGTAAAGTCATTACCACAGAACATAGATATAAGAGGTCATTACCATGTTGTTTTTAATTAAAAATGAGTGTAAGTGCTTATTTAGCTCGTTTGCCCACAGACGGCGCTTTGGGGTCTGGTGCTGTACTTGACTCTCCACCTGCCTCTTATAGAGATGAGGGTGGACGACCTGGAGCAGCCGGCTCCCAGAGAGGTAAGAAAGTTATTATTAACACAGTGTAGCCCCTCTCCCACGTCCCCCTCACGATTTCAGGCTTTTCAGACAACTGTAAGTACTATGTTATTGGCTTAACCTCATCGATGGAACTGATGGAACAGTGTTTCACCACCGGCATCAGATTCAGAGATGCAAGGTTTGATCCTAAGGACGGTACACTTTGGGTAATGGTAGTGGTAGCTGGTTTATTTATTACCTACTCTGTGTTACTCTGTGTCCTGGCACTATCTAATCAAAGTCTGAAATAAAACTGTTAACAACATTGTAGAGTTCCGTCTGACAGTTGTCCACAAGATAGCCAGCCGCTTCGTGGTTGAGGGATCCAGTTGAAACTCGTTTCCAAATTCAGGCTTATTATCACGTACCAAAACATGAAGCAAAGAGCCTCCTTGTCAAAAATAAAATCATGTGCAAAACAGTCTGAGGTGCCTGTTTCTTTTCAATCAAAATACCTACTGAAGAAGTAGGTATGTGTAGCAGAAGAATTATTTATTTTAGTGTAAATAGAATATAAATAGATGTTATATTTACGGAGGATCCCAATAACCCCCCGTATTGGCCGGTGAAGGTCTATTAAATAACAGTATTTCTTATTTTTCTTGCGGAACAATATGGTTTTTCAAAACTTCTTCGGTACCCACAGTGGCGGACTCCCGTGCATAAGCAATTCAGTTTCCTTTGACGCGTAAACTGATTTACTTTAGTATTTTAATACGTTTTGCTACGAGTGCGCAAGCTATTTTGATCATAAGGGTGCTCCAAGCACGTGTGTCCGCGGTAGTAGGTACAGGTTAGTCTGGTGTCAGAGTTATTAACAAGTCATTATTATGACCTTCGAGACGTGACTTGTTTCCTACGGCTGCCATCTTTCGACAGCAGCCGGCACTACCAGTTTAACGTGCCTTCTAAGCACGGAGAAAAATCGAGTTGTAACATTTTTGGTCACCCATCAGAGTTCCAACCGCGCACTGTAACTTAGTACCTGCTGCAATCGTTATGAAGAACGCAATCCTGCGACGCTATTAAATTTCTCGTTTTGCAAATGAATTCGATGGAACAAATTTAGAATATTGCCTAGACACTTTACGTTCGGTCGTGATCATCAGTGTACCCAAGCCAACCTACTGATCGTTCAGGTTGCCTCGCCGAGTATAGATACATCAGTAGTGTGCCCATAAGCTTATATTTTTTATCCATTTGCAGCAACCTCCAGCGTCGACCCAGAGACCGGAGCCGCACAGCCAGTACCTCACCCTGGGCAAGTGCTTCCACATGCCGCGCTCCATGTGCCCGCCGGAGAGCGGCACCTGCGTCCGGGTCGGCTCCGTGTCCGTGTTCTGCTGCGACCTGGACAGCGTCAGGCTGAAGGACGCCCTTAGCAATGCCAGTGAGTGCTCGCCTTTTTATTTTTACTTTGCGAGAGCTTACAGACTTTTCCCTCTTCGCGACGTCTCACCGCGTTATTAGCAGTCACTCTGTACAAAGTGAAACTGCTTCCCAAATTACCTCAACGGCTTTCCATCATAGCGCATTGGGGGTTTCCACAGTTTGGCAGATTTAGGATCAGCTCAACTGCAAACCACTGTTTCAATGCGTAGAAACGGACTGTCACAGAGTTCTTCCCCTGTCTCCGATTTATTTAGGACGGTGCATGCAGTCTCGACCGTTCATTCTTTTCTATCAACTACTGTTATTCTGATCGTCTACTACTTTTTCTTTCCTATCTCATTTCTCACACAATGCATCACATGTCTTCTGCGGTCTTTCCTTTCTTCTCTATCCCTCAACATTCAAATCTATCACCGTCCTAGTAACATGCGTTTCATGAAAAAGATGTCTTAGCATTTCATATGCAATTCTAAACGCATCCTGTTCAGTTATGGTCATAGATTTATAATTACTGATGGTTATGGCACTGGGGCTACTTTCAAACTCCCTCTTATAAACTCATTCATTATTTTGTCCATTCTCGTCACATCCATTTCAACATTCTCATCTCCGTTCCATGCAATTTCTTCTCATCCGTATTTTACGCAGTCGCGAGAATACCCGCGTCTCTTGCAATTGCAACCCTACGTTCTTGTAGAAATAGAGTCAATTTGATAAGTAAAGGATTAAATTGACGCTTTGTTTCTGCGTTATTGTGATTTGAGCTTTTTAATCCAGAATAACACTTACGTAATTTAAAATGTGTCTATCATGACCATATTATTCTATGATTATGACGTTTAAAGGCACAAACTGTTAGAAGTAATTTTGAATACATGTACTGACGAAACTACCCCCAGTTTGGATTCAGAACTACTCCGAATCTACTGTGTACTACCGACTGTAAGTAAACGCTAGTAAGACACAATAATCAGTTGATTTTCGTTCTATAAAATGGTTTACTTAACGGTTTAACGTTTGATTGCTTGCAGCTCTAAAATTACGTCGTAAATCTATTTAGGGTAGTTTTAGCACAGTATATAATGGCGTCTATACACACTTAGATAATATTTTATCACCCAACTATAGTCCTACATTACATACAATACAAACTACTCTTGAAGAGTGACCAACATCGATATCGCGAAAAAAAAACGGCTGTGCCATACAAAAGTCCAAAATCTACGCAATCAAAATGTATGTACGTATGGAACAGCTTTTTTTCGTGATTTTGATGTTGGTCCCAAAGTAAGAGTTCTTTGTATGTAGATTATGTAGGAAGCGTGCCTTAAATTATCGTGAGTGATAAAAAGTAGCAGAGGACAGGTAAGTTCTTAGTTTTAGGAAAAGGGACATTACGTGTAGTTTAGTGATCCTCTTGCTAGGTATTATGTTGCTGCAGGGCCGGATTTAAAGGTCTGTACCCGTAAAGTAAGTGTTTTAGTATACAAAATGCAACGATTGTAGTTGCGTTAAGAGCTCAATTTGTATGGGAAACATGATTTACACTTCTCTCCGCTAGGGGCGCTGTTCACGTTTCCTATACAAATTGAGCTCTTAACGCAACTAAAGTAGTTGCCTTTTTTATACTAAAAAACTTACACTACTGGTGCTGGAAGCCTCGGGGCAACAAAGGAGTGGAGGCCCCTTAGCCCCAAATTATTTTCCAAATAAAACGAACATTTTTTTTCAATCGAGTTTTCGGTTAAAAAATAGGCATACTTCTTTACGACCTTTAATCAACGAATAAAATAGAAATATATTATTATTATTATTATTCATGTAATCATGTTTGTACAAAGTACCGTAGGTAAAGGTAAAACGCAAAATAAAATATGAAAGGAAAAGTTGTTTACTGGTGTTTATTAGTCTGAATTTGAATTTTTTTCCGAAGTCTCTATTGTGGGGGCCCCTCTTTTGTGGAGGCCCTGGGCTGTAGCCCCGCTTGCCCTCCCCTAAATACGGCCCTGTGTTGCTGTCATAATATTGCTAAACTAATATGTTGTTTGTTTCCTGCTGCCAGGTAACACGTGTAAGTATAACAGTAAATTATGGACGTGTTTACTAGATATAATTAGGTAGAGATAATCAGGTCACTAAATTAATTTATAGGTATTTATAATGTTTCATGAGCAAGTTAAGGTAAATTGAATAAAAGATGGCATTCCACAGTTTATTAAGCTTGACTGTTTCACCCTCACCTTAACACGGGAGGCGGTTCCATTATGCTGACCAGTGGCGGATTTACCAGTACCTAGGCTGAGTAGCTTGAAGCCTAGGGCGGCAGATTTTAGGAGACGGCAAATTTGGCCCAAATTTTGAAAAAAGAGTTTATATTCTTTTTTATGACGTAATGTCTCGGCTTTTCAACCGACTTCAAAAAAGGAGGAGGTTCTCTATTCGACTGTGTTTTTTTTTTTTTTTTTTTGGATGTATGTTCCGCGATTACTCCGACAATTATGAATCGATTTTGAAGATTCTTTTTTCGTTAGGAAGCACATACTCCAAAGGTGGTCCCGTATAAATTATACCGAAATTGGTTCAGTACTTTTTTGTTAAAATGATAATTTCATTGGGGATGAAATAATAATATCGTCCACGAACACAAAAATAATGTCAATTTTTTTTTTGAACTTGCCATTACCTAATATGCAATAGTGAAATTTTGGTTAGTAGGTCCAATAGTCAACACATAAACTATGACAAATTATTTTATGAACTTAAGTTAAATAACTAGGTTAATAGTTCATTAACTTACCATTAATTTTGAATGAATGGCAGGCATTTGTAATGAGCTATAGGTCTGAGACGTGATACTATTTGTTAACCGACTTTAAAAAAAGAGGAAGTTCTCTATCCGACTGTTTTTTTGTGTTTGTTACCTGATTACTTCGTCAATTATGAGTATTACGACTCGATTTTAATGATTCTTTTTTAGGTACGTCAAGATCAGAGATGGCCCGTATAAATTGTATCGATATAAATTCGACCCTTTTTGAACAAATCAGTAATAGCAAAATAAAACGTTTTAGTTAAAGTTTCCATTAAGTTTTAATGAGCGCCTAGTAGGCCTATCCGTTTTCAATAAAATATACTTTATTTCCACTAAAAATAATAAAATAAAATATTTTTACCAAAAAAATAGGACAACCGACTTCAATGCGTACAAATTTAAACTAAAAAGTAAGAAATAAATAATATTTTTATGAATTAGTTGAAAAGAGCGTCATAGAAAACCAAGGAAAGTATTGATACACATTTATAATTCATACTCCGATACTCCGATATATTTGGAGTCGGTGCCAGCCTAAGCAAAATAAACTTACCTAATAGATACGAACTTGATTAATCCATTAACTATACATAATAATGAATGACGAAGATAAGAAATAATCCACCGCTCCGTGAAGTTCGAAAACACTATCCTCCTTGGCTAGCTGGCACCGGCTCCAAATATATCGGAGTATGAATTATAAATAAAGAATTTTAAATGTGTATCAATACTTTCCTTGGTTTTCTATGACGCTCTTTTCAACTAATTCATAAAAATATTATTTATTTCTTACTTTTTAGTTTAAATTTGTACGCATTGAAGTCGGTTGTCCTATTTTTTTGGTAAAAATATTTTATGATATTACTTTTTGTCAGTGCTTGCCCTATCTAAACGTGTGTAATCAATGTGTAATAAACATAAACTCTTGGCTGAGAAGTAGTTCTGTTTCCATCATGACACACCAGAAGCACATTACAGTCCACTCTCTCATAGTTATCAAGTAGGTACGATAATTGCAATACGACAATACATTACCCACCTACCTACTTAGAGCATTTAAGCCTACCTATAAATAAATCATAATTGTGCCATTATCTCATATTTAACGACATTGCGCTAATGAATGACCTAAATACATCTGGAAATAAATTAATAAATAGGTAAATTTAGCTATGCGCTTTCCTCTTTTGTGCAAATGTTATTTGATTAGTCCTAATATTATAAACGCGAAAGTTTGTATGGACGGACGTATGAATATGTGTTTGTTACTCTTTCACGCTAAAACTACTGAATGGATTATAATGAAACTTTACAATAGTAGGTATGGCTCCATTTGGATAACATTATAGGCTAAACCTAAGTAAGATATATATATTTATCCTGCATAGACGAAGTCGCGGGCAGAAGCTAGTTTAATTATATGCGGAAAGACAAAAAATATGCATTTTCGCCTATTTTATTTAGGTATAGGTAGGTAGATCACGAACAAATTGTTGACGGGGAAACAAGACAGGTGTGTGAAGTATGCACAGCACAGTACCTACCTACAGTAAATCAGTGACTTACCAACAATTTTTGTCAAATGTTTTTAATTCAGTTTGAAATTAAAAGTCCAAAGGTTTTAGTACCTAGTTTAATTTTGACTTTTAACGTTTAGTATGGGAGGCAGAAGAAAATAATTTAAATCGTGAGCCCTAATAATATGAATGTTGGAGTTGGAGGAGGATTTTGTATCGTAAAGAGAGAATGCACATTTCTGCAAAGTCGAATAGAGAGTCACCTTAACTTCGTCAATTCGTCATCATCATATCCGAGAGACGTCGATATTATAGGGTATATCGATATCTATATAGTCCTTCCCTGTGTGTGAACTTGAGCATTCTTTTTGTCAATAACTGGACCAAAATTAAGTCTTAATGTTAAGACTATAACGGTGTTGTTCCAGTGACCCAAAACACGACGTACCTGCACGTGCTGAACGCGACCATCGACGAGCTGGACGTGTCGCAGGCGGTGTTCAGGCGGCTGGCTTCCATGGCGCTCACAGACGGGAACATCGGCAAGATCACGGGTAAAACATTATCTGCTTTACTCAACTTATTTTGCAGTCTGAGTGCTGCCACAATGACGCACACATATATGTATAGATAGGTGTATGAAATTACTCAGTCATGCATGACTGGCTCGCATTCGTGAGATAAAAATACTACACAACTGAAAACTAAAAGTTGCCACTTGAAGACACAAACAACATCACCACGAAAGTCTTACCTATCAGAGTGGTGACTCCTCTCTGGCTTCGAATACTGGGTAGGTATACTGGTACTCACAACGAACATAATTAAAGCATTTCATTTGATATAAAGCGAAGACATGGGTACTGCGACATTATTAAGCGAGGGCTGTATGTACAAGAATTTAAACATAAACAATTGGTCAATCTAAAATAACAATAGCCGCCATTCTGACATCAGGTTGGCGCTCAAAGATGTAGCTACTTTTATTTCTATATTTTTATTACCTGCTTAATGTTACCTCGTAACATTACAATCACCTTTCGCAAAGCTAAAGCGCTTTATAATCTGGCTTAAAATTGCATCTTTATTGTGTCAGGCCAATTCCCGAAGCACTCGTCGATCGCGTGCCTGAACATCTCCAACAACAACCTGACGACGGCCAAGCTGCCGTCCACGCAGCGGCCCTTCGCATACCTCTTCAACCTGACGGTACTCGACGCCTCCGCCAACAACCTTACGGAGTTTCCGCTCAGCCTCGTGCATAGCAACAAGAAGATATCGGTGGACTTGTCAGGTGAAAATCATCTCTTCGTAAAAAAAGACTGCTTATGACGAGAGTTTTTGTTTTAAAATCAGGCATAACGTTAAAATTTGTGCGTCCGTTCTGGATAAGCACCTCCATTAATTACATAAGACCGCATTAAAATTATACTACCTGTAAAGCCTTCACTCAATGTGGACTGTACAGAGTAACCCATTTATATTTCCGATAATTTTATCCCAAATTAAGAAACTTTTTTCCTCAACCCATTTTATTTATGTTTTTGTTTGCGCAGTGAGTTAGTAATTCATGTGGTCCTAGCGCCAATGTGCGCAAATTTTAAACTTTAACATTGTATTTGTTGAAAACTGTAGTGAAGGATTTGGGAGTGTTCTTTGATAGTAAACTTACATTTCGTGATCATTACGCGTTTATTAAGAACAAAGGATTGCAATTGCTGGGTTTTGTGACAAGGTGTACAAAAGGTTTCAGAAAGCCTCATAGTTTTTTAACTCTTTATTATAGCCTTATTCGTAGCACTTTAGAGTATGCCTGTGTCATTTGGTCGCCATGTTATAAAGTTCACGCGGATAACATTGAAAATGTCCAAAAGAGAGCTCTTAAAATACTTAGCTATAAATGTGGTTTAGGCCGCAGCTTACTTGATTACAATGCCCGACTTAAAAAATTCAAAGTTACTCCTTTAAAATGCAGGCGTGATGAGCATGATCTTATACATCTGCACAAATTGCTGCATGGTAGCTTTGATTCGCCTTACCTCTTAAGCAAAATAAGTCTTAATGCGAAGTATAATCCCCGTATACTTAATAAAACATTTAATATTCGATGCTATAAAAACAACACCTCTTATTATAACCCACTTTCTAGAATGTGTCGACTTTACAATGAGATGTCTATTCAATTTCATAATAATAAAGATTTTGATATTTTCAACCACAAATTTGGAAGATTTAAAAAATCTATAAAGCAACTGCATTGTCCCTTATAAAATAAAATATACTAATAAGATACTAACTTTATTTGTAAGTAAGTCTTTACTAACAGATTACCCAATATATTGATGTGTTAACATAAAGTAGGATAGCAATCTAGAACAAAACCTCAGTGCTCAGTCTAAGTGTTACCCGTTTGTATTGTTATCTGTTTTGTTGACCGAATAAATAAATAAATAAAAAAAAGAAAGTATAGTTATAGGAGAAATGAGTTCTCCTTCTTTCGGAGGGCTATTTTCTTAACTTAAAGGCGCTTGTTTTCCGTCGAGGGAACAGTTATTTGGACATTAATTCAAATTAATTGTTTGCGTTCATAATTTTTTCAGGCAACAAGTACCTCCCATGTAAGCACTTCCAGCGCGCCATGGACACCAACAACAGCTCGCTGGTGACGTTCCTGCAGTACGACCAGACATTCTGCGCGCTCGACCTGCAGTTTAACTGGTTCAAGGATGTGCAGATAGTTCAGATTGATCTCCTCAAAGTGCAGAAGGAGGTAGATAAATAAGTGGTTTTACCTCTTAGATTAATTTTGCTTTTATCTAAGTTTTACCTATGTATAACTGATGTTCGGGTTAAATCTTGCAACAATAAGTTTTCCAGCATAAATTGCGATGACACAGTTACAATATTTATTTCATTGAACTTTTCTCTAAGCGAGTTTGGGGGCCTAGTTAACAGCCCGTAAACGAATTTTGCAAATTTGAAAATGATAGAAGTGTCATTCGCAAACAACATAATATCATGATTGTTGCTTATGTAGCAAAGCAAATCATTTATGTATACCTATTCTAGAAAGAGCAATGGAACGAGAATTGAGCTCTGCGGTTCAACTAGGTATTAGGTATTATATCTTTTACCATCACTACATAGTATAAAACAAAGGCGCTATCCGCCGTCTGTCTGTCCCTATGTATGCTTAGATCTTTAAAACTACGCAACGGATTTTGATGCGGTTTTTTTTAATAGATAGAGTAATTCTTAAGGAAGGTTTATATGTATAATACATGCATATTTACATAAGCATTGCACCCGTGCGAAGTCGGGGCGGGTCGCTAGTTTAGTATATTTTGCTCAGGTATGAAGTCATAAGTTGAGAGCCTTGTTCCTAATGCCGTAATGGTGTAATTTCCTGACTAGACAAGAGTATCATCATTAACACATTCGAAAGCTTTGGATAAATCACAGAAAACACAAAATACCTCATTTAACTGCTCAACTCCCCAATCAAATCAATGGTTGAGCGAACTATTTTTTTGATGAAATAAGTTATATTTTTAGAAATGCTTTAGTAATTGATTGAGCATTAGTCTTTCACAGATCTAACTTAACGTTGACTTAATATAAGTAAAATATTAAATTTTAAAAAATAAGAGGAGTGTTTTGGCGCGAATAATGGCATCGGGAAGATTGTTTCGATAATTCAAAATTGTTACGCAGTGGATTTGGCAGTGAAATTGGTGTTATTGGATGTTGACATTGGTGTATGAGGAATCATTGAAATAAAGGTTTTGTGATGTGTAGGTATGACTTTGAGAATTTTATAGTGGGATTTCCACCTTATCAGTCGCCATCATGAGGTCTGTTGCCATACAATTATCGCCAAGCACTCCCTAGATACATCAAAATGTGTGACACCCACATTTTAACGCTAAATAAAAAAATCAAAATCATATAAAAAAGTCATCAAAGTATGTTTAACTATGTTCTTTTGTACGTTCTTGTATATCGTTAAGCATCGGTGGCGTAGTGCGTTAGGGCGTTGTCTCCCACCCGGGAGGCATCGGTTCGAACTCCGCCGCGTATCAATGTGTTTTCAAATTTTGAATGTATATGCTTTAACGGTGAAGGAAAACATCGTGAGGAAACCTGCACACACCTATGAAGAAATTCTTAGGTTGTGTATGAAGTCGACCAACCTGCACTTGGCCAGCGTGGTTGACTAAGGCCTAATCGCCCCTAATGTGGGGTAGACTCGAGCCCCTCAGTGGGGACATTATATGAGCTGTTGATGATGATGACGTATACCGTTGACAGTTGAACGCAAACTGCCGCAAGATCAAGCCGCTGGACAGCAACTGCAGCTGCGTGTTCGAGCGGCTGGAGCTGCTCGGCAGCGAGGTCACCAACCTCGTGGCCGTGGACTGCTCGCAGCGGCATCTGCGGGAGATGCCCGCCGACCTGCCACCTAACACTGTCAAACTTAACGTCTCTTATAATAATGTAAGATCATTGTTTTTTATTTTATTTCCTTTGGATAGCTAACAGCTTAATTACTAAAATTATTGATATTTTAGCACATAGGTACATATCTAAACTTTATAATTTACAAATACCCTATGACTATCATACTTATAATAACAACACTACTAATAGGTAGTAGGTGGGTTTTACTAGGTAATGTAGGGTCGTCTGGGTAGGTACCACCACCTTCCTATTTCTGCCGTGAAGCAGTTCGCTGTTTCGGATTGAAGGGAAAGGTAGCCAGTGTGGCACTGGCCATGGGGGCATATCATCTTAGTCCCAAGGATGGCAACGCACTTGCAGTGTTAAGTGATTTCCCCTAATATTGCAAGTATCTATAGGCGTCGGTAACTACTTAACACCAGGTGGGGCGCAAGCTTGTTTGCTATCTCGTAATATATATAAAAAAAACAAAAAAAAATATAAATGCCCCAATACCAAGGCTATCGTGAAGTTATAGTACGTATGTTAAAGAAGAGCTCGCAAATGACTTTTCACCTGATGTTTTTTTGTTATGTGGTTGGTAGACAAGCACATGGCCAGCCTGATGGTGAGCAGACACCGTAGACACTAGCAACCCTGAAGTGACATTCGCGCGCTGCCAACTCTAGTACCTTCCCTACCCCGTGGAGCACTGGCAACCTCACCCACCAACAGACAATACAACGTCACAAAAATGTAGTGTTATTTGACTGTCATGTGGTCTTCTATACCTAAGGTGGAGGTAGCCCAGTTATCGGTGAAAAAGTGGTACAGAATGATGTAGGTAATATTTTTTATGCTTTATGGGGCTTGGCGTTTATCTCACCTGATGGTAGTTGATGACAAAGTGGAAGCTAGAACTTCACTCGGAACCCTCAACCGCTGAGGGTCTGGCTATACATTATTTATTTCCACCCTCACACTCAAGGATGTCGCCAGCCTGTGGCTTAGAGGTGGGCAAGTTGATACTATGGAGGATGAGAAAAATATTAATTGTATTTAGATTGCATTGATTTTTAATCCCTCTTCTATGCAGTTTTTGTTTTCATCAAAATCGGGCTCGCGACTCCTTTGAGCAATTTTTCGATATTCCTTATAGTTTAGGATTTGACCATGAAGGCCCACTTGAAAAATTCAGCCTGTATAGACTGTAATTGGATTATGTTCAGATAACATCCCTGCAAGCGGTGGGCGACGACCCGAGCTACGAGCACCTGAGACAGCTGTTCGTGGACCACAATGACGTCACCAACATCGTCGCGCTCGAGGGCACCAAGTTCATCGACAACTTCATGCTCTTCTCCATCGGCTACAACAAACTGAAGACGGTGAGTATTATTCATTTTCGTGGCCCACACGTAACCAACATCGTTGTGCTCGAGGGTACCGCATAGGACTTTCGGAATACGAGAATTTCCGGGATACCGGAAAATCCCTTCCTGGTCCCTACTTACCTCGGGCAGTAAAAAACAAAGCCTCAGAGCGCATATTGATTGTCAAATATGCAATCTGAGATATTATTTACTTTACTGCCCTAGTTAATAAATATATCTAGCTACTATTCCCTAGTTTTTTGACACCGACTCTATTATTATACTCTTTATTGCAGTTAAAAAAAAATGTTACAATTTTAAATAAAATACAATGTTTGCAAGAGGCTCTAACCCACGATATTTCGCTTTCCAGGCGAATCAGGCGATTGCTCTCCGAGCTACCAAGATTGTGATATCACGATTTAATCAAAGATCACGACGAATTTATTCAGGTTTTCGCTTCTAACTACGTCACAGTATGACTTAAGGACATTTTTACAAATTTTTTAATCATATCAAATAAAAATATAAAACAAATTTAAAAAATCCTTGTGGCAAAAATATTTTTTGTTTAATCCTAGTGCTGTTGTATAAAATGAAAGTCCTATGCGTGCGTGTTTGTGCATATTAGCGCTATAGCTCAGACCGTCTATTCCAACAAAAATTCTTTTGTAGAATTAATTAATCGAACAAAATGAATAAAAATGTAATCATCATCAACAGCTCATATAATGTCCCCACCGAGGGGCTCGAGCCTACCCCACATTAGGGGCGACTAGGCCTTAGTCAACCACGCTGGCCATGCGGGTTGGTCGAAAAATGTAATGTAATTAATGTATTTCCAGATCCACACGTACGTGCTATCCAACCGGTTCGGCACCAAGGGCCCGATACTGTCCATAGCCGGGAATAAAATCAGCTGCGATTGCAACGCGGAGAAGATGATTAAAGTAAGAACACTTTATTTGTAAGCATTTGAAGTTAAATTTGGTCATACTACCATTGGGGTGAAAAAATCAACTTTAAATTCACAAATTACTAAGTTTATTTCCATATATGTAAAAAAAATATTCAGCGTCCTAATCAATTAAAACCTATTGACTTATTGATTAGGACGCTGAATATTTTTTTACAAAACTATGTGTAAATATCTTCACCATCGTTTTTGGATCTATTGCAAAGAAACCTCCTCACCAAACAACTCTTTATGACAAGGGTGTTTTTTCAATAGTACCTACATATCTACAGCAAAATTCCAAGCAACATTAAAAAATCAGTGACATTAATATTTAAGCAAAAATTATTAGATTTTTTTATTCCTTCTATCCAATCACTAATAATTATAAATTATATTTTTGACATCTGCTTGATTGGCCTTATTCAATTTATTTTCCAAATATGTTGTTCTCTTATTAGTTTAATTTAAATGTTGACATTGCAATTTTTCCAATTTATTATTTAATGTTATTGATTATTAATGTTGACATTGTAAGATTAATGGAGTTACGTATTGGAATAGGGAGGTACCTGTTCTACTTCATGGTATTGTGACATTTGTATGCTGATAGGTTGATCACAGCTTGCACTGTACTTTATTTTTGTTATTGACATCTTTATTTCTACCTATGTATACACACAATAAATAATTATGATTAAAAATAATTCTAATTCACTTACAAATCCTTTGCATTTTTCCAGCCATGGCTCCACGAGAACTTCAAAAACATCCCGGATTACAAAAGCCTGGAGTGCCAGGACAACCTCGGGCCCGTGGTGGACCTGGTCGAGTCCCGGGTGTGCCACACGCCGCGGGACTGGACCGACTATATCTACTACATCATCGGCTTGGAAGTCCTGGTCCTGGTGCTTCTCGTCAGCAAGGTCTCGTATGACTACTGGGTGTTCAAGACTGCGGGCTACCTGCCCTGGCCGGCCAATAAGATGCCCCGGTTGCCGTGCGACTGGCTGTGCGAATGATGCTGTTAGAACTTGGAATAACATAGTCCAAGAGCTAGTGAGATTGTTTGGAAGAATAAACTCCAAGAACTAGTGAGAAAGACATTTTATTAAACGTGGACTTATATTGTGAAGTGATGTTAAATATCGCAATTTTGTGTCCGCGGTATCGTGATAAATGTTCCGAGTAGTAATTCGTAAAGGTTTTTATTTCGTGAACTCTGTACAGTTTCAGAAGTTTCGTGAAATTGAATTCAAGAGAATTTATTATTTACAGTGCATACATTTTTGAATAAAAGTCCTTAAATTAAATAAAGAAAAAAACGCGTCAGGATAGTTTCCCGTAAAATTAAGAGACCAATGTTCAAGTTTTTGAATAATATTAAGGCAACGAGTCATCAAGAAAATGTGGGTGGAATTTGAGTAAGTATATTATATGCAATTGGACGTTCCATAAACGCTTTCCAAAACGTTTCATAAACCCTTACGAACGTATGCAATCGCGCGTTTATCAAAAGCTTGTATGCAATCAGGCGTTTCACTAAACGCTTGTGTGCAATTTTTCGTAGTTATTTTGCGTGTCTCACAGATATAGTTCGCAATTGGAAGTTTTGCTTGTACGCGTTTCGCAAATGAACTTTTACACAAACAAGTGTGTGTCTAAGAACCAGATTATAGGTCTGGGATAAAGATATATTATCATGGAATTTATTTCTTAAAAATGACAGCTGTATGCAATCCTATTCTAGAGATTCTGACACTAAGTGCCATATACAGGATTTTGGAATTAAAACTTTAATAGATTAGAAGAAGGATGGTTTTTGTATAAGCAATCGAAAATCAGTTATTAAAGAGAAGTATCTAACGGGTGTAAAAAGACCTATGACAAAGCCGAGAACTACGTATTCCGCTCATCATTAGGACCATTTATTTCTTGTAGACTATACCTGGGAAATTAATAGATATGAAGTTATTGCAGGTCAAAGGTACAATTTTTTTCAAGATTTTTATGAAATGAAATTGGCAAAATTATTTTTTAATTTTTGTCCAAAGAAACATTATCAAAATTTTAAGTATTTCATACCAAAAAATGGCTTTAAAACGTCAGCGCTCAATATAACCGCTTGAACATCAACTCAGCCGACCCAACGTCACGCACGTCTCCAAGTTGCTAAGCGCCGCGCGACTTGCGCGCTCTATACATTGCGTCGTATTTTTTAGTTTTTTTAACACCAAAAATAAAAATCGTTTCACAGCAATAATTTTTTATGTTTTTTTTTATGTATAGAATGCGTAGACTCCGGCTTTGTCTTAGGTCTTTCTATATATTGATTAATTTATATTGACTACTGATGTTTAAAAATTATTTTGAAATGTCTTTCTTTGTAAAGATAAATGGCGATTATTGTTTGTTATCAAAATTTTTGAAAAAGGATCTATCAGAAAAAAATAACATATATTCAAATACGGTTTAATATAATAACAATATGTTTTAAGGAATCTCTTGGAACCAAAAAGGCGGACTCGATTTTATGTAAAAATTATTAAGTAGGTCTATTATTTCATATTCATTAAATGTTGTATCATTAATTTAAAATATTTTTTTGTAAATCATTTTTTAATTTATTTCGGCAGATTATTTACTTATTGAGCGAGTCAACAAGGTATATTTTGTGTATATAATGAAGTAGGGTAAACTTCTAGTCATTGGACACTACCAGTCATTAGACAGAACTCAATTGATAAGGTTGCTTATAAACTGGAACACTACAACTGATCTCTTTCTAAACTCTGCTTTTAACAATTCATACAGTGTTCCAGTTTTTAAAGCAACCTTATCAATTAAGGTTTTATTGGGTTCTGTCCAATGACTGGTAGTGTCCAATGACTAGAAGTTTACCCTATATAGGTTTAATAAAATCGTAACGGCTGCTACTGAGGCTAAAATAGCTAATATGAGTGAATTAAATAAATTGGGACACCCATTTTTGTACAACCAAAGGTGCTTTATATTATTTGTTCAGTTCACTGATTTCAGTTAAACATAATGTTGTAAGTTAAGTTAATAGTGAATAAATATAGCGTGATAACTTAAAACGCCTGTTTTTTAAGAATCGAATAATTTTCTTAACTATACAATGCATAATATGGACCAAAAATTCAATTTATATACCTGCATATTTTTGGACTACGATCTACATTTTAATTGATTAGTTATGAAGGTTTCAGGAAATAGGTCTTATGTTTCATACCATTTATGATTGATATTAAATTGACGATTATTGTTTTTAAGTGTAAGTACCGCACACAGTTATTAATTACCTACCTATTGTTAATATTTGAATAGGTATTCTTTAAAGTTGAAAGTGCCATACTTTTAAAATTAGCGGTGCTCCTCAAAATGTTATATAAGTATTTTGTTTTCATTGAGTTTGAAAAGTAATTGAGACACAATTTGATAGTCCAAATTTAGTATTTGACAAATAATAAAAATATGTTAGTTTACGAATTCTGAAATGGCAATCGATTGTTAGGTATTTAATAAAAAAATATATTGAAAATATCAGACATATTTTTTACGTGGGTATTTCATGTCGTAAAAATTAAGCAAAAGTTTGCTTTGCATATAGGTACTTTCAATGTCTATATCTACAACAATGTTGTGGTGCAACAGTGATAGGATACGCAGTCCTTCAGTACTTGAGGGATCCGTCTGATGATATGAAGGTCGAGAGAGAGAGTAAATAGAATGTAAATATTGCAATTGTATTGTATAAATGTAATGTTTAATAGGGCATAGTTCAGTCGACTAAAATGAATGAATGAATGAAATTATTTTTATTCTAACACTAAATAAAACAAGCAAACAATTACACAACCTTAAATCATTAAAATCAGAAACATTCTTAAATTTAAAATGGCGTTTGTGTTATAAAAGGAGTCCAGTTCAGACCCCTGAGGCCTGACGCTGGTTTTCAACTGGCACCTTATGTATTTTGCCGTGAGATATGATGAATGAATGATTGTGATGAATTTCGTTTAATATTACGTAGGTATATCAATAATCTGACAAAGACAACAATCAACAGAATATTGAAGTTATAAGGATCTTATTAACACAGCACGCTCAAGTGCGCGCCCCTTCTTTAGATCGGATAAACCCGGGTGCCAACGACAGCACCAAAAGGGTTGACATCGTTAGATAATGCTACCATTTAGTACCTACCTACCTCGTAGAGGCGCCAACTTTAATTGAACCGTCAACCCCAATCTGCCCTACGCCGCCACTGTATGTAACTTGTAATATGGGCTTTTAGCCATATGCAAATTATTTTTATGCAACTTATAAAAAAAAGACAAATAAGAATCATCATAGCTTGTATATTTTTGTTTATTAATTAACATAAATTGTAAAGACCTCTATTTTAAAGGTCTTAGCACACTTATCAGCTCGGAAAGGGAAAGGAATTTTACTATGAAAAAAAGGCGATGCCCTACGTTCCGTAGCGTTCATAGTAAAAAAAGAGGCGATCTCTTTTCGGCCCATAACTGTGCCCGAGTTTCCGACATTTATTATGTAAGTTAATAATTAAACAAGCCTAAATATCCTTTTGTAAAATTATAAGATTGAAGATGCATGATTTAGTCGACTGAAAAATACCTAGTTTTTGCCATTATTGTAAGCTTAGTACTTTGTTAGGTTTTAGGGGTAATATATTTATATACGGGCTATTTTTGTATATAATTGATATTTTATATAAGACTGTATATTTTGTATGTTTTATTAGTGTTGTCACAAGGCCAATAAAGTGTTTTTGTCTAAAATTATTGATTTTATTTCATAACTTATCATTATTTGATTTAATCTGTCGCAATAGAGTCGATTTTGGTGTGTCAGTCTTGTAATAGTAACGGTCGTACCAAATTGTATATTTGGAGGAAACTATTCAAAAAAATATATAGGTATTTAAAAGTTATTAAATGAAACGAGCCAGTTGTTTAAAATATAATTTATTAAGGTATCCTATCACGATTTATTTTTCTTAATTTTTTTCTTTCCTAGTTTATTATTAACATTTTTCTTTTGCAGCTTACCTTTTCTCGCCGTCTTCTTTTTTGTATCTTGTTCGCCATTTTGTTTTTTCCCTTTACCGCTGTTCTGAGATTGGTTTTCGCCATTTTGAATTTTCCTTTGCTTTTTATTCTTTCCATTCATTACTTTTGGCGTATCTTTTGTTTTGTCTAGTTTCTCTGCATCCTTATCATCCTCTAGTTTCCTCCTGTAAAACAAAAATAATAGTAATAAGTGAAATGGCTCTCTAATTAAACAAGTATTAGTTTTATAATTTTTATACGTCCACACCTTAGTCCTCAATTAATATTTCACGTGTGACAACACAATTTTTCTCCAGTGCTACATACAACAGACCATACCTAGCAAATTGTTAAAATTCCTCAATATTATTGAAACTAAAATAAAGTTGAAAGTTTCTTTAACTATTTTGACAGTAATTAATTTTAATAAAATATTTATATTCAAATTAGCACTCGCATTTTTTAATAGTCTTGCCTCATCGTAAAAGGGGCTTTGGGGACACTTCGGTCATAAGATGAAACTATTAACTACTAATAACCACTCTACATTACTTTTAGTTTAGTAGTTTACTCAAAACACGTGGCTATAAAACAAATTATGATTGCAATTGATATCAAATTAAATAGAAAAGGAAAAACATGAAAAAAATACTGTCACGATAAGTGCTGAGACGGGACTTGAACCCGCGACCTTTCGATGTTACACAGAACTGTTTAATAGTAGACTGTTTAACCGCATAAGTGCATTACTTGTCAGGTTTCTTTCCGAGGATGGTGGAGATATCGTCCCTGCGCGGAGCTTTCTTGGCGAGTTTCTTGCGCTTGTTCTGGTTCTGCTTCAGCTGCAGCATGTACTCCGGCACCTCGCAGCCGGACTGTTTCAACACGGACGCTATGCTGCACGGAAAACGAGAGAAATACATATCTACAATCACCCTCGTAGTCCCAAGTGGGGGTCAGTGGCGGATTAACCACATAGCAGGAGTAGCGAATGCTACGGGTCCCGCGCATTTAAGAAATTTATTGAAATTACTGACCAAAGAAAAAATCAATTTAAATAGAAGCGTAAAAATTTACATCGTACAGTTACGTTGTTCGAACTAGGACTAGGAACGTACAATTTCCTAGTAAGCATTTTATAATTGACCCCGTTAATCAATTCTTCATCATAACAGGACACAAGGTAGTCCACCACGCTTGTCCAATGCGGATTGGTGGACAATAACTAACTAATCAATTCTTACAATAATTTAATTTACTGCTTTAGTGCGAATTCAGCCATCAAGAGCGCTGCGTGTACTCACGTTCATTAGCATAGAAATTTAGAGTTAATTTCTATCTAATATACTATTAGATAGAAATTAACTTGATATGACATACAGTCTTATAATTTTATCCTCGCTTTTATCGACGCTGTAAAAGAATATGATTGTCACTGCCCTCTCTGTTTCCCCTGGGTGTCATAGGAGGCGACTAAGGGATTTCTGATTGACCATCTGATCAACTGGTGGTAACATTCAACACCCGCCTGGTTAGATACTGCCTTGCGCGTGGTGGAAAACCCGTGAAGTGCTCATTGAGCGCGTTTCGGGAACAGTAGTATATAGCGTTTAGGCGAAGAATGTCCAGTTCGCAAAATGTCCATTTCGCAAAAGGTCCAATATTCATCGTAACGTGATTAATTGACTAAACACCTTCTTGTATTTCTGTGATGCATATTAATGTGAGAAACGCCCTAAAGTCGCTTCTGGCACTCGCCGGCCACTGCCGAGGCACGCTCGCTTCGCTGGCTCGGCTCGTGCGCTGTGTTTATGTCGAACTAACCAGCACGACGCTTCGCTCCTCGCTAACCTAAGTTACAGTATCTATCTCGCAGAATGTCCCGTTGATTTTCCCTTTCAGTGACAGTTCACTGAAAGGGAAAATCAACGGGACATTCTGCGAATTGGACATCCTCCGGAATGGACATTCTGCGAATTGGACATTCTGCGAACTGGATATTCTGCGAACTGGACATTTTGCGACCGCTGGACGTTTTGCGAATTGGACATTCTGCGCCTAAACCGTATATAGTATAGTTCGATCCAGTTTTTATTCGTTTAGCTCTCGATTCAACGCAATCCTCCTTATTACAGAACGTGGACTAAACTCAGTTGTGGTTTAAAACCGATGCTAGCTCTCGGCAAATGAAAGAGACAGCATCATTTTTAAACCATGACTATTTAGCCCATGTTTTATTATAAGAGGGAATGCGTTTACTTATCCAAGAGTCGTTCGAGTGTTGTTTATGAATTACGTGCCCTATGGCAACATGGCACGTAATTAGAAATGACTTATTTCGCATAACATTGTTATTGACTTACTTACACAGGTATTGTTTTTGATAGTACTGCAATTTGACGGTTGCTGTCTTTTCCACGTGACTGACAGGCCGACCTAGGCCGCCTGCGTGTACGTGAAATGGTCTCGTCTATCTATCTCGTTCTAATATACGTGTTAGTATGCTCTTTCTGCTTCACATTGCCGATCTACAGTATCTTAATCTATGGTTGTCACCAACACACTGTAGCTACCATTCTAACGCGAAAAGGCAAATCATTTCCTATATCGCAAATTCAAGAAATGGAATTTTCATCAGCCCTTAATATATTTGGTACCAACCTTCTTAAGTTGACGACGTCGTCTTCAGTGAAGAATGTGATCGCCCGCCCTCGCTGCCCCGCTCGACCGGCCCGCCCTATCCTGTTAATAATATACACATTTGGACAATATTATAGATATTTTAATTTATAAAGAAAACTTGCCGACCCGGCCACGCGTTGCGGGGAAAAACCTATCCTATGTCCAAGTTGGAACAAATCCAGCAAAATAAAAAATCGGGAGTGGTCTCCCCTTGACTTTCTCGTATACCGGAAACGACTCAAAGGTGAATAGAAACTTTATATTTTGATGTCATACATGCATGTTAAATTTTGGTCACCCATCCGAGTACCGACCGCTCACTTGGTTGCTTAACTTTCGTGATTGACGACTCAAAAGTTGATAGAAACCTTATATTTTGTTAAATGTCACACATGCATGTTAAATTTGGTTGCAATAAGTTAAAGCATACTCGAGTTATTGTGCTAACGCACAGACACACACACAAACACAATTCCAAAAACGGTATTTTTGGACTCAGGGAGGTCCAAAACGTGTAAATCCGTCAAAATCTCGAGGTCGAATTTTTTGACGATTACAAGACTTCCTGTATACTACGTATACGAGAAAGTAAAAAATCATCAATCAACTAAACAAGACAAAATATTAGCAGCGATGAAAGTTTATAATGCTGTAACTTTGGAAATCCTGGCCCGATTTCGATGAAACAAAAACCATTATTATTGGCACGAGTACGCACATTAAATGCAGTGGCATTTATAGTCAACTTCTGGACTCATTGCTTACACACTCGAATAGGAATAAAATTAACATTTCAGAAGATGTGCTCTTAGCATATCTTTGCAGATATGACCAGAATATGATATTTTCTAGAGCCCTTAGCTTAATTTAACTAACCATCTACCACGAATTTAAAACTAGCTATCTCAAGGCCCCATAATTTTCTCTGAGTTTTATATTGCCCTCCTGAAAGTCTCCAACGCTCACAAGGGGGCGCTATTGCCCACTTTGCGAAAACAACAGCTTCCAGAAGGGCTTCGACGAATTACACGAGAAACTTCTAAGAACGACGGGAACGTTCGAGCAATAATGAACCTACAGTCCTATGACATAAGGCTTATATTCGTCACATGAACTTAGTGGTTTATTCAAGATAATAGTCGAACATTCTAGTATTTGCGCGATTTCGTTTTGCGTAGTATAAAAGGACTGTTGATTGCAGTGTATGGACATGCTAAGTTTAGAAGCGAACAAGTGCGGATCAAAGCGATACTTTCTAAGTGATATTGTGTGATATACCGACTAAGGCGAATACTGCGGAATAAGTTAGCATTGTGATTGGACTTTGTTGCTTGGTTATTGTAAACTTTAGAGTCGTGTCCGGAATAAAGTCTCATGAGTGACACCAGGTGTTTCCATCCAAATTAACGAACCCCCAGTTCGTAACACTATGATCTAAACTGACCTGTGTATATAAGAGATGGCGGAGGGCGGGAAGTCGTAGTTGAGCACGAGGTTGACCCCGCGGAAGTCGATGCCGCGCCCCATCAGCTCCGTACATATCAACACCCAAATGCGGCCCACGCGGAAACTACGCACTACGTTGTCACGCTGCAAATGTCATTATATTAGGTAATAACTATGAAATTGGCGTTTTTTTTTCTTACAGACTATTAGCTGTGTTCTTCTTTGATTTAGTCGGTGTTTCAGTTTTATATTTTAATTATGAATAAGGACTATACTGTTACGGATTTGCATGTAGTTAATGTTTATTTAAAAAAACAAATAAATAAAGCGACTGTTTTATTTGGTGAGCAGAATTAACTCTTGAAATCGTTGTAACTCATGGACAGGCCCATCTTTTGTCTAAATCATTGATGCAATACTTAACTAAGTCTTGCTCAATTATACACTCCACATTTCAAAAGATTTGGCAACGGAATTTTTAAGAAATTTTAAATAACGTTAGTATGGAAAATACACATTTTATTGAAAATCTTCATAAAAATTGTCGTTGTTCCATATTAACTCTATTTTTTTTAACTATAAATCCTAATGTTACAAGATTTGTAGGAAATAAGCGAACAACCCTCGGCTAAGTCTAGCATCAATAAATTATGAAAAAATCAAGTCTGTCCATGAGTTAGTAGGCATCAAATCGTCAATTCTGATGAAGAGATTAAAGAGTCATTTTCACATTATTTTCAGAATTTAAAAATTGAAATTTAATTTAATTACAGACTAAAATCTTGTAAAGAGTGTAGTTTCAAAAAAAAAAAAAATTGGAACCTAAGACAACTATTGAATTAAAGAAATTGCAAGTTTAGGTACAAGATAATAAAACGCCAATTTCAAAGGTAAGGACCTAATATTACATTATGATATAAGTGCGGTAAGTTGAAAATTACAGACGAGGCGAGGGCTACAAGAAAGCAGAGGCTGCCTGGCAGGGCTCGCGACTGCTTTGAGCATTTTTCGATATTCCTTATAGTTGTGTGTGTGAGGATTGAGGGCCACTTTGTCATATTATCTTAAAAATGTACCTATGATTTAGTGTACGTTCTAAAAGAAATGTGAAAGCTTGAAAAGACTGTGAAACCTGTGAAAGGCGAGTTATGGGCTGAAAAGTTGGGCCCTCAATCCTCTATGTGAGCATTGAGGGCCCACCTGTAACTAGTATACTAAACACTCTACAGAAAAACTTTTTACATGAAAATCTAACGCTACGTTAAAAAAAAAGTGTGGAAATAAAGATATCAGCGGATAACGCTATAGTATTTGGTATACTGCAATTCAAAGTGGGCCCTCAATCGTCACATAGAGGATTGAGGGCCCAACGTTAGAGCACATAACTCGCCTTTCACAGGTTTCACAAATTCTTTTCAAGCTTTCACATTTCTTTTAGAATGTACACTAAATCATAGGAACATTTTTAAGAGAATATGACAAAGTGGCTTTCAATCCTCACACACACTCATAGGAACAGTTTTAAGAGAATATGACAAAGTTGCCCTCAATCCTCACACACACTTATAGATTCGGATTTGGCCCTGAAGGCCCATTTGAAACATTCATCCTGTATATGTCAGACAGTGAGTTTCTTCTTTTATATATTTAGATAAGTATATTAGTATAGATAAAACCAGTCAGACCTGCGCCTGCGTCCTATCGGCGTGAATGGCGTCTACGTTGATACCGTCGTACAACAACTCCTTGAACAGCTGCTTCGCTCTCTCTTTACTCTGCACGAATACTAAAAAAAGAGATATTTCATTTAATTACAAATATTATTAAAAATAATATAGGATTGCACATTGACATGGTATTTTCTTCCGAAATCCTAAAACCTGACGCATCTTCACCTATTTTAAGTTTAAATGTGCAGTACTATTTAAATAAATTATGGTTTAGATGAAATCAATGTATCGCTGTAGTTCTACAAGATTATAAGTGTCTACATTTGTGAAATTGCTAGCAAATTTCTGTGAGGGGAACCTGATGACCAGAAATAGAGACTTTAGTCTAGCTTGGGCATCAGTTCTACTGAATCTGAACCGTGAAATCATCCCACATTCTACTGAACTATCGCATAATTATGTACCGTTCTAACAATTGTACATGAACTGCACTACATTGTCATTTGTATTTGAGTGTGGTGAGAAAAATAAACCAATAAACATTATTAATTCTCTAAACAACCTGGAGACTAACGTATGGAGGAATGTGTAGTTGAAAGAGCAACGGCTTAAAGATAAAGAATATACCTACTTGAAAAAATTTACGGTCACCCATCCGAATACCGACCGCGCACTTGGTAGCTCAAGATGGGTCCATATTTGTGACACGTCGCCAGACCGAACTGCGTGCACTTGTCACGAGGCTTGCTAAGATAATGTGGACGAGGCCATGTCACACCAGAATGTCACAAACGTGGACCCATCTTTAGCTTCTGTGATGGTTACGCAAGGCTCACGACCGACTAATTAATCTAACCATAGATTTATACTGGCGTGAATAGATTGACAATGAATCGACTGGGCGAGACCAAAAAAATGCACTAAAGTGTGAGTAATGTGCATGTGTGCGTGAAAAATAGTACTTACTGCTGTCTGACAGTTGCTGTCTATGCTACATGAATCAAATGAATGAATGAAAAATATTACTAACTGCTGACTGACAGTTGCTGTCTATTCTACATGAATGAAATGAATGAATGAAATTGAATGAATGAAAATGAATGAAAAATAGTACTTCCTGCTGTCTGACAGTTGCTGTCTATTTTACATGAATGAATGAATGAAAATGAAATCAAATGAAAAATAGTACTGTCCGCTGTCTGACAGTTGCTGTCTAATTCTACATGAATGAAATGAATGAATGAATGAAAATGAAATCAAATGAAAATGAATGAAAAATAGTACTTCCTGCTGTCTGACAGTTGCTGTCTATTCTACATGACCATCATGCCGACTTAGGCCGCCTGCGTGTACGTGAAATAGTCTCGTCTATCTATCTCGTTCTAATACACGTGTTAGTATGCTGTTTCTCTTTCACATTGGCAATGTAGTTTCCTATATCTATGAATCTAACTAAATGGTCAGCTTTATGCCGCGGCCGTAAGATACATCGGCGCTGATTTTCTGTGGAACCATAAAGAGAGAAAAGGAATACTTATGCTATGTGCATTTGTTAATCTTACCCAACACTGGTGGTTTTAGTCCCCGCTGCACCAGCTGCCGGAAGGCGAGCAGCTTCCCACCCTCGTTGCCACAGTACATCAGCTCCTGGTCCACCAAGTGTGTGGCCGCGTTTCTGGGTCAAACATGAATATTTTATTACAATGCTGGTTCGAAAATAACCACTTGACTATACAAGCTGTAAAAATATTCAAGACAAACCCGAAGTCTACGCATTCTATACATGAAAACAAGAAACATAATTATAAAAAAATATTGCTGGGAAACGATTTTTATTATATGGTGTTCAAAATACTTCAAAAAATACCGCGTAATGTATAGAGCGCGCAAGTCACGCGTCGCTTAGCAACTTGGAGACGTGCGCGACGTTCGGCTGAGTTGAATGGCCCAGATATCGAGTGGTTACATTGAGCGCTGACGTTTTAAAGCCATTTTTGGTATGAAAAAAAAAGAAATATTGTTTTCAATTTGTTTTCATAAAAATCTTGAAAAAAAATTCTAACGTGGTTAATGTTAGAATTTTTTTTTTCAAGATTGGCGCATGAGTTTTTTCCGTCCGTCACGTGCGCAAAATAGAGTCGTTCAACACAGTAACATTTATTATGGCAATTCAATACCGTCCTGTAACATGGGACTCGACGATAGCAGCGCGACAGTATCACGTTAGCATCGCGACAGAAGCGCGACCGCATCGCTACTGTATCGATGCGAACGCGCGACAGCATCGCATACAAAAGTCACCGTGGGCGTTTACTGCTGAACATAGGGCTCCCCCAAAGAACGCCACGCGGTACTGCTCGCACCCAGGCGTGACAATATTTATAACCAACGGCCGTCAGTCCTCGCAATGTGCCCTGCCCACTGCCACTTAAGGTTCACGTTTCCTGGGCTATGTCGGTAACCTTGGTTCTCCTGCGGATCTCATCATTTCTGATATAAACACGCAGTAAACTCCAAGCATAGCCCTTAGTCTTCCTGTGACTATAATGCTGAAAAGTGTTAGCTAAAATGACAAAACGTGAAACCTCTGTCCGACCGTAATGTTGATAAGTCCCCTCATGTGATGGCGGCACCACTTGGCCACGACGGGTGTGTGCGTGGCGCTGAACATGGCGACTCTCCGCTGGCGACTGCCGCAAGCGTTCAGGATCTGTTCCATCTGCTGCCTGAAGTCGGCGGTCTGCTCCGCTGAGCCTTCGAACAGTTTATCCGCTTCATCTACTATTAGCCAGCGGACTCTGGAAATAAATATATAATGAGAGGGTCAAAGGCATAGATTCATCCTTAAAAGGTAATCTATGGGTCAAAGGACTTATTGGTTAAACTCTTTGTTTTTATACAGTGTGTCTGGTCATGAGTTATCGATAACTTGCGAGCTTGATCAGGGCATTCTAAAGAAATCTTTTATGTTGAACTCATCATTGCGATCGTTCGCCAATTAGGACGGCATAAGGTCCTAAATCGCTTGCGCATTTTTCCACGCAAACACGTCGGCAGTGAAATGGCAACGGATGACAAATATTAAAACAGTCGTTTATGTGTAGGTATTTGTTATTTCATGATTTTTATTGGTCGTTGTATTACTATAGTTATTCAGTAACGAGTCGACGTTGCGTGAATTTTACGCGTTGTTTTTGAATCGTTTAAGCACGGAAGACCGCCATAGTACATAATTTGAAATATTGGAAAACTTGATATTATAGGACCTTTGGTCCATGATGTTTTGGAAAGAAAATGTAAATTTAAGTATGTATTCATATATTTACTTAAATTTTTAAAGTTTTGTGACGCACCTCTTCATATCAGGAACAACTAGGGGAGACATTATTATAAATAGGTGTCAGTAATAAACTAGACTCGATAGGAATAGCTCATTGTTTCACAGTCCACTCCCGGTGCCAACGTTTAAATTTAAAATTACTTACTTGTCGAGAGTTATGTTGACATTGTCTTGATTTAGTAGGTAACACAGTCTGTTCGGAGTACTGATGACAATATCTGAAACAGATGAGGAGAATGGTGTTACAACTATAAAGCATATTTCTGCCTTAGAACTAATATAATATTAAAACTATATACAGAATGAGTTTTTTTTTCGGGTCAGTATGGAGAAATTCTAAACTCTCTTAGGAACCGTGATCTTAATTTTAGATAAAATAAAAATGGTATTTAATTTTTTTTAAAAATCTTAATAGATTTGGAGATATCGGATTTGGAATTTTTTTTTTGTAACTTCGATTGTATATACAAACCAAATATTGTACAGAGACCATAGGTCCAAAGTTGTTAGAAGTTGTTGAAATTGCTTGAAATTAACATTTTTTTTCAAAAGAAGAAAAACAGAGTTAGCGTCAGTTTTAAACCACAACCAATTTTATTCCACGTTTTATAATAAGGGAGTAAAAGTCTAGGGAGTGCTAGCTACCTTAGGTGTGTGTTCATTTTAATCGTACGCATAGTGCCGATCCCCACGCAAGTATAGTCAATGAATAGGTTTTTACAACCCTGTGCGTCCACGCACACTATGAGACCTTGATGTTTAAGAATACGAGCGTTATTGTACTTACCACTTTTCCTAATAGTAGCCTCGCGCTCTTTAACCTTGCTCTCCTTGACGTTTTTGACTACACTACACCGTAGTTGCGTTGATGCGCTCAAACGCAACGTCTCTCTGTATATCTGGTGCGCCAACTCCCTGGTAGGGCAGAGTATGAGAGCTCTGGGTCCGCCTTGTGGAGCCCCCAGCACATGCAAGATGGGCAGGAGGAAGGCGGCTGTTTTTCCAGATCCAGTGGGTGCACAGGCAAATATTTGACGGTCCTGACGACATTTAATTTTTTTATTACTGACCTGTGGATTCAATGACGCCTTTAACTTAGTTTTGGAATGGATTCACATTGGTAATTTAATAGAAGAACCCAGGATATCTTCACTAAATTAATCCAATAATTGAGTTGTTTGGCTTTGAAGGAAGTTGTGTAAAAATGTTCTTATGATGCTGTAATTATATGCAGACTATTAATATTTTCTCTGATGCCCAAGGGAGAAATGGTGCCAGAAGCTAACTAACTGGTACCCACGAGGTTACAAGAGAAGTAGAGGCCGACCAGCTAGGAGATGGGAGGATGATTTCAAGATAGTCTTGGGACCAAAATGGATGAGAGTAGCAGCAGACAGAACCCAGTGGAGGCAGTTGGAGGAGGCCTTTGTCGAAAGACACACTAACCTCAGAGACATACTATAATGTACTAATTTTGTTTAGAATAAATGGCTATTTTTTTATCAAAGTTAGGTTTACAATCATGAGATTGATACAAATACAAATTCTTAAATAACAATTACTATAAGGTCTATTTATTACAATGTTTACAGTATTAAAAGATTCTGTAGTCACATTTTTTTTTGCTTAATTATTATAATGACTGTTTACACTAACCTCTAACATACAAGGCAATGCCTGCCTCTGCACAGGAGTGGGTTCATCGTAATCACAGTCTTTTACAGTGTCAACTAATGCTTGCGACACATTATACCGCAGCATCAGTTCGGAGAAGTTTTGCAGAGCAGATGGTACATGACGTCCTACTGTCTTGATGCCATGTTCATTGCGGAAACGGTTTTGCTGAAATATAGATAAGTTTTGGAGTTTTAGCTATCTAAATTTAAGAAGACTAAATAAAATACTTCAGCTGGAAACTTTGTAGATCTATAACAATATACAAAGTTGTAAAGTACATAATAAGTAAGGAGGGAAAGTACCTTTAATATTGATGATAACAATATTACCTAAAAATATAGACTACTAGTGGTCACCCGCAGTTTCGCTCACGTCAGTGTCAAATGTTAACCGGTCTGCGCCTAGAAAGTGACAATATTGTCACTATTTTTTTCGCGCGCTTTTACTGTATTAAAAAATAATAATAAAAAAAATGTCTTATATTTTTTCTGAAAGCTGAATAAATTTAGCGTATTTTAGATCCCTTTGTTTTCCCAAATATAAAATTAAAAGATAAAAACAGAGTGAGTGAAACCGGACACCCGCCGGCCTACTGGGTGTAGGTGCAGATAGGTTAACACACCAAAAAGCATCCAAAGTCCTTCTAAAACTCTCTACACACATTCAAATCATCTATAATAGATGTGCTTGGGTAGGCAGGATGAGTGACTGCATGTCCCACTCGCTCAGCTAGCCGGAAAGCAGTCAGAATCAATTTATGTTAGTTTTTTTTGTTGTAGTATAAGTTTAATTTTTTGTTCACGTTTTTTAATTATAATAAACTAAAAATATGTTTATTTTAATAGTAGATTAGTTTACACATCATACTAAAAACAATTATGCTGATGGCTACATTAGTTTTTTTATTATAACCATCTGACTATTGCTCAAAACCGCCTGCATGCCAAAGAATGGCCCTGTTAAAATCAGTTGTTGCCAAAATGTCAAAAATAAAATGCATATACAGATTTACAAGAGTCACCTCCCTGAACTGGGAATCCAATTCACTCACTAATGTTACCAGGATTTGAACCAGGACCGCTTGATGTGTAGGCATCTATAATGACCACTCCACCAGGACTTCGTCAAAGATAGATGTAAGTTTGGAGATAAATAAATAAAATAAACTTCGTGGTCTAGTTGTTTCCCAGTAGTGAGGAGCCTTGGGTTACATTTATCTATAAAATCTTAAATTTTATAGTTAGTTATTGATTCTAAGTTTGGATAATAATTTGTTGTTAAGCATATTTAGCACAAGAATTTTTTTTGAAGTAATCTGATAACTGAATCTGCAGTACTGACTCTAGTCATGTTTTATAAAATTTAATCATGTTACTTACCTCCTCTAGTTCTAGTTTTTTCTGTAAGTCAACACTTTTTGGATTTTTCTCCTTTTTTGTCTTCTTCTCTCCTACTGTTATGCCTTCGACGAGCTGTATATCATTTTCAGATTCATTATCATCTGAATCCGACTCTGAACTTCCTGACTTGCTTTTTACGCTCAATTCCACGTCTTCTTCATCGGTTTCCTCCTTTTTTATTTTTAAATCTTCCTCTTTTTTCACGGGTAATGCCTTTAGAAGTGGCTCCTGTAAAAAAAATACTATAAACACCTTGTTAAATTGTCGGCCAATCTAGGTTATATCAAATACTTACATCGTTTTTAACGCCTAAAACTTTGTTCTTAAATGTTAAACCTTTAGTAAGTTTCTTAAAAATATCGTAAGCGTCCATCGCGATAGCATATATTATAAAATTGTTCTAATACAGAGACACACGTGTGATAAGATGAACAATATTTTGTTTACCTGTCAAGTAAAAGTGACTGACAGACTAGGGAAGCGATCTGTATTCAGAATCGATTCAGTGAATCGTTATTTCACTTTCGAAAATCGACATTAGATTTTTAGTTTTGATATAAACCATATAATCATACACAGTTAAATGTACTCAAATATAAAGAAAGTAAGTAAGTTAACATAAAGAGAGTAAAGAAATACTTTACTTTGATAACTCAAATATCTAATCACGAGATGGCAGAAGAAGCAAGAGTGAACCAATTTCTCGTAGCGAAGACTCACTCTTGCTTCAGGGAGATTTGGACGACTTGCTCTTTGGTGTGAGTCTAATAAACTCTCCTTTTACATTTTTTTATGTTACGTGGTTGGCATTGATAAGTAGCCACCATAGCCTATAGACGCTTGCAGCACTGACGTGTCACTCGCAGGCTTTATCCCCAGACAACCTTTATCCCCTTCTTCCCTAACCCGTGGAGCTCTGGTGACCTTACCCGCCAACAGAAACACAACACCACAAAAATGTAGTTATTTGACTGTGGTCTTCTGTAAGGTGTAGGTGCATCTGTTTCTCAAGGTGCCTAATCACTTCACCAGAATATTTCATAAATGAATATTTCGTGGAAGAGTTTGATTTAGAAGTAGTATTGGATAGAAAAGATTAATTTCTTAAACACATAGACCACATCGTTACGAAATGTTTCAAATTTTGGTTTTCGTATACGCAATACCAAGGAGTTTAGAAATCACTCCACCAAAATCCTACTATACACATCATTGGTGCGATCTAGGCTTGAATATTGTAGACAGGTGTCGACGTCACAATATGATGCTCTTATTTTGCTCAAGCGTATCTAAAAAAGTTTCCTATGACATCTTTCCTTTCAGGTACAGAAGACAAATCCTCCTCAACAAAGACCCTCATACAAGGACCGACTCATTTTTTAAATTTGGCTACAAGATATTGCTGCTGGATCACATGCTTATAGACAAAGTAATAAATGGGATAATTGATTTCTCCTAATTGTCTATTAGGTTTAATCGATTTTACCATCCCGTAAAACATTCCCCGATTGAATAGCAGTGGTGAATCCTCAAGTATGGCGCAGGTGCCACCAAACTGAAAATGAATAATATACTGTTAGTGACCACGTAAGTTTAAAACAATACATAGCCATAATAAAATAAATAATGGCGATAATGAAATTGCAGTCACGCGCAAGTGGTTTGGTAGCGTCGGCGACCTATAAGTAAAATACGACCTGGACATCTTCAAAGAGAGCGTATTCTTTCCTGAAGGCCCAGCAACGCGTATTTATTCCTCAAGTATTACAAATGTCCATGGGTAGTGCTGCACAGATCACTTCCCATCTAGTGAAAAAAAAAAATGTTTTTTGAGAAATCAATTTTTAGAATTCGCCTTTTTGTGATTTTTTTGTGGATTCGTCGATTTAAAAATCGATCTATTTCGAGAAGAATCGGCATCCCTACGACAGATAGGACAAACCGACAGCTGTCAATCCTATAAAAGTGGTATTACTGCCATCTGTTAAATATTATTGTAACTATGTATCCATGTATGAAAGTTTTGTTACAGCGCCATCTACCGTTGTACTGCCTCTACATTTTTCTTAGTTCAGCGAAATGTTACTAGATGGCAATATGGTAAGAAGGCGAAAATTTAAAAAACTTTATTTTTGATTTTACAAAATCCTGAAAACTTTATTTTCTTTACAAAATCCCAGGGTTAGGTAAGCTGGATACTTACAATCCTGTGGATTAACTGTGTATTAAGGAACTGAAACAAAGAGTCCCGGTGCGAAACCAATTATAAGCTTAGTTTTCGTTTTTCATGTTGTCTATGCCATGTCTAAGCTATTAGTAGTAAGTATATTAGAAAAATAAAATGCTCATATCGTAAGCAAATAAACGATGGTTGTCGTTGGAAATAATAAAATATCAAATATTTTCGTATGGGGACAGTTAACGTGCAAAAAAATTTTTCAGAAACACCGCTGGCGGCAGTTGGTTCCACAGTCTGAGGCAGAACATTGCGCGAAAAACGCTCGGTTGTAGACAACTAGGGGTGCGTTCCAAAACGATCTCAATTTACTCGGGGTAGAGTAAATGGTAGCTCACTATTGGTCGTTATTAAGAAGCGCTTTCACCATTGGTTAGTTTTGTTAAACTATAGTTAATTTACACCAATTAGAAAGCTATCTAACGCTGTCTACTTGGCTTCACCTGGTTTTGGAACGCACTCTAGGCATCCAAACTGTGGGGATGGATTTGACGCAGCGAGAAATGGCGGAATGTAGCAGCAGGTAAGTACCTATAAGTCCGAACAACTCCTCAGAAGACTCCCCGTGATACAACTGATAGAAGATGCAGAGTGATGCCTTATCTCTACGCAATGCCAGTGTGTAGCCCATCAGAAAGCGCTGGTTCGTCAACAATTCGAGCCGCTCTCTATACAAATACGAGTGCACATACCTAATCCCAAAAGTGGTTGAGCTGAGCGTTAAGTTGGTTACAAAGCAAAGTGTCAGGATGCCAGTCTGTAGCATTAGAATAATTATGACGTACCTATTAAAAAGGTAGGTAATAGGAAATCGAAGTCTAGCGGTTTCGCGATGAAGAAGTGACAATCTTTCGCGCCAAATTTCATCGCAGTTTTGTAAAATTGCATTAGCATTCATCAAAAGTTTGAGCATCGAGATTACGTAGATATTATACCCGTAAGACGCACAAGCTTCACCACAGTTTGCCCTGCGCAAGCATCTCGCACGAAAGAATTGAACACTTTGTCTTACTACACGGCACAGTTATTATATATCTAAGTACGCGCAAGCCCCATTCTTGACGAAATCCTTGGCGTGGAAACAATGTTTCCTAATGAAGAAACATTTCTAATGCTATTATTTTTAACCGACTTCATAAAAGGAGGAGGTTCTCTATTCGACTGTATGTTTTTTTCAAGTGTTTAGTTGCAATAATTAAGTTCTTCGCTTTTTATTCGGTCGGAATAATCTTAAGATTTAATTTTCCACAGTACAGACAGAGATTTGTATAAACTAATTAATTTAAACGTGAATTCGCGATTGCACGTAGGAAAATCTGCCATTTTTGAGTGACGAACGACCTCATGAACACAAAGTACACCAGAACGCCCAACCACACGCACATACAAGTACGAGTATACCCAGGCCGGGCTTGCAAACAAGTCGAAAAGTGCGTAAGCCGCTTTGTGGGGTTGGCGCGTGATACACTTTCACCAACTACACGCACCGTGTTCCGTGTACATGTACAAGCCGGCCTGGCAAAACTGTGGTGAAGCTCGTGCGTGTGGTAGACCTATAAGAAATATTTACCAGGAGACTACGTCTTCGAGCCGTTTGTTCTTTTGTGGTCGAGACTTTGGAATCAATAGGCTTCCCATAACTCCCCCTAGTCTCGGGTTCGAGTACAACCTTGTGCTAAGGTTTGGTTGGTGGTGCACTTGTTATCTTTTGATCGTCAGAATCTGCCCTCTCTTTTTTTCCTTCTAATCTACTATCATTTTTTATGGGGTCGGTGCATTATGCCTTGACAACATGCCATAGGACTTGATATTTAGAATTTTATGGCTCGGCCGCTTGCCTGAGACCGACCCTCCTTAAGAACGACTATCCTTCTACAGCACCCGGGACCATCAGCTTAACGTGCCCTCGGAAGTACGGAGGAAACTCGAGTTGAAAAAATTTCGGTCACCCATCTGAGTACATACCGCGCACTTAGTAGCTTAGCTTTCGTGATCGTTACGAAGAACTCATAACTGCGGTGCCATCAATATCCTCTCACCGTCTCTGATCCTCTCACCGTCAGAATCTTCTATAGAAGACAAAAACCGCATAGACGTTACGTCCTCTTAAATTAACCCGGCGCGCGGCGTGTTTTTTTTGTCTTCTTTGGAAGACTGGCGGTCAAAATATTAAGTCCGCCTGGCTATAATAGCACCATCTTATCGACGTATCTCATACTAGTAGTATAAATTTCGTGGCCCGATCGTATAATTGTCCAGATCATGAAATGTGTGGCCTTCTACGTAGGTGTGTGGTCGGTAGGTAGACGATATGCCCAAGCCACAGATTTAATAATACAAGGAGATGGGCCAAGCCGGCGTTTAACTTGTGACATTTCCGCTACTTCGCCTTCCGATAAAGTCAAGTGAATACGTGACTCAGCGATTTGACCGATCTCCTTCGCGGCTGTGCTTAACTTTCATCGCTTCGCAGTCCTTAAGACGCGCGCAATGAATAGTGTATATTACGACATGCTCAACTAGAACCATGTTATGTAGTACGGCCGCTGATCACGACACTCGGTCTTCCTATGAACTCGGCGATTCGACTGATATATCTGTGGCCCAAGCATTTCATAATCTGGCCAATTATACGATCGGGCCACGATATTAACATCATTATTGTATTCCGACTGTTAACGATAAGGTACCCAACTCAGTGCTTCAGCAACTGAGGTTACGGATAAAGTTCGCTTCCAGCTGAGGTCTTATCATGACTTATCATTAGGTGGGATGAAGATCAAAGGTTTCCCCATTACGTAATTTGCAGACAATACAGAGCGCCTTCGCGAATCAGTAAGTGTCAGAAAGACTGGTTTACATCCTTCTTACAAGCCTGCGCCCATTTCCTGATTCAATAAAGTGGCGCGAAAAAGTACCTACTTCCAGTAGGCCTGTTCGCTAACTTTTTTACTTTCTCGTTGTATAGAGGAAGTCTTATAATCGTCAAAAATTCGACCTCGAGATTTTGACGGATTTACACATTTTGGACCTCCCTGAGTCCAAAAATACCGTTTTTGGAATTATGTCTGTGTGTGTGTCTGTGCGTTAGCACAATAACTCGAGTATGCTTTAGCTTATTGCAACCAAATTTAACATGCATGTACGACATCAAAATATAAGGTTTATATCAACTTTTGAGTCGTCGATCACGAAAGTTAAGCAACCAAGTGCGCGGTCACTACTCGGATGGGTGACCAAAATTTAACATGCATGTATGACATCAAAATATAAGGTTTATATCAACTTTTGAGTCGTTTCTGGTATACGAGGAAGTCAAGGGGAGACCACTCCCGATTTTTTGACAGTTGAAAGTGATAATCACCGAGTGAATTATATATCCAGTGCTGTTTTCCACGAGATGATATTATGGCACTTATTGTCATGTAAAACAGCAATGAATTTGTAATTCACTCGGTGATTATCTCTTTCGTCTGTCAAAAAGTTAGCGAATAGGCGCTACCTATCTTTGCATTTTTGGACCCCACGTCTGCTTGCCATCAGGTGGAATGGAGTCTTTTACTAGACCTTTAAATATACCTTTTTTTTGTTGTCGGGGAGGTCAAATGCAAGTACGCATGTGTGTGTGAGGATTGAGGGCCACTTTGTCATATTCTCTTAAAAATGTACCTATGATTTAGTGTGCGTTCTAAAAGAAATGTGAAAGCCTGAAACGTCTTTGTGAAACCTTTGAAAGGCGAGTTATAGGCTGAAAGGTTGGGCCCTCAATCCTCTATGTGAGGATTGAGGGCCCACCTTGTTACCAAAAATTAACAAAATTGGTTTATTTTCAGATATTGTCCACTTATCCAATGCGTTAGTTAAAAAATGTGAAATTTTGTGGAACCGAGAGCTTGCTCCAACTCCTCCTGGTTTTATAGAAATGACCTTAATAATGTTTGGGCCCTCAATCCTCCATCTGTTTCTTGTTTTTCTTTATTATGTATTGTGTAGGCATAATTTGACAAAGCTAAGGTATTCTGTTTTTGTGAAAAAAAATGTGAAATAAATTGACACTAAGAGTAATTGGAAAGACTCATTTATTATTGCAGAAAACAATATTTTAATTTTTATTGTATAAATAATTTTTCACTAAGTAAGATTTGACAGCAGGGTGGCCACAAATTCTAATTATGTCAAAAACTACCGTTGTTGGCACAGACTAATTAGGATTTTCGAATAAAAATTTTTAAATTTTCCCTATTACGGGACGGCAAAGGCATCTAGCCCATACATCCATGTCTTAAGTTTTCTGCCTTCTTTTTGTTGATTTTCACATTAAAATGTGGGTGTCACACATCTTAATGCATCTCATCACCATCATCTAGGGAGTGCTTGGCGAGAAATGCATGGCAACAGACCTCATGATGACGACTCATGAGCTGAAAATCCCACTATAAAATACTCAACGTCATACACACCAGTCACACCACAAAACCCTTATATCAATGATTCCTCAAGTCAAGACCTGATCGTCAAGCTTATGCATCGAAACAACACCAATTTCACTGCACAAAATCCACACCGAAGCAATTTTGAATTATCAAAACAAAGATCGACATCCAGACGCCGTGGTTTCCTACTAAACACAACTGAATAAGTCGTAGTATAATAGTAACATATTTTATGCTACAGTTTTTTTAAAATATGTTTTTTTAAATTAAATTTTGCCTTGGGAAGGAAAAAGGATCTAGCCCATACAGCCTTGTTTTCAGTACTTTATTCTTGAAGTTTACATTCAAATGTAACTGTCACATATTTTCCACAACAACACCCGAACCTGACGCTACAACAGTGCGATAACTCAGCTGACTGTGTATTGAGCAGAGCTCATGAATAATATAGTGTTTTCAAAATACTGAGAGGACGGTAAATTTAATTTATTTTTATTTTGGCGAGAGTAGACTTTTATTAGCAAGATTGGCCTCTTTTAGGATGTCCAGTGATGTAAACACTATTTTATTCGTCTTTGCTCCTTGAAGTTATCATTTCTTTATAAAATCGCGATAACCTAATAAACAAATTACAATTTTCGTGCAAAAAGGTAAATATATTTTATTTATAATCACGCCATTCAGCGCGTTAAAAAGTGTCAACGACTGCTGGTCCAGAGGCGACTTTACCTATGGTGCAGGGTGTGCACACGGCCGCAGTGGTCTTACGGACACCGAGCGCCACACGCCACGCGCCTTGGATCTGGCGAATCGGGCAACTTGGTCCTAACTTAAGGCCACCACGTTCACTCATCTAGACTGGACTTTTTCTATTGGGTTTGTTTCAACTGCATCTAATAAAAACCATGGCAACATTAGATGAGCTTCGAGCTTCGTCAAAAATCACGTCAAAAAAGCACGTAGCATAAAAGGATATTTTTTAATGCGATGTTGTCCCTGTATGCCAGTGGCAAACAATTCGAACATTTACTGTAATATTAATAATGCAATAAAGAGAATAGAATTGTTTCTACATTTTATTTTTTTGTTTCATTCAGTATTTTTCAATGATAAAAACCTATTTTGAGCCCATGACAAAAATTAATGGCATCAAAAATTATAATTTATGATTTTTTTGTAGATAATTTTCCTAGAGTAAGTAGTATACAAGTTCTCAAACTTAGTGGCGCCAAGTTTTTTTACACCACGATGCGTGAAAGTGAAGACAAAGTAAAATCTTTAAAAATTTTTGGGAAAATTTATAATCTTTATTGAGTTTTGTTTAAAAACGACAGATATTCTGGGATTTTAATGGTTTTAGTGATGTTTTGTTGATTAGCATATTCAAATAAAAAAATCAGAAATGTTAGAAAAAGTGTAGTAGCAGATAAAATCCCAAGGTGTGGCAGTTTTCGAAGCCTATGTCAATGTTTTTTTTATTAAAATGAAAGTGGAGTTATATTTTTTGCTTTTGGTGCCCGCTTATCGTTGAGTTTTGCACACGTTATTGTAGGTATAGACATTTTAACATGAGTACGTTTCGGCATTTTAGTTTGTTAGCGCGCTTACCAAACAAGAGAAAATAGAATTTTCTACAGGTGATTGTGACTCTATTTAGAGTCAACAGAACAAAATAGTATCCTAAACTGTCATATTTCTTCAATCGATTTTCAATATAATGCCCTATCATTAGAGTTTATTATCCATTGGGGAAAGACAGTTGGTGGTAAATTAGTGTGCTGTCATTGAATCGTAAGGGTTTTGTGGTGTGACTGCATTACCAGCTGATGCGGTCTGTTGCCATGCATTTCTCGCCAAACACTTCCTAGATGTATTACGATGTGTGACACCCACATTTTAATGTGAAAATCAACAAAAAGAAGACAGAAAACTTAAGCCATGGATGTATGGGCTAGATGCCTTTGCCGTCCCGTAATAGGGAAAATTTAAAAATGTTTATTCGAAAATCCTAACTAGTCTGTGCCAACAACGGTCGTCTTTGACATAATTAGAATTTGTGGCCACCCTGCTGTCAAATCTTACTTAGTGAAAAATTATTTATACAATAAAAATTAAAATATTGTTTTCTGCAATAATAAATGAGTCTTTCAAATTACTTTTAATGTCAATTTATTTCACATTTTTTTTCACAAAAACAGAATACATTAGCTTTGTCAAATTATGCCTACACAATACATAATAAAGAAAAACAAGAAACAGATGGAGGATTGAGGGCCCAAACATTATCAAGGTCATTTCTATAAAACCAGGAGGAGTTGGAGCAAGCTCTCGGTTCCACAAAATTTCACATTTTTTAACTAACGCATTGGATAAGCAGATAATGTCTGAAAGTAAACCAATTTTGTTTATTTTTGGTAACAAATTTTTGCAAGCGTGAGGATTGAGGGCCCACTTTGAATTGCAGTATACCAAATACTATAGCGTTATGCGCTGATATCTTTAACTTCACAGTTTTTTTTAACGTAGCGTTAGATTTTGATATAAAAAGTTTTTCTGTAGAGTGTTTAGTTTACTAGTTATAGGTGGGCCCTCAATCCTCACATAGAGGATTGAGGGCCCAACCTTTCAGCCTATAACTCGCCTTTCAAAGGTTTCACAAAGTCGTTTCAGGCTTTCACATTTCTTTTAGAACGCACACTAAATCATAGGTACATTTTTAAGAGAATATGACAAAGTGGCCCTCAATCCTCACACACACGTACGCATCGTCCCTGCGGGGCGGTACCAACCACAGGGGATATGTGGGACTCGAGGTAAAGGCGTTCCCTCCATACCCACCAAACATCCTCCCCGGCCTGACCTCCGGTGCGCTATTGCGGGATGGCTCGGGATCTGCGCACGTGAGTGCAACTACACCGAGACCGTCCCAACGCTGCCCGTCTAGGCACTCCTTGTGCACTAATTGGTGGCCAGCAGCCCACAGGGGCTACCGATTGACGCCAGCCTCTGTGGGCCGCCGGTCGACGCCGGCCTTATAGGCCGCCTCCTCACCGACGGCTGCTCGACCTGGCGCGTCCTCCTGACGAGGACACCGGGAGCAGCCATCGGACCGCACCCGGGGGCGGTCGTGGCCCTGAAAACGGCCGTCCGGAACTAGCATTGGGGGGAAAACAGAAACAACTTGACGATGGCATGTGACTTCGAATGCGAAGGGACACTTGACATCAAAAGCCACACACCCGCCGAGAAAGTTTCCCCACCACGTTAGGAGAGACCTTTAAAGACACCTAATGGATAATAAAATAAAATCAAAAATCGTGGAAAAATTACTCTTATTGCAAACAGACTTATTGCTACACTGCCTGTTTCTGATGACCTATGCGGAGTTTATTTTTCTCTGTAATGTATTGTTTCATTATTAGACAAATTTCATATCAATAAGATTAGCTGTTCTTTGGTTTAGTTTTTTTGAATTATTTTATAACAGTTTCTTTCATGTTTTCTTCGTAATTATTGTGCAATTTCTAAAACTATTTTTCATCTACATCACTATTATGAATACGTTTTCTATTATTATTAACTACATCTGTACCTTAAAATATAACGAATTCCAATATTAATAAGTAACTTATTGGTATTCAGTGTATTTATATCAGGACTGGATTCAGGGCAAATAAAAGTCATCATTAATTTTTCTATATTTATTGGTGAGAAATAGGAGTAACAGGAAGATGTGGTCTTAGCACAACCGAGATAGGTTAGGATAGAAAAATAAAAATCCCCATCATCAATGGAATCACTGCGAGTTTATTTTATACCTTTATTACATCTCTGTTATACTTCGCATGATATACTGAGAACGTCGAATTTCAGAACCTAAACTGCTTACCAACCAAGACTTTAGTCTGAGAGTCAGCTCGAAAGATACTTATAGTACTAGTTTTTCTTTTCCCGATTATTGATATGTTCCTACCTACTCGACCCGATTCCTTGACACATATATCAACAACATCAAAACAAGTAAAGACACCTTGCTTGCACTCACTGAAATTACTACGAATTCTCACTTCGAGGAGACACTTTTTGAAATATATTTTTATCGTCCATCAAGTTCACTTTTCACTGTAAGTACATGTTTGCCATCAGTAAAAGCGAGCCATGTTAAACATTTAAACATGTATCATGAAAAACACCGAGGGAATCAAATCAATTTTAAATAGAATTTAACTTTATTAGACTTGAATCCAATATTTTATTGCTTTTTATTTTTAATTTAGTAGTAAATTAGCCTTTTTTAATCGAATTTCATTTAGAGAGTAACATAAATAATTTGGTATTACCAATGGCTACATAACGATTCATAACCTTTTATTTATAGAATATTTAGACAATTTGGTATAAAACATGGTCGCGTTTTTGAGTAGTCCCAGTGAGCGCAGGCGTTCTCCAGTCGTCACAATCGCTTCCGTACAATCTACAACAATAGTACTTTAAGTGTCTTCACCGACAGTTAGGAGCGGCTGTCAACTTACAACAATTTCAAGAAAGCCCTAACCCGAAACGCGCCTAACCTTACTCGATCAATACACCTTACTATAAAACATTTTTGTACATACACTCCACGGACTCATCCCGAACATTAAAAGTATAACAAAACTCATTAACTAAATGTATTCAACACATATTTTCTTCTTTGTCAACGAGGGCAAAATACAACTTTTACACAATAACACAATGTTAGGCTTACGGCCCTGGGTGCGGTCCTGGCATCTACAAGATCATTGTAGACCGTAGGTGACACCCGGGCCTAACTTATAAAAAAGGAAAAAATGGATGCTAATGAAAACGCAGATCGTGCATACATTAAATTACAAAAAAAAAAAAATGAAAAAATCTAATCCTAAGTGTCAGCAAAAATATAGTGCAAAAAATTAGAATTGCCACTTATTAACTCTCACAATATAAATTGATTATTTTTCTCATAAAAAAATATTTCTGTGTATAAAATGTGTCATCCAAGTAAAACAGCAACAGTTGACTTGTCCTGCTGATGCCAGAGCGGCGGTCGGGCGGTGGATGTACTACGATGGGTGGGCAGCGACCGACGACACCAAGGTGTTACAGAATGTACCAAACCGAACCAAAAATGAACCATGACAAAATCATTAAAACCGTTTGGTTAAAATTGAGTACAATTTGGTTTTTATGACGTAGGTGTTAAAGCATAAATGAATTGTCATAGGTATTTATGAATTCAACTAGGTATACAAATTTTTATTCTGTTCACTTTGGTTCAGTCTCGTGGTTTCATTGACAAGATGTCTAATGGCGGTACTGTCTGTGTGCTACTGCCACCCTCGTAACCTGATCGACGCCACTGGTTCAGCAGAATAAATCCACGAATTTACTTATTCTGTAGATAAAAAGTTATTTCTAGTATATAACTGTCATTATATGTCATAAGCGTGTATATTGTAAATATTTTTAATAAAGATATTGTAGAGGGGTTCAACGAGAGCTCGGGCGAGGCGGCGGGGTCCTTAGAATATAATACTTATATTTTTATATAAAAAGTCCGTATAAGTGCACTTTGAGATATGGAACTATATGTATAATGGTAGCCTAGCAGATTCATCGTTAGTGGAATAAAAAAAAACTAAAAAAACTAAGTTATATACTTTCAAAAAGACGGACGAAAAATCTGCTAGGTCGGTAGCTTATATTAGTATAGATATCGTGTTTATAATAACTATAGTTTACTGAGGTACTATGGCAGATTGGAAACTATTGATATATGATTTATTTATATAACTACGAGTGGAAGATACTGATATTATATATTAAAGCTATTGAACTCGAAGTTCGATCGGCTCAAGGGAAACTTGGTGGATTTTAGGATAATAAATACTTCAATTGTGGTACATCTCGGCAAAGTTTCTACACACAACTTGCTTAGACCTAGAGCCGACCTCGCCTCAAAGAAACCACCCCGACCGAGCAATTTAAATAATTTGATATAATTAACTATTGTAGGTACTGGGCCGGTTCCTCAGCGGTTCTTAATTACCGAACACTCAAAAATAATACCGTTTGATAACTAGAAACCGCTGCGGAAACGAAATACTATTGCAATTTGAACATGGAAATGGTTTAACAGAAATAATGTATTTGTATGGGAATAAACTATGCAACAACTGTTATATCTTAGATTGACATTTACAATAATTATTGTATGTATTTATAAAGGGGACGAGGGGAGAAATCAATTGCTTTCTGGCAACATTTGGTGTCTCCGCTCGTTGGTAGGGCACTCCGACAAATGTAAAGGCATCAAGAACTTTTTTATGAATCAACAAAGTTGACAACCTTTACTGATCCCTAAAAAAGAACGCAGTAAGTACCCACAGCTATTTTTACAGAGATCATATCATCATGCAAAAATATGCCCGGGAAGTGCTTTTCTGATAAAGCAGAATGCATGACTATACTGGAGATCCAAAAAATTTTGACATGTACATATGCGGATATTTAAAATCTTGCTGCATTCTCTATTAGGGCGGAACTTAAGCAGATTACACGTACATTTGTCGTAATGTCATGAAAACGTTCAAGGTGGAAATCCACAGACAACCATAAGTCTGTAAATTTACGAGAAAACTAACCCGCGTTGCGTCGCGGCGACAGAATTATTATATTAAAAACATTATAAAATTAAGTAAAATATAGTTGGAGGTAATACTTAATATTATTGGAGGTAATACTTATGTTATAAAAGCATTTAAAACATTCTCATTTGTGAAATGGTTTGTGAACATGTTATAAATTGTAACTGCTAGTTGCATAACAGGGTCACGTTTTACGTGTCCACTATAGCTTTAAATTAGTCTGCAATGTGGTTAAGGGAAGTTTATTTTTAGAATAAAATGTGGCCGAAAAAGAAAATATTATCGCAAAAAACTCAGATAAATTTTATGCTCCGGAATGACATACTGGGTTGGTTTATGGGTTACTTGGTCACTGATGCTGCATAGAAGATAATTATTTTGAAACTTATCAAAAATAAATTAAATCGCACAAATTTGGTTCGGCTAAATCAATGCTACAAGTTTGATGCGATAAATTTAAACGAAGGAAAAATTCCCTCTTTAAATGTAGGTATGATAAGCTGTGCGAGCGAAGCGATTGAAGCGAATTAAACTTTCAATTGCTTATTTAAGATTTTCAAAAATTTTTACGAGCAGACTTATTCTACTCTTAGACTTAACAATTATCGGAGATAAGCTCTGAATCCAGGGAACTTGAGAGTTACACGATTCTCAACTCTGTTTCTTAGGACAAAAGTCACAGTTGCCCAATATGTCATTTCGGAGTTGTATATCTTAATATATTTATCTAGAGTAGGCTATTGAATACTTGTACTGTCACGAAGGCATACCGTTGTTGATCGATTGTAACACAGTCGGTCCATACATATTATCATCATTAACTTATATTAAATTAACTGGCGAAGAAGCGAAATTATCTCAATCCCGGACTAAAAGTTAAAAAAAAACGTTTCTCACTGATTATCTTACTATTATAAAAATGCAGTATTTTGGTATACATTGCAAAATAAAAGATATTGGTTTCGCTGTCAATTTTCTCTCCAAATTTTTCGGTCCACGTTTTTTAGATATTTGATTTTTAATTTCCTCCAGCTGCGTTCACTTAAATTTTGCCGACACAAGACGAAAACACAAAACTACACACATTAAATTTATAATTAACAAACGGCTGTCCTTCTGAAGTGGTGTAGTGCGCAGCTCATTCTTGAGATCAAAATTCTTCGAACATTAATTTCGACCAAACAATACAACAAAATTGGTGGGAGAGCCAATAGGGCTGAACGACCCGAACAGCCGGCCTACTTAAACAGCGAAAACAATTAACACAATAAAAACATTTAAAACATTACGTTGACTACGCCTAAGTCACTATTAATTAATCCGTTAGTAGAATATATAAAAATCCTTTTCCATTAATGATTTTATCTATTTACTATTAGTTTATATAATATCACGGGGCTCTATTCCAAATGACGCCACGATCCTCCAGTTTGGACTCTAATGTATAATATTTACAATTCATTATTACCCGCTTACTGTTTCGTGTCGAAGCTCCAACTAAACATGTATCTCCGTATATACCTTTGACGAACCATTCGAGCCGTCGGACAACGTCCAAGTAAAAATTAAAAAAAAAACAAAATAATATATTTGAGGTACTAATCAATACGGAGGTATATGCGTTCTAAGCGAGCGACCACTAAGTTAAACTATAGTTAAACCCAGCGCGTTAAACCAAACGTCTATTTAGTGAGGTTAAAACAATTAAATTTAAACTTTAAAACTAACTGGATATATACCGAGTAACTTTTAAATTCATATCACAAATTACGATTATGTAACATTCCGAAAAGTTAATAAAAAAAACTTATATTAGATTTATCCTTAAAAAAAGCTAATTAAACATTGGAAATATAAATGCAAAAATAATGTTCATCGCTCTGACTCGTATAATGATTATAATTAAATTTATAATTAAGTTGCATTGGTTGTAGTTCCGAGAATGCATTGGAAATAAAATGCACAAATTTAATTTAAATTTTTAAATAAACAAACTTCACTTTCAGTGAATTGATATGTTATAAATTTCGTGCGTAAAGACTCCAAAAATCATCTATGGCACAAAATTGATTTTCATTAATTTTTAATACCCAACAATTTATTTATGTGATATCTTTCATTAAATTTACTCTATGGAAGTAAATGCAACTATCTCTTTTTTATTTTCTTTGGCTTTCTGAAATATCACGGTTTTAAAAATACTTTCTTTCGTAATGTATTCATAGAGATATCTTTTGTGATATGTCGCTGTCTGATCGGTTCACCTCGTATATAAGTGTCGTGCACACCCTGCTCGGATATGTACTCAGATTAACATTTGAAACGAATGCGGTATCCAAGCAATTCCCTAAATATAAGTAAATAAAATATTCTTTACAATCTGCAGCCATCGTATGGTTAATCCTAAGACTTTTGAGAATATAATAATAATAATAATTAATGATAATAATCTAATAAATTTTCAATAACGAGACGTCCGCTACGTTGGTCGACATTTAAAAAAGAACCACTATACACTCATAGAGAGAAATCCGAAAATGGATACAGTTTAAATATAATTCTATTAATTAATACCTAAATTCTACATTATTTTTATACAGAAGAAGTGATTAATTTTAACTTCATGATTTGAAATCATGCATACGTATACGATCATCGAAATACTATCCGAAGACCCGCAACTCGACCTGGCGACTTGACTCGTACTCTAACCCTGTATTCAAGGATCCTCCAGGTGCCCTGGTCACTACTCCTCCTCCGATGTCGACCGCACTCCGACGCCGCCCGCCCACAGCCTCGCCGCGCTATCGCCCGCCCACATCCCATTTCGCACTAAGTATTGTACTGCACATACTAAACTATTCACCGAGTACACTATAAAATACTCAAAACAAAACACTATGCAGCTAAGTCCGTTCGAAATGGAATCCCACGCGGCGAGCGATCCGTGAGCCGAGCGCGAGCGGCGAGCGGGCGAGGCCGTGAGCGCTGCGACCAGTCCGTTCGTCGTCCACTCTCTGTGCGCGCGATACCTGGTCAGCTACTTCTACACCAACGATAATGGCATGAAGACGAACGAAGGCACGGCTACTGACACATTGATCATTACTAGTAATTATTGAAGCCAAACGCACATAGAATAGATTAATATTGTTCAATTAGACGTTAATTTTGTACTTTCGAAATCAGATTCTAAGAAGTCTTTAATTTTACTCAACATCAACATTATTTTTATACTAATTTAAACTTTTGTCATTAACCCCTAAATAATCTGTATTTTAAAATTTAGATTTGGCGTTCCGAAAAAGTCTCTTTAAAAAATATTCTCTTTGCATTTTTAAATTTACTGTTTAAAATTTGTACGCTTCTTTTTGTACAGTTATCGAATCTAATTTGACACTAGACATTTATCGAAAAGTGTAATTCAAAAAATGTATCATCTTTAGAATACAGTTGGCATTATTTTGGCAGTACTAGACACAATAATACTTTAGTATTGCTCTGATTACATTGTCACATTGAACACTGTGGGCGCCCGGAGGCGGCCCGCCCCGAGGCGAGCGTCTACGGCGACAATACTGTTTAAGTAATTAACCTAACGTGAATATTTTCCTAATTATAATACGATTAGAACGCGGCGTGTTTTGGCATCGTCCGTATTGCACTGAGGGGGTGTCGCCGGGCGTAGGGGGGAGAGGACGCGGGGGTTCAGGCCGTGGGCTGCGGTCATTGCAGGCCGGGCGGCAGCTGCGGCTCGCGCGGCAGCTCGAACAGGTGCGGCGCCGGCGCCAGCGCAGAGTGCAGCGCCGACGTCTTCAGCAGCCGCTTCAGCATGCCGCTGGAGCCGCGGTGCTGCAGGCTCTTGTGCGTCGTCAGCGAGTTCTTGGTGCGGTAGCGCCGGTGGCAGAACTCGCACACGTACAGCGTGTCCGACTGCTCGTGCTTGTCTTGGAAGTGCCGCTTCAGGGAATAGTAACAAGAGAATGTCCGCCGACAGTAGGGACACTCCTGCGGCTCGTTGATGCCGCCCGCGGTCGGCGGCGGCATGCGGAGTGGCGGCGCTGCAAACGTAAACACGAGTTAGGGGCTCGCTCGCGCGGGGCCACGCTCCGGCCTACGCTACTGCTTATAGAGTACTAATAGTATGCACTGTACACATTGACTAACTACACAGAAATCACGAGTTCTCAAATATTCAAAATTCTTAGGAAATTCTCTCAACCACAATGACACAGAAACACGTGATAACAAAAATGATAGAAGCATGCTCCAAGCAACACAACAACGTCAAACCCGACGGGAGGGGCTCGGCTCGGGTGACAACGGAAAATAAATTGAAATTATTGAAACAAAACATAAGAAATAAAGTGTAAGGACCTGTCTCCCTAACTGAGTGGTCGCTGGTGTTAGCGCGCGTCGCTATAATCAAGGGGCTAACCTGGGTGGGTGCCAGGGGCGTTGCTCTCGTGGTTCTCTTTGCTAGAGCAGTGTCGCAGTCGCCAGCTCCGTGCGAGTAGTCACTAAAAAAACCGAATTTGTTCGGTCTCCCCGGGCCTCGACTTGTGGTAGGTGTAAATGTGCGTCATCAGTGAGTTCCTGGAGCAGTACACCCGCTCGCAAATGGTACAACGGTACTCCTCCTGCCTCTCGGCGTGCTTGTCCGCGATATGCCGCTTCAGCGAGGCCTTTGAGCACAGTACCTTCCCGCATAGCGAACACGAGAATAACTTTTTACCTGTAAACAGAGCGAAAGAAACAAAACAAATGTGGGGGTGGGCCCCGCACGCGACTACACGTCCTAACCGGGCGCTAATCATTGCAAAACTCAACCGGGTGAAATCAACGGTGACTTAAATAATCATTGTAAACTAAAATGAAACAAAAATAAATAATAATGAAAAGAGATAAACAAATAAAAATAAATAAATAAAAATGATGGCGAAGCTACATGGCCGTGAGTGTTAAGGACAAACGACATGCAGAAGTGGCGGAAATAATAATAATAGCAAACTATTTCGTGTGCGAAGCGTGCTCGAAGTACGGAACCTCAGGGTGCGGCCTCGGCTGCGAGCGGGGCGGCGGGCGGAGCGGGGAGCGGGGCGGGGCGGGGCGCGGGGAGGGAGCGGGAGGACAATAAAACTGGCAGTCGTTTTGTATATTTGTTTTTATTAAAAACGCCATTATCATCAATATTAGGATTTATGAAGTTCGGTTTAACGATTACATTACATTTTATGAGTAGTTACGTCAAGTATCTTTAATAAAAGTAAGAAAGAAAAGAACTATTTATATATAATAATAATGTGATGTGAGCCCGTCGGGCTAAGTATGCTATTACGTGCAGCCCACTGATTCGGAACTTTTGGCGTTTTGTTAACGAACCGATCTCAAAATGGAAGACAAACTTAAACATCGCAACATTTTTGGCACATATTTTAGTGACAATTACACATATCAATAATCTAATGGACTGCATTACACAGATGCCAATCAACAAAGGAGTCTACTGTTACGGAGAGTAGAATAATAATTTAAGAAAAAAAAAAATATAAAATTTCAATACAACAACCAATAAATTAATTTAGATTCCTTATAAAATAAGTAAAAATGCCAACAAGAAGTAAAAAGAACACATCGATAAAGTCAGCACGCGGGCGCGGCGAAAGAATTACCCTTAACAAGTTAGGAAGATAAAACTTAAACAGGTCACAGAACAGTCTTAAACTTGCTAATATACTAACTAGTGTAGTTTTGACAGGGATGTGTTCTGCTCCTTAGAACACGGTGTAGTTCTGCCCACAAAACCCGGCCACAGGCCGCTGAGATCCCAATACCTTACCTCCTATCCCCAAACAAAGATCATCTTCAATCACAAGTCAATTTCGACTAATACCAAATCAATCATCGCTCTATGATCTTTTCTCTCTCAGCGAGTAATTTTTTTTATAAAATTATTAATTTAGTAAATAATGTACAATTTTTTTTTATCTATAAAATACGCCTAATAGTGTACGATTCAAACGCGCCTTACTCTAATCAGTCTATACCGCTTATTAATTCTGGCTTCGTGTTTAGGCCGCTGCGCCCTAGGGCCAGCCAATATACTGCCGCGGCAGCACATCCCTGTATTGTAAATTAAACACATAAAAGCTATTATCTATATGAATTCAGATAAATCTTACTCCTAGTTAGTGAACTAACTTAATTCCCAAACCCAAATTAACAAGACAAAGTTCTATTTCTAAATTACTAGACAAAACAACAGTCCTACAAGTTTAATCTGAAACATTTGTTGCAAATAAAAACTTAACACTTTCACTTTTCGTACACGGAATGTCGTGGAAGTTACAATTTAATTTGCCTTTAGAATTTCACTTCCGATTTTAGCTTTTAGTTAACTCGAACATGAACATTGTTCCAATTTAGCACCAAAATACTAGTCTTCCAATAGTGACCAAGCTTACTAAACAACTAAACAATTATAATGGCTAAGCATTTATGTATCTAGCAATAACAACAGAACCTTACAAAATATATAGCATTAAAATTTATTTTAGGAAGCCTCTCATAGTTGTTAGTTAAAGTATATAAAGCACTCAATTACTAAGTAATAAGTGTTTCAAACACTACTTCTAAAGTTTTAGAAGTTTACGCAAAATATGTCTTTTTTTTTCAATAAAGAACACAATAATAAAATCGTAAAGCAGGCACTAATATTACTTAAAGGTTACTATTGTTTTACAATAAATTATGTGCTTACAATTTACAATTAAGATTTCTTATTGCTACTAGTAAAAGAAATATAACAATTGGTAGTGATTTATACGACTTACTGTCGAGGATAATTATAATTGTAGTGATGTATATTGAACTAGATAAAGTTATACAACGTAAGGAAAATTACGACTGGATTTATAGACGGTCCAACTTTTAGCGTGGAGTCTCCTTAAGGTCGTCACACTTATCAGTTAGGAACCGTAACGCCGCTTTTCACTATGAAAAACTACGGTTCATAGTCGTTTCATAGCCGCCTTTCCGTAGCGTTTATAGGAAAAAAGAGTCAATCCCTTTCCGAAGTAATAAGTGTGCTCTGACCTTTACTCTGCATTTAACAGCAGCCAAAGTCGACCTATCCACAATTACAGTATTTACGACTATTTATGGCAAGCAAAAAATCCATAAAAACATTGACTTCAAATATTACGTTACTAATATTTTTTCAGAGTTCGTTACAAATTCACATTGTTCAAATTTAGGAACATTTAACACTGAGAATTGTTAAAAACTTTATATTACTATTAACTATTTATGTTTATGTAATATAATAATAATTATGTGTAATTTTATTACATAATTTTACAACGAAACAGCAACAAATTGTGAAAATGGTAAATGTACAAATTATTTCTGAGATTGTAAAATAACAAAATAAAATGTTAAATTCACCGTTAATAGCTAAGGAGTTCAACGAAACAATAATAATAGGAAACGAACACAAAAAGTATTTTTTTTTAATATAACTAAAGTTTAAAAAAGTAACTAAATCAACTAAACTAACAATAATAATATAGCCATATTCTTCGTTTAAGATGGCACCTTTTGATTCACTTTGAGTAACTATAGTGCATAGTATACGGCGATATCTTAACGACAAACAAAGTGTACAAGCCGATAAATTGATTAAAATACAGGAAATAAATCGTCTATGAAAAATTAATCTATGGTGTGTTACCTATTCTGGTTTCATTTGTATGTCCTGGTTCTATGATTGTCTATTGTAGTAGTCCTGGTTATTTTATCTGTGACAGTGCTGCGGGTTATGATTGACAAAAAATCTTTGTTTTTTTTTATTTTTGCAAAATTTCTCTTATTGGTGCTTTGGTCAGTCTTAAATTAAAACGAACAAAAAACACCTAAATATAGTAAAGTAAATTGGAAAAAAAGCCTCATAAGCCAATATATCTGTAAGTATAGTAATTTTAATAGTTTTTTTTCTAAATAATTTTTAGTAATCTCATATAAATATCTAAGAGTGAGATCATGCAGGTAAATTACAGAATAAATAAAATTGCAAAACGCCGAATAATGAACACAACGTAGAAAACAATATGCCTCTCTTGTTACTTAATCGAACACTGTTCCATTTTTTTATATTTAAGCCTAATATATAAATTTACAGCACCAAGATTTTTCATCTTTTCTCAAAATATTTTTTCTCTTCGCCTTATTGTCACACATTAAACATAGTGTAAAATTCAGGAATTGTCACGTACCGCAGTATTGCACACGAGGGCGTCGGCCAGATCGGAGATTTGTCTCAGGGTATATAACAATATAGAACCCGACCTGCGCCCACGCAGCGGGCCTGGAATGTCGGAGCGCCAGCTCGCCGGCCACCCTACCTAAGGTCCTTTTACAAGTTCAAAGTTCACTAAAATACGAAATAAATATTCATTATTTTCTTTAGTTATAGTATCAACATAAAATATATCAACGAATCCCGCGAGATATAAAAATGATCAGTTAAAATGGGCCGGGCGGCTTACACGTTAAACTGGTCTTTGAACTTGTAGAAGTCGATGTTGTGGGGAGGGTTGAGTTTGGCGTCGGCGGAGAGGTTCTGCGGCTGCGGCTGGGGCAGCGCGCGCTGGCGGCGGTGGTAGATGCTCTTGTGGTTGTTGAGCGAGTTGAGAGTGCGGAACACCTTGTGGCAGAGCGAGCAGCGCGCCGAGTGCAGCGGCTGCAGGTGCTGCTGCTCCGTGTGCCGCTTGAGCGTCAGCCGCGTCGACAGCAGCTTGCCGCACACCTCGCAGCGGTGCCCCGCGCCCAGCGGGCCCACTGCGCCACACATAACAACCAACATTAGCGCATTAGTCAACGCCACCACACCGCTGCGACCGCATCCAAAGGGTCCCATATCGACGGAACCAATTGGCACAAACTATAAAACCTGCAGAGGCAATTCGACGTGTTCTCGATTTAAATTTGACTAATGCGCTTGTTAATTCAATAGTTGGTGGTTATGTGTGTACCGATCAAAGATGTCCCAATTGGTTCCATAGAGGCGAGCTCGAGCGTAGCGCCGGCCCACGCCGGCGTACGCTCGCGCGTCGGTTATCAGCGAGATATACATACGATACGATATATATAGAAGTCTGCGATGCGCATGCAAGTACATGTATAACTATGCTATGTACAAATGTTAGGAACATATCGCGTTACAGTTCGTTTAACTTAACACAGGTCTACGGGCAAGAGTATGGCGTTTAGGTTAGGATGGCAGCGTATTGTCTCGTAATGGCATCGCGGTCGCGGGCGCGGGCGCACGGCGGCGTCAGTTGACGGGGAAGTAGGGCCCCGGCGCCTGCGAGGCGGGCGGTTGCTGCTGCTTGCGGTGGTAGATGGACTTGTGGTTCCTGAGGCTGTTCAGGCTGGAGTATACCCGCCGGCATATGTTACACACTGGCTCCCGGGACGGTCGCATGTGAACGTTCTGAATATGCCGTTTGAGCCGCGTCAGGGAGGACAAGCTCTTGTTACAGGGCTCGCATCGGTAATCTTCCTGGGGGGTGCGGGCGCCACCTGGTCACAACACAAGCAGTTAACCCCTTCGAAGCTTCCGAACGCACTTTTAATGCACTCTCCATATCGTAGCCTCTCTTTCAACTTAAGCACCGCCACCCCCCTTTACATTTGATGATAGCCATCCGTCGCGCCGTTTAAATGCGAAGCGGTATTAGTAACGCAATACATTGCTCGGTGCCTACTCGCTCGACTAGAGACAGCTCGGACAAGCTCGACAATGGGTGATGGGTCGCCGTGTTGTCATAACAACCGGCGCCCGCTCGTGAGTGCAGTTTCGAATGTCTTCAACAAGTGTTAATATTTCTTCAATGATATAAATTGATCGTATTTTTAAATATACCGATAGCACGATACCATTTTACTAATTGCCATTGTCCGGTCTTGAGTGATTATTTTACATGCTATTTTTCCCAAGACAATGCGATTAATGGTAATTCGAGAGCTTATTTAGAAACAAGGAATGATTCATGGGATCCGCTATGCTTCGCAAAAGTAAATAAAACTCATCCGGACTCCGCACGGCGATCGAGTTTCTTGGGAACGAATTTTGAAATTTCTTCTCTTGTTTTCCATTCATTGTTCGAATACACTTAGGTTTAACTTTATTAACAATTTACAGCCAATTGGGTTTTTAAATTACAGAGTGCGTCAATTATTTTAGGTATTTTCAATTAGAAATTACTGGAATGGTTGAAAAGAAAAATAAATTGAGAAAGAGAGTAAGAAACCAAAAGTTATTAAGAAATTAAGTTAAACAAATCATAACCTAAGTTGGAGACTGGGAGTGAGGGAATTGCCTAGCACACAATCAAGTCACATCTATAAAACAAGCTAGCATATCTTCCTTTATAGTACATTAATCTAATGTTACAGTTACAATAACATGCACGCCACATTGCATTTTGGTTCAATGATCAACATTATTGCTGATAGATACGATACTTCTCTGATATTATGATCAATCAAAGGAATGTTACTTTACTATTATGCCTACTCGTCTCCATCGAACCAAAACACAAAAAAAGCTAAACATTAATATTTGATACAGAACACAGAGCACAAATGAAGACATGTATAGAGTTAAAGTATATATAATTATAATACATATATTAAATAATATTATAATAAATCACGTGATAATTGCCTCATACATTTTTTAAAAATATAAAACCTAATAATGATATATTATAAACCTAAAAATGACAGAGCAGAGAGGAAGCGGTGATGGTGGCATACGACAGACAGTGCATTAAAATATCGTTTGTTTCAATATATGTAGGTAATGCATAAAATAAACTTGTTGCTAAACAAGCCGCGACTCACCTTGAGAAGTGCTCGCCATGCTGTCGGGGACCAGAGGGTTCGGCAGACCTGCAAGTATACACGGACCCTTTATGCATTCTGATGCTACTCATTTGCAAAACTTATAATCTTTTTAAAATAGTAAGAAATTTATTCTAGTCTAGATTATTTTAATCTCTTTTTTGTTTTTAATTTAAATTTGCAAGGTCCATGACTCCATCACGAGACTGCTAATTCTACTGCTCCAGCTACAAGTTGGCAATTATACAACCTCAAGCATTATTTTAATCAGACATATATTGAAAGCTTTTATTATTAGTCTAATAAAGCAAAACCTACACACAAATATCAGTTTGTTAGTCACATTAGTAGTACCATTCCAAAACTAATTAGAAGCGACAGAATATTTACCAGACAGAGATGTATCAGACAGCGGCCCCATGAATGGGTAAGGCGGGAATTTAGTGTCGGATGGCGGCACGAATGGTGACGGCGGCAGCTGCGGAGGAGGCGTGCGGTCGTCGGCGTCGGCGGAACTTCCGCGCGACGGTGGGCCTCCTCCCTGAGAAAATAATGTGTAGGCATTAAAGTCTACGTCGCGCGTAGTTGATAATCTTTTATGAATTTGTCTTTTGTTTATACTTATTGTTGATGTATGTATTTTAGTGTGGTATTAATATTGGTTATTTACTGCGAAGATATGTGAATAAATTACTGTTTTCTTGGAATTAAATAAATATAAAATAATTTTTGAGTGTCTTCGTTTATTACGAAAGTATTTTTTATTTCAAGTACGTAGTTACTAGAGCAAAGATCAATACAGTGAAATTACTGGCAATTCAACAATTGTGATATTTTTCGGTGTTCGCGAAAAGTAAAGCATATAAGATAAGAGTTGTTTTTATGGCCAAATAAACAATATCTTTTGAATAATGGAACGAAAAATAATTCATTACTTTAATTTAAAGATAATTAAGTAGAATCAGATATATTTTCCAAAGTCTAAGTTACCTTTGAGCTATTTACAAAGTAACTTATTTAAGGTTCACGTGAAGGTACGACTTTATAAAAAAGTTATTTGTCAATATAAAACTCAGTCATTTCGCACAAATCAAATTAGAAATGTTGTTATTAACCGACTTGGAGTCTCATCAACTATTAAAGTTAGTATTCCAATCTAACTTTGAAATGAAAAACTTTTTCTGTGAGAGTAAGAGAAAAAAGTGTATTTCTTAAAGATGGCCGCTCCCGGATTTGTGATGAATATAAATGCCTTTAGCTCCAAAATGAAATGCTGAAAATAAGCGTCGCTTAAAAAGGTTCATTTTATTTTAAAAGTTTTAGCGATTTGGTATTTTAATCTGTGATCGTTTGAATTTTAATGTCTCGTAGATATTCTGACTCGTCATTTGTAGCCCAATTTTTCTATGATTAATTTGGACGTCATTTAATTTATTACTATACTAAAAAAGCTATTGAATAGATGTATTTTTTTAAAAGTAGTGTGATTAGCACGTGATTTCAAATTTTCTCAATCGATTATGCACTTTAAATTTTTGAATGTGTAGGGTTGAAAATCAATTAAAGTAATTTGACAGTTTCGAGTAGGTAATCTTTCGTATCTTCTCAAACTATTCCCATTTCGTTGAAAATGTGCTAATAAAATGTACTCGGTACTTTTGGAATTAACATTACCTATATGCTGATATATTTTTTCACGTCGATCATACAAGTTTCTGAATTTCCGAGAATCGTTTTTACGTTCATTAATCATAGAACAGTTACTCGTAATATCTAAGTCACGGTGTTCCGCCGGTGTCACGTTCTACTCGACATGTGACACGCGGTAGTTCCCAGTAGCAGCGGTAGACGAGTTGTCTGTACGCGGTATCGGCAAGGTCGTCCGAAGAATGCAGTCTTAGTTATTTAGGTTGAATGGATTCCGTGTTGTAATACGAATTATGAATAACTATCAAAATAATGATAAACTTTATTTTGAGGAAGCTTTTACATATGAGGAGGTAATAAATTAGTAGTTTTTTATATATAAAAATAGTAGCAAATGACGCTATTGCCTGACGTTAAGCAGTAGTGGCGTCCAAAGGCGAAGGTAGCTAGAACGAGAGATGAACCGCCGCGCTAGTCACCCTCGCCGTGGTGTGTTGTATTGAAGATAAAAATTTGCGGTTTTCTATTTTCTTCTAAGTTTGGGTTTTTTACATCAACCAATGTTAAGCGTATAGATTTTTAAACTATGTAGTTTTTTTTAATAAAAAAAACCTATATTTCAGCAAACAACTTGTAGACCGCTTTCTGAAAGCTATTTTAATTCTTTTCATGGTTTTGTTTGCTTAGGAAAAATATGAATTTAGCAGTCATTTTGATGTTTAATTTTCAGTTTTTTTTTGCAATAATTAAGTATATTCTTTGTTATCTAGACAATCATAAAAAATATCTAAAAAAATGTTTATTTAAAGATACACGACACGTGATTAAATAATAAAGTAAGTAAGTAATTGACTTTTATTTTGTGTGGTATATTAGTGGTGGTAGGATTGCATATTTTTATTGTTGTGTGTGTTGTATTGTCGATAATAATAAGCTGTTTTCTATTTTACTCTAATAAAGTCAGTGTTTTTAACATTTATTTCCAAAATGCTAAACAATGTTTGTGAGTACTTAGGTTACTCCTTGGTGCGTTGGTGGACACAAGATGGCGACCGAAAACAAAATGGTTGACTTTTACCAACTCACAAGTTGTCTGTGGTGCGAGTGCGGCGGCGTGTCATCCGTGCTGCGGTCGATGTCGGCATTGGGCACGCAGATCATATCCAGCGGTTCATTCTTGACCTCATCCATAAGCCGAGGAGACGGCGACGAGCTGCTATTGGAGATTCCATTCCCATTGTTCCCGGATTCGTGGGCGCGAGTGTTGTTGATTAGCGAGTGGTTCTTAGTCGAGAAGTCGTGTATCTGTGGCTGTTCCGTGTTGTTATTGTCGTGGCGCGGGCGCTTTATGACGTCAGGCGAGTTGTCGGCTGACCGGCTCATGCGGCGCGGCGGGATGGGTATGCGGCGCATGATATTCTGCATACTGCTGGGGATGGTAAGCGCTTCCTCGAGCTTCTCGGAGTAGCTGGGCGTGTGGGGATGTGGCGTATGCGCGGGATGAGGCGGCGTGTGCGGGGAGGGGGCGGTGCTGGCTGCTCGCACCGTCTGTAGCAGCGGCTGTTGAAGGTTGTATTGTTAAAACGTCATCATTAGAAAACCCACAAACAAATGTAAAAGTAAGATAGAAGTATTAGTTAGGGTAATATTTAACTGCAAATCAAAATATCATCCTTTTGTATATCAAAAATACTGATTGCACAGCAAAATTAATAACTCTACTAGGTGGTAGACCCATACGTAGGGTCGTCTGGGTAGGTACCACCGCCTTTCTTATTGCTGCCGTGAAGCAGTTCGCTCTGTTTCGGATTGAATGGAAAGGTAGCCAGTGTAATTACTGGGCATGGAGGGCATATCATCTTAGTCCCCAGGATGGCAAACGCACTTGCGGTGTTAAGTGATTTACACTTAATATTGTAAGTGTCTATAGGCGGCGGTGACCACTTAACATAAGGTGGGCCGCTAGCTTGTTTGCCATCTCGTAACATAAAAAAAAGAACTCTAACATAGCCATCACTCAGCCGTGTAGATTGTACATAAGACATTGGACTCTCCCAAAAACAGTGCACTCCACTTGGTCATAAAAAAACCTTTACCCGCCCGGGTAAATTTGATGTGCAATCAGTAAAGTTGATGAATATAAATTGATGGATGATAAGTTCTTTGATAGCAGGTTCCCTGTCCTATGAACCATATTTGATTCATATGACATTTTTTGTACCAAACCTGAGAATTTCAAGAATTATTATTATGTAAACAAAATTAGAGGCTATTTTACTTATTTATTTCAATAAGAAAGGAAGATTTTTAGTATTAAGTAAATATTATTTTACTAAATTTCTGTTGTATGAGACAGGGAACCTGATATGATATTCATATCTTAGCTTACATATCTTAGCTAATCTTTTCAGTCTATCAATTAAAATAAACCTTTCATTATAAGTCAAAGTATCAAGTAGTATGGCCGCGTGATGCCAGTCAAGTAGAATAGAATCACCCCATATCCTACAATGGGTGTCGTAGAAGGCGACTAATGGATCAGCAAAGGGAGTATTGATCACCTTTTACTCCTTCCACCAATCCGCATTGGGCAAGCGTGGTGGACTACTGCCTAAACCTAGATCGCAAGGAGAGGACTTGAGTCCCAGCAGTGGGACGAATTATAAAGGCTGTTGTGATGATGATCAAGTAACTTTACTTTATTTATTAGATAAGTATTATAAAACTATACCAAAATAAAAATGTTTTCGATTCTAAAATGTTATAGTTAACTTTAATGGCAAATTAAGTTTTACTGAACTTTGTTATCAATATGGAAAAATAATACTTATAAACAGAAATTTTCCTTGTCGCAGGTATTCATCAAACTGGCATAAGCCCTATAGGAATTCGTAAAATATCATATAAAATTAATACTTATGTAAAGTAGGTAGTATAAAACATTTACAGAATTCGATCCCGCGGTCTCTGTTTTTATTTATGCTTCAAGAGTCATCTAAAAGCGCCGGAGGCATTGCTCCGCTGTCTAAAAGTCTTAGCACTTAGCAAGGTATACGGTTCGTAGCAGTTTCGTAGTTCCGTTCCGTAGCGTTCATAGTGAAAAAACAGGCGTTTCTTTTCCGAGCTGATAAATGTGCTATGACCTTTAAAAGAACTTAGCAAAGTTCATTTAAATAAAGAAGTTTTTGATTTTGCGGCCGCCATGCTAACATGCCAGCACTAGCCTATCCCGCTGAATTTGAAAGAATACTCAATAACCAAATTCAGTTCTATTTTTAAAATTCATTCCTGCTCTAGGGAAGGAAGCAATTACGATGAGTTTTTCCCGACTAGTGGTGGGAATTAGCGTGTTCCACCCAACAGTCAGATAAAAAAACGCTACTTTCCGAGTGCGAGAAATGAAAAATGTTTTCTCCATTTGTATTATTTTGTATGAAGACGGTGCGACGTACATCCTCTTAAGTTCAACTGGTTAGTTCCACCCACAGATTTAATAATACAAGGAGATCGGCCAAGCCGGCGTTTAACTTGTGACAAGTGTATGTAGTGTGGGCATACATTTCCGCCACTTCGCCTTCCGATAAAGTCAAGTGAATACGTAACTCGGCGATTTGACCGATCGCCTTTGCGGCTGTGCTTAACTTTCATCGCTTCGCAGTCATTATGACGCGCGCAATGAATAGTGTATATTACGGCATGCTCAACTAGAACCATGTTATGTAGTACGGCCGGTGATCGCGACACTCGGTCTTCCTATGAACTCGGCGATTCGACCGATCTCCTTAGATTGATATATCTGTGGTTCCACGCCACCATTGACCAGAACTTGAGACTAACCACCTGCACATCCTCGTTCTGCGTGAGGCCGGACACACGCAGCACCTCCGCGGTCTTCAGGAAGGAGGACAGGCTCCGCTGGTGCACGTTCACCTCCCCGTGGTAGATGAACTCCACGAGCGCGTGTAGATCCGTGAAGGCCACGTCCTGGAGGACGATGACTGGGTGCTTGCACGGCGTTGACTGCAAGACAAAATTCAAATTAAGTAGAGTTCTACTATCAATTAAATTAAACACAATTTATTTCCTTCTGGGAATAATTACATCCACAAACTTATAGTGTTAGTTATTTTTTTATTGTACTAAGAAAATATTTCATGGAAATAATGTATATGGCAAAATAACGTTTGCCGGATCAGCAAGTAAATTATAATAATTAATAATAATAATATAATATATTTCCATGCTCACACCAATTATCTAGCCCAAAGTAAGTATCTTTAAAAACTTATGTTATGGATACTACAGATAACGGATATTTATACATAATATTTTTAGATATTTTTGTAAATAAACTTAAATAAATATATAAACAACCATGACTCGACAACAAATACTTGTGTTCATTACACAAATATTTGCCGCTACCAGGACTCGAACCCGGACCGCTTGATGTGTAGGCAGCTATAGCGACCACTCCACCAAGACGGCGTCCAATTATCATATTTATCCATAATTAATCATGTACAAAGCGATAAAGAGTGACTCCCTAAGTATTATCATTAAGGATAAATAGTTTTATAGAGATCATCAACAAGCCACGTTTTATGCCGTTTTATTTAGTAAACAAACGATTTTTTCCGCTTATGGTGAGTGTGGCTCTTGTATCTACTGTATTTACTATTTACTCCTATTATAATTTTCAACCGACTTCAAAAAAGGAGGAGGTTCTCTATTCGACTGTATGTTTTTTTTTGTATGTATGTTCCGCGATTACTCCGTCAATTATGAATAGATTTTGATGATTCTTTTTTTGTTTCAAAGGTCATACTTCAAAAAGTCCCGTATAAATTATACCGATATTGGTTCAATACTTTTTTGTTGAAATAATAATTTCATAACAATTTTAAAAAACACTACAAAAAATCGTCTTCGTTTAAAGATAATTTCAGTCGGGTTACAGTTTTTGACACTTTTTGCTTGTTCATAGTTTATATAGGCGATACGATTCCATTCCCTTTCAGATTTGATAAGTGTGCTTCAACCTTTATGCTGTAGGTCTCCAGACGTCATGGAAATAAGTTGAGTGCATCGGTTAGAAAAACCGCTTTAAAGGGAAATAGCTTTTACTGTATGGCTCCAATATGGCAAATTTACAATAAATTGCCAAAAAAACCTTAAGGATACCAGCTTAACTATATTCCGTAAGGAGCTGCTATCACTTTTAATAAGTAAGGCCTATTATTCTTTGACTGACTTTTTATCTGACAAATTTTAATTTTGTGACATAATATATATTTTTAATTTTATATCTAATTTTATTGTGATTGAATATTTTTTTTAAATTGTAATAGTATGAAAATTTCTACTAATAATTAATCAATATTCTGAAATTTATCAATGTTATAAAACTAAGATATTTCTTACTTCCACCATTATGAGAAATTTGTATGCCTACTCATGGCCGAATATAGTGATACTACAATTTTATTATATTGATCTACCATCTGTATATCTGTACCTGTGTTCACAAATAGATGATTTGATTGATTGATAGGTACCTACTAATCATCCACACCCTGCTGACCTGCAAGTATCTTCTTCACACAGTCGCCCAGGGTTGGTTAGACACATCACTACTCAAAACTCATTTATTTCTTTCCAATCAGTTAAATTTTACGTAACTTTATAACCATAAACAAGTTAAAAAAATTACCTAATTACAAATTCAATTGCCTCAATCGTCACTTCAGTACCGGAAAAACGGGCAAATTCGCGCGCTGCCAATTTAAAGGTAGCACTCTGTATAAAAGTTGATTTATTAAAATAGCCAACGGTCAACGAAATAACGAATTCATGGAGTCCCAACCAAATCCAATGCAGGTTTAATAGCTTAGCGGTGTTGGGGGCGCGTACATTTTTTATGTATTTTAAACGAATAATTTTTAGACTAACTCCAAATGGAATATGAACTATTTGGGCGTGGACCAGGCGTGGACACTGTGCGGTTGCGGTCGCATATAAAGCTGTTCAAACATCTATATTATAATACCAGTGGTCGCCCGTGGCTTCGCTCGCGTTAATGTCGGTTCTAGCGCCAAAAAGTCCTTCCCAGAGCCTCAAAATATCTCTATGCCAAATTTCATCAAAATCGGTCAAGTTGTTTCGGAGCCTATTCCATGCAAACAAACAATCAAATATTTTTTGTTTCAGCCTTTTTTTTAATATAAACATGTTTTATTTATTTTTACAATAATATGTTTACATAAGTATTTTAATATATTACATGAGATACATATACTGTAGTAGTAATTACTAATTGTCAACCTCATGCAGAGTGCTGTAAATTTTGTATTATTATTAGGTATAATCTTTTATTTTAAATGCTTTTCTCGTAAGCGTATCTAATGATCATTTGATAATGTTATCAAATATAATAGCGCAAATTAATTAGATAAATTGATTAGCGTTTACTAATGTAATATGTATGTACATAAAAATGAATGTTTCCTTTTGTCATTGAAATATTAAATTGTTTCGAAAAATTAAAAATGATTGTATTTTTTCATTACAATCATCTATTTGATTTTCTTTTTATAATATTTATAATAGATAGATATAGATATTCAATATTTTTCTTGTTACAATTTCGTTTTTGATAACTTACAACAAATTACTTTATTAATATTTCGAAACTATAATTTTATGTTCATAACCAGTTTGCTTGATAAGAAATTCACACTGGTCATAAAGTTCATGATGCAATATCAAGACAGTACGAAATCAAGTATGCGGAGCTTGGTGCGTAATTTCGTCGCTGTAAATGTCGTCAGGTTGGCCGAGTGGTCTAAGGCGCCAGATTTAAGCTCTGGTTCCCGAGAGGGAGCGTGGGTTCGAACCCCACACCTGACAACTTTAAAATGGTTTTTTTTGTTAAAATTATATTCAATTACTTTTGATGTTTTGTGTTTAGATGTTTTATTTACGTTAGTTTTTTTTTTATATCAATAAATTTTTATTTGATATCTAATATTGTATGGAATATAATCTGGGTATTGATTTTTTTCCAATTATGAATCCACGTTTTATATTATAAGTACTATTTACATTATTTTTTGTTACTTTTTTGTTGCAATAACATTTTTAAAAATGTTATTCAAATGGCACGCGTTGATGTCTTTATGGTTCCGTACTGTTAAACTAAACTGGTTAATTTTGTTTTGATTTTAAAGTTAATTTTTATCTTAAAAAAGTTTTACCCAACTTTACCCATACACAAAAGTTTATTGAATATCCAATATAAAGCCAAGCACCAGTTTATGAAAGAAATTTCGTAGTCAAAATTACATTTAAATTATACTTTTTTCTTACTTAGTGTGCAGGTTTGTAATAAATAAATAATTACAATGAAAAATTTTGTTACTAATTTTTTTTTTTCAAAATTATAACGCTAGTTAAAATATACACAATGTTTTGGTCAGCTGAAATAATTAAATATTTTAAATACTTGTACATTTTTGTTATTTAAAAAAATGTTAGTTAAAAAACTTGGAAAGTCATGATTGAAAATTACATCGGTGTACATGTTAATGAAAAAATGACCTTAAATATATTTTTGATATAAAATAACGATGTAATTTTTTAAAATAATTTTGTTGTTGCGTTGGAACAAAATAAATGTCTCGCAACATTAATATTATCACATTTTTTAAACAAGACAAAGCCTTTATTACGCCATGTATAGGTGACTAATCTTTTTCCCCAAACGAAATAACTGTGTAGCGAGAAGCAGAGCGAAGTAGATACTGAGTAACAGATATAAAATAAGTCTTATTTCTTAAGAATTATGAATTAATTTTGACTGTAGGGTTTTTAGTAATAATTTTTGTGTGAGCAAAAATACTCCGCTCACATCCTCAACAGTGTGTCCTTCATACGTACCTTCAATAGTTCCCTAAAATACGGACTGCATGCAGACAGCACGACCCTATGTGCCTTGAGGCTCTTCCCGTCGCACGCCAGCGTGACGTCAACGAAGTCCTCGTCATCCCGAAGGTTCTCGAAGGCGCTAGTGATGCTGCTCTGGTAGTTGTTCCACCGCAGGCAAAAGTGTTGTGTGTCCACCATTTTGATTGTTTGTTCGTGTGCTTATCGAGTCATGTGTCCGATTTGGCGAGCTGCGAGGAAACGAAATCGAAATTAGAACATTCGTTTATGAAACATTGGAAATAATTAATCGAGGAATATTGAAGTCATTTCTGAAAGCGACCTTTTCTAGTGTTTCTGCTAACGTAACGAGTACCTTTAAATTAATAACAATAATTAGAAATAACGTTTAAGAACATACTTTTTGGAGGTAGATGGACAAAAACGCATTCGTTCGATTTGCGTCTCCGAAAACAAAGATTAGAGAAATTTTGAAAGACTAACAAAAATTGATTTAATTCGTATGTATTCAATTCGACCTGTTGTCTTGAAGATAACCCAAATCGGAGGTAGTATACAAACTAATTTTAGCCTAACTTGCTATAATGCAAATGCCAACAAATTTTTTTATGCTATGTGATATGCAGCTAAGCATACGCCTGATGCTAAGCTCGTGTCCGTAGCCTATAGACGGCTGTAACATATTATATCAATATCTCTGTAATTTTTACTTTCATGCGTGCTTTAATGAATATGTGTAGGAATTTATTTTGTTGCTAATTTATATTTGGCTTGTTTAGATATTGTTGAAATTCATACCAAATTAAATAGAAAACGAAGGACATGGAAAAATGCATTCTTCGGCTTGTGACGTAATCAGAGTTAAAAGGCATGGATTGTGAAAGGTCGCGGGTTCAAGTCCCGTCTCGGCACTTATCATGACAATGTTTTTATTATAATTGTATTAATTAATCTGCATGCACTACATTAGCATCTAGCTGCATTATCGTTTGCGACGTTACAAGGAGACTTTGTTGATTTTAGGTGTAAATATTTCGATGAGATTAAAAACTATCGGGAGTGGTCTCCCCTTGACTTTCTCGTATACCGAAAACGACTCAAATCTTGATAGGAACGTTATATGTTGATGTCATGCATGAATGTTAAATTTTGGGTCACCCATCCGAGTACCGACCGCGCACTTGGTTGCTTAACTTTCGTAATCAACGACTCAAAAGTTGATAGAAACCTTATATTTATACAACCTTTATCCATAAGTTAAAGCACACTCGAGTTATCGTACACACAGACACACACACAGACAATTCCAAAAACGGTATTTTTGAACTCAGGGAGGTCCAAAACGTGTAAATCCGTCAAAATCTCGAGGTCAAATTTTTTGACGATTACAAGACTTCCTCTATACTATGTATACGAGAAAGTAAAAACGAAACTAAATTACTTAGTCTATACACAGTATAAAACAAAATTGCTCTTTCTGTATGTATGCTTAGGGCTTTTAAAATATGTAACAGATTTCAATGAGGCTTTCATCATTAGATAGAGTGATTCAATACAAAGGATTAAAAGTATAATTTGTGAAGGTATTTGTTAGTACTGTAAGTAAACTCCGTGGGAAGCCGAGGTCGGTTGCTAGTTGTACATAACTAGTAAAGTTTTTTTTTATAAAATATCTACGAAATAACTCCATTCCACCTGACGGAAATCAGAAGTGGAGTCCCAATAGTAAGTGCGAGAGATACCGCTGCCACAGATAATAATTAGCCGCTGCGCTAGCCACCCTTGCCGACCTGCCAGGTGCTTCTTCACGCCTCTTCTGAATGACCCAGGATTGTAAAGAGTGACTACGTATGCTATGCTAGCAGTGAATTTCATTTCCTGATTGTGGGACAAAAATTGAGAACGAGTTGCCAAGCTCGTGATCTACCTTACTGATGTAGACTGTGTTTACCCGAAGAGTTTCAAAAACTAAATTAATAAACTTAATGCAGGAACAAAAGGAGGAGGTCGATGGCGCCGTTAGTAACTATCACGAAAGTTAAGCAACCAAGTACGCGGTCGGTGCTCGGATGGGTGACCGAAAATTTTTCAAATCGATTTTCCTCCGTGCTTCGGAAAGCACGTTAAGTCACGTTAGGTTCCGTCTGCTGCTTGGTGTAAGGCGCACGGTCGTAAAAATGTAATGCCAAATCCTTAAGCAGTATTGTCGGTATCAAGGCATACTGCACCGACTCCAAATAATTTGAAAGCAGGGTAGGAAAATGACGAATGCACATTTCAACGCCATCTTCAGTCTCATTGTTAGTATTTGCATGAACAAATATAGATTAAAAAACGGGTCGAACAAGATAATAATGTCTTGCATAGATATGTCACTGGCTGTTTATTGTCAACTTGAATTATTGTCCGGCCTTTTTTGCTTTGGCCTATTTGCGATAATTGCCTTAAGGTTTTATCGTGCAATAATATTATGCACATTCTGATTGTGTAACGTACCTACTTTGTCAAGTCATTTTGTTGATAATAAACGCATTATATCAGCTCCTATCTATTTAGGAAAAAAAACTAAATAAGGAAAATATTCTTCTGCTTGCTGCAATATCCAAGGGAATTGTATATAGGACATATTATCGACTAATTTTTATTCCTTTTATCCCCTTTTGACCCGATTAATGTGCCAAGACCTTTACTCATTACAATCAAAATTACGTACAATTTAAAGTCATAGTTAAATACTTTCACTTGACATTGGCCAAATGCGTGATTCCTGCGAAGTCATTAATTACGAGAAGACTAACGTTTACGCGATAGTACTTACTTTATACTCATTATTGCAATTGATAAATACATTGAATAATTTAAAAATAATACGTAGTTCGCAAGGGCGGACCTATGCCCAAAAGAGATCTCTTCCAGTCAACCCATGTTTGTTAAATACCTTAATTGTTGTGTAGGTGAATAACAAAATGCAAATAAAAGTAAAAAAAATCATTATAAATAATAAAAATAAAATACTTTTATTTCAGACTATTTAAATTGTCCATATTTTGTTAGTAACAAATTTTACCTTAAACTATGTTAGTAATATATAACAGTCATTAATTAATAAAATTACATTAAATAAAAAAAAAAAAATTATATAAAAATAGGCATATTATTATTAGATTAATGAAAATTGAAATTAAAATTGAAATACTTAAATGTTACATAAATAAACATTACAAGTACAGACAACAGCACGTTAGGTTACCACAAAGTGTCAAATTTTCCCAATCGATTATGCACTTTCTATTGAATAGCCTTAGGTTGAAAATCGTTTGGAGAAATTTGACAGTTTTGTATAGCTCGACGTGCTGTTGACTGTACATAGGTACATAAACTATATACAAATAATTTATCAACTAGGTATACTATTTCATATTTAGCTGAAACCATAATCAATAGTTTCAATAGATAGGTAAATGGTTTTTTGAGCATATTGCGCGCACGGAGAAGTGTAAGAATTGGCAAAGTTGATATAAAGAAGTGCAGGAAAAATTTAATTTATGTACCTATATAAAAGTGTGTGTGTGTGTACCTATTAATGTACACACGTATAGAGTGAAATTTCTTCATGCCATATTAGTTAATTTTATTATGGATTTAACATTAATTAGTCAAGTAAGGTTCACTTAAAAAAGAAATAATGTCGTCTCAAAATATAGCTATTTTTTATTATATAAGTTCCTATATCCGCAGTACCTCCCCACTAGGGTATTTACGGAAGAACAGCGTCGAGTGTGTATCCTACAAGCTTGACATATTATGCTGAGTAAATGTCTTCAGTATTGTACGCACTTGTATAATGTATATATATCAATGTATTACCTAGATATTGTGACACTGAATAAACAATTTTTCTTTCTTTCTTTCTTTCATTCTTTATTGTCATTTTATTATTAAATATTTCTTTATAGGTCACTCCTCAATTTTGCTAAGCACGCATGGCACCGTGCGTGACCCGTGGCGGTCCAAAGTGATAGAAGATGGGACGATTTTATTTTCAAGATTGCGTCTGAAAGTGTGAAGATTGTTTTTTTCTACCATACGTCGATAAAAAGTTTCACTTCAATAATTTAGTAAATAATTAATAGATTTAACTAATATTAATTTATAAGTGCTTAAGCACTATTAACAATGAAACAATTACTAAAGATACGAATTTTAAAATTCCCTTTCTTTATATATTGTATTAAGCATTGCTTGTCCGAGAAACCTTGCAAAGTTAATAACAAAAAAAAATATACCACGAACTTTATCCCTATTTGTAACGAGTCCAAGGATGGAGTATAAATAGACGTGAAGTTGACATTCAAAGTTCTTTTGAGACCTAGAACCTTAAATATGGCTTCTTCCTCAAAGTTCAATTTGTTTGTAAAAGAAACATTAAAAACTAAGCTTGCCACATGTTTCTTTGTTTGTGAACTTTTTGATAATGTAAGCTCACCAAACAATTTGCCTGTCTTTTGTAGCGATGTTATATTTGTACTTTCTTCCACCCTGCCCCAAATTTCAAAATACTAATAAGTTATTATAATTCCAAGGTCTTTTATTTAAATAGTCCTATACATTTTACCCATTTGGAAATTCAAATTATATAAGTCATATAAGTCGTATAAGTCAATAGTATCGTCAAAATTTACAATATAATTAATATTATAATATGCTGTTTTTTGACTGCACCCTCTATGCAGGAATGCAGGAGGTGTTTTCAAAATTCGAGCGACACAACCGAGCTCTACATCTCGTAATTATTTTTGGTCTTATTATTTCGATACAAAAATGCATTTATGCTGTCCTTATTTATGAGAATCTAGTGCTTGCGATTAACATTGATTGATTGTTATATATTCCAAAATACCTTTATCAAGCTATAATGTTTCTTTGTCAGTAATAAGTATGATAACGTTTATCATGGATCTTAAGCTATCGTTAGAAAATGCAGGGCTATCCAAGCATTGAGGGTATTCTGGTAGAACCGTAAGAACATAAAAGAAAAAAAGTTTTTTTAGTTTTAAAATAAGTAGTTACAAACATCGGCAAAGATTTGGATTTATTTTTCCCTAAGTAGCCCTTGAAAATATTTTACGCATAGAAGAATTTTTGTGGTTTGGTGGAGGTGATTTTTGTACGGAATTTTGACGTAAGGCGAAAACGTATTAGGTCGGTAGCGAGTCCACTGTGCTCTACCTGTTTTAAGAAGTGTACGAAAGGTTCCTTCTGACTTCCCGTGTATATGTACTTATACAAACGCCTATAAACACATCGGCTGTTTTCAAATCAGTCTATTAGGGGAACTAAATTTGAGAAATCTTCCCACGTAGAAACGGGTAGTAATGCGTCGTCAACTGCTATGTAAGTCTATAGAGTACCCCAAAATGGTGCTTAAGTAGGTGTGTGTAAGGTCTTCACGACTTTAAGAGGCATTTCACGGAATCATTCTACTGTTTTATTTTCTGATAAGGGCCAGAAAAGGAGTTGGTTGGAACACTTTTATGAGAACGTTAAGCGTCTAACATTCAACCAATGTTTTTGTGGAGAAAATTAAGATAGACACAAGTAATGTTTTCTAGTTATCTATTTACACTGTAGGGTAGGCCCATAGACATATTATCTAGTAATAGTACCTATAATAAGGACAAATTATCCTATATTATGGAGCTCGTAACTTTGCTACATACATTAAAAACTCGAATGATATTAGTTTGACGAATCGCACGGGTAAAGTAGTCATCCCTTAGAATTCCCTTAAATCTCGGCCCATCTTGGTCATTAAAACTTATGCACCTACCGATCACATAAATATGGGTAGATACTAAGATAATGAGCAGACTTTGAGAGCTACATCTTCCAGACTTCATTAAGTTAATTCAGAAATAAACTATTTCACGTTGTTAAGCATTAATATAGTAGATTAATGAAGATTAATGTAGTAGTCATGTGTTACTTCTTGTGCTCGCCGCTTTTGAGTTTCATTTTATTGATTAAACAAATTTTGTTTGTAATAGTACGTCTAAAATGTAATGCCGTGTACACCTATAAAGATTTAATTTGCTTATAACGTATTTAATGGTTTAATTTAATTTAAGTAAGATATTCTATTGTTTTATAAATTAATCTTATAAGCGCTTTGGATAATTGTTTCTGTTAGCTTTTAAGACAAATTGAATAAATAAATAAATAAATAAATAAATAAAGGCAATTCATAGTGTCCTATAATATGATTGCTAACCAAAAATTATAGAATGTATTGTTGGTGTATCTATACAAATAAATAAATAAATGAGAGGAGTTCGTTATGACATACAAACATACAATCACGATGATGACGTATCTATTATACCAAAAGGGGTTGAGGAGAGCCTTAGGTAGCATTTGTTTACACATAAAGCTACATCTGGCATTATGGGCCATGCAGTGCCCCAAAATGGCGACAGGTTGCCAGCCTGTCCCCTAAAGAGGCATTAAACCAAAAAAATAACAAAACCTGCCTTCAACTAACGAACAAAAGTCTTGGCATGACAGTGATAATAAGTTGTAACTAAAAATCTTAGTGCGTTACGCGACCTACACATCAAGCAGGGTTCGAATGCTGTTCGGGACAAATTCTTTTATTAACACTTGTGCACCGTGTTCGATGCATTGATTTGTTTGTTTCGATGACTATTTCTTCTGTATCGGCTTGCTCATTAGCGTTAGAGCTACAACACTGGCTGACTGAAACCCGACCACCATTGTCCGAGAGGCCAGTCGGTCACTGTGACATTGTCTACTGTTTGTTTGCAAACTTCGCCGTAAATACATAACTAGTAAAAGCATAGACGTGTACCATCAATAGCACAAGTAGACGATCAAAACCAATCTCGAAAATGTATATAATGAAACTATTCACACTTTAATATGGACAATGCCATAATTAAAAAGTTATTTTTTTAAATGGACTTGGCTAAGTAATTTTTTTTTTCAGTCAAAAGCCCTACCATCGTTTCAGGAAGAAAATAATTATTTTCTAAAATATATTTTTTTATATGCTGAGGCGGAGAAACTCTATAATCATTTCTAAACATCAATACCGATCAATAATTAAATGAATATTAATGTGCAAATTATATTACAGCGCGCTTAGATGATTTAAATAGTAATTTATAACAAAACAAGCTTTTTTAAATATAATTTAGCTTTTATAGTTTTTTTTTTTTCAATTTACTAAAACTAATCTGAACACCCTGTGGATCAAACCCAAGACATCTGAATCTAGTAAAAAATATTATTCTTATATCATATCCAGTAGCTATCATCCAGTAAAGTACAATAATGTAAAATATTCTTAACTATTAAACTCCTATGAAATGTAGTTTCATTATTTTTAGAATCCCGATTTTTATTTATCGAAACAGTCTGTGTAAAAAAGTTAGAGCGAAAACACGCATATCACTTTCAAATCAACTTTAAACTGTATGCAGTTACCAATTAATTTGACGCGAGCGCAAAATCTATTCCTGAAATAGTATCAGCATTTTGGTGGTTCGCGATTTTTTAGGATTCATTTCCAACCGCTCGTTAGAATAAAAGGTAAATGTGAACACTTTATAGCAATTAAATAATGTTCGTTAGTGAATTACAAATAGCTGGCAATATTTTAATTTTTTTTCAGTTCAGGTGTTTTGATTTCAAAATGGAAAACTAGTGTGAATTTGTCCATTTGTAAGTTTTGTTTAATCTTTTGGACATTTGAATGAAAATTTGAGAATAAGAAATAACGTGGCAAAAAACTGATTACAATGTTTAACATACCAGTCTATAATTTCGTATTGATGTGTTTCTCGGTAAGTAAGGCCTCCAAACGGTGCAGGGGATGGGGACAAATGACGTCACTATTACACAAATTTATATTTTTTCTTTTTTAAATTATTTTTATTGATTTAATTAGTTATTTCTCTGTATTCTCGGTTGCCTGGAAGAAATTGCTCATTAGCAATAAGGCCGCCTATTTGTACATTTATTTATTTATTTATTTTTTATGTTGTTATCTATATTGTATTTATTTCATTTCTTTTGTGCAATAAAGAGTTTTTATTATTATTATTATTAAATAAATATGAATAAGTTGATATTATGAATTCTGATTATTATTAATTTCAATCGTTAGTATATTTTTATTTATGACGTGTAATCGTTATGATGTAAAATGGTATGTGAAATATTTTCGGACTTCTATATCCAATAAGACTTCAAAAGTTACGTAAAATAAAACGCACCCCTTTCTAACAGATGGTCCATGTGATTTTATTTCCCATTGAATTGAATCTTGTACATTTCTATGTTAAGCATTCTATGTTAACAGAATACTGTTTATATAAAGAGAAAAATGTTATGAGATTTAATCCTAACTTCCAAAGGAAACAAAATTTTCTCTGCATTATTAATTACTCTAAATATTTTATTATTCGAAGTCAATTGTTAAGTCTAGCGTATAAAGATATCTTTAAGACTAAGTTGAAAAAGGTTTCGTTGGGGAAATGTCTCTATTCTGTAGAAGGATTTGTCAACATTACATACTAAATACTAAATTAATAAAAGTTTTACAATTTTGTAAGAAGAAACATAAAAATCTACTTAATTCATACGAAAAGATCCATTTTTATAGTACTTATATTATCATACAAGTGAACTAAGTTGCTCATTTCACACGTATGTATGTATGTATATGAAAATAACTTGTGTTCTGTTAGGAAAAAATATATTTTACTCACTTCTGAATACAAAGAAACTGTCACTTAAGACCCCACTAACCATGTACTTAAATACTTTTTAAACATTTCATCGATTAGCTACAAAATTATTATTTATATTTAAAAAAAAATGACACAGTCGTGCATTAACCTTGTGCACGGAATTAGGATAATGCAACTAATACACGCTAATCATAGTTTCTAAATATTTATCAGTGATAACAAAAATCGCTATATCGCCAAATATATCGCCAACGTATAGAAATTTATGTATATGTTCTATGATAAGCAGTGCTGCACATATTATATAATTTTATCACTGATAACGTTATTGCTAAAAAAAAATTAAGCAGTAGCCACCTGCTTTTCAGCGTGGATGGAAGTTATCGCGCCAAATAGTTTTGAGAGTATAATCTATCTCAGTGCCAATTTTCATCCACATCTGTTCAGCCACTCCGGTGTGTTTGAATCACAAATATTTATTCATCCAAATTATTTAATTTATAATATAGCACTAAGATAATTTACTTCCAAAAATAATTTCATCATGTATATTTAAAACTAATGGTCGCCCGTAGCTTCGCACGGGATAATGTCTGTTATTATATAGCCTTTCTCGATAAATGGATAAATAAAATACAAAAAAAAAAATTGAATCAGTAGTTCCTGAGATGAGCACGCTTAACCAAACAAACTCTTTAGATTTATAATAAGTATTAATATTTATAATATTTACGCGTTTGTAAACGCAAAAATAAAATTATTCCATTTTATAATATAAGTCATGTTGGCCGTCATTATTTTGGTGGAAAGAAATGCTTTCTGCTTGGCCCATGGAAGAAAGGCGTTATTTTATGTTTCTATGTTTAAGAAAACTTATTTATGTGTCAAATTCGGGGTTATTTGGAAGACATCACTGTCAGCTAAGGCTTTTCGGGCTTCTCCGAGTTGGTATTTTTTAAAATGCTGTTATTGTTACTATTGTTTCCAGGTTCTAAGGTCTCTATGATGATCACCTACAGAGTAATGCTTATATTGCCTTCATTGACCGTGTAACTCTCTATCCACCAGAATTACGTTTCGGCGAAAACTTCACAGTCGGTTTAACAATTAACCGTTACAAGAACTCGCTTCTGCTTGGTCATAAAAATTACCTTAACCTACCAATAATAAGTTATCTATCAACATTCGCTTATTCACACTAATATTTATAGAACCGAATGTGGGTTTTTCAGTGAAACGTAATTCTGGATCGAGTTTTTATTTTGTTATAATAAAAATTAAAAGTAATTTAAAATGTAAGCGAACGGAAAACAAAACTGACGGAATTAAGTTTTTAATCTTCGTTCGCGCCTAAATATCCGCAACGGAATCATGCTATGACTTAAGCTCTAAGCTATTTGTCCATGGTTATACATAAGGTGCTAGACTGACAACAGTCTGTTGTATAGAGGTGTTGAGGAACAAAAAACCTTTAGAATCCTCAACAAAGGTAAATGGTCAAAAACATAAATAGGAGCAAAACGGCCATTTTGTAATAGATGTCCGTTTTAAAATGGCGTATGGTCTAAGTATTAAGTTTGAAATTTTTGTATTTAAAATGTTACTGATTAAAATGTTAATGAAATATCAAGGAAAATGCTTCGTGATCAATTGTTGAGACGGGACTCGAACCAGAGACTTTTCGCTATTGCTTCCAATTGATTATTGGTATTTAAGGCGACAATTAAATCGAACACCGTAGACTGAGATTAATTGGCCAATTGACACCACCATGGGAGAGACTCGGATTCCTTACAGGAATATAACAATTTTGAGGTAAGGTATGACCATATCAGATGTGGTTTTATTTGTAACGAGGTGTTACCTAAAGCTCTGCGTAGTCCTTTTAGGATTACGAGTGTGATAATGTAGTACATACGTATCCGAAGGTAAGTATAGAGTATACGTATTATATATACATAGAGACTGTAAATGTACCTCTACCTCTAGATAGATTGATCAACCATTGTGTCATGTACACATGAGCCCCGTCGGAGCACTGCAAAATTTGATTAAAAGTGCAACAGTGGAATTTAATATTATAAGCACATTAATTCAACATAATAATATTGTTCTCGGAGAGAGTAAGTTGTAATTATGATCGTATTTTATTTTCAGTAGTTCCTCTATAAGTTTTTAAGCCTTTGCTTGTACCTTGGACCAAAGGATAGAGGGTGCGTATCTTTTCATGTTCACTCAATGCTTGTATAAGAATTCGCGATGTGGTTTCTTCTTTATTGCTATTTTTGTTAGGTGTTAAGATGGATACATCATTGTGGGTATGTAAATAAAACTTTTTGACATCGCTTAAGAAAATTAAAATATCAAAGATAAGATTTTAATCGTAAGTGTAGTTATGCTGGTTGCTTTTTTGTAATAAATCAAATTATAATATATACAATTACATAAAATTTAAGGTCTAAAAACCTGGCGGTGGAAAATCAGCGAAAATGAAAAAAAAAAACACGAAAATTTGTGGCTTTTTTGTTGCTAATTAGTTGCTAGAACACCGATTTTGTTGCTCGAACCGATCGCCAGAAATCGGCAACAGTTCTAGATTTATATTAAGATAGCGTGAAAATTACTCGGTTTTGACACAACCGATCAAACAAATGAGGGTAAATTTGTTGCTAATTTGTTGCTATAAGATGTTACGGAAGAAAGTGGAAAAAAAAAATTATTCACATTTTATTTAACCTTGTTAAATTTGATATCGTCCACGCTAGCTTAATTCTCGATTTTTCCAAGGAAATTTCCTAACAATAATTTGTTGCTGCGCACAGAAGGTCTTGTCTGAGTGCAAAGAGTCAGCAACAAAATAGAAACCGGAAGTCGGTAGTGTTTGGAGACCGGTAAGCAATCAAACTGGCCACGCTAGCTTAATTCTCCATTTTTCCATGGAAAAATCCTAATAATAATTTGTTGCTGCGCACAGAAGGTCTTCTCTGAGTGCAAAGAGTCAGCAGCAAAATAGAAACCGGATGTCGGTAGTGTTTGGAGACCGGTAAGCAATCAAACTGGCCACGCTAGCTTAATTCTCCATTTTTCCATGAAAAAATCCTAATAATAATTTGTTGCTGCGCACAGAAGGTCTTGTCTGAGTGCAAAGAGTCAGCAACAAAATAGAAACCGGAAGTCGGTAGTGTTTGGAGACCGGTAAGCAATCAAACCGGCCACGCTAGCTTAATTCTCCATTTTTCCATGGAAAAATCCTAATAATAATTTGTTGCTGCGCACAGAAGGTCTTCTCTGAGTGCAAAGAGTCAGCAACAAAATAGAAACCGGAAGTCGGTAGTGTTTGGAGACCGGTAATCAATCAAACCGGCCACGCTAGCTTAATTCTCCATTTTTCCATGGAAAAATCCTAATAATAATTTGTTACTGCGCACAGAAGGTCTTCTCTGAGTGCAAAGAGTCAGCCACAAAATAGAAACAGGGAGTCGGTAGTGTTTGGAGACCGGTAAGCAATCAAACCGGCCACGCTAGCTTAATTCTCCATTTTTCCATGGAAAAATCCGAATAATAATTTGTTGCTGCGCACAGAAGGTCTTCTCTGAGTGCAAAGAGTCAGCAACAAAATAGAAACCAGATGTCGGTAGTGTTTGGAGACCGGTAAGCAATCAAACCGAGTATGGACCAAAAATGCCATTGGCTCAAAAGTTTATACATGTATGTATATGGAGCATTTTATAAAACAAAATGGAGAATTAAGCTAGCGTGGCCGGTTTGATTGCTTACCGGTCTCGAAACACTACCGACTTCCGGTTTCTATTTTGTTGCTGACTCTTTGCACTCAGACAAGACCTTCTGTGCGCAGCAACAAATTATTATTACTATTTTTCCATGGAAAAATGGAGAATTAAGCTAGCGTGGCCGGTTTAATTGCTTACCGGTCTCCAAACACTACCGACTTCCGGTTTCTATTTTGTTGCTGACTCTTTGCACTCAGACAAGACCTTCTGTGCGCAGCAACAAATTATTGTTAGGAAATTTCCTTGGAAAAATGGAGAATTAAGCTAGCGTGGCCGGTTTGATTGATTACGATCTCCAAACACTACCGACTCCCTGTTTCTATTTTGTGGCTGACTCTTTGCACTCAGAGAAGACCTTCTGTGCGCAGCAACAAATTATTATTAGGATTTTTCCATGGAAAAATGGAGGATTAAGCTAGCGTGGCCGGTTTGATTGATTACCGGTCTCCAAACACTACCGACATCCGGTTTCTATTTTGTTGCTGACTCTTTGCACTCAGACAAGACCTTCTGTGCCCAGCAACAAATTATTATTAGGATTTTTCCATGGAAAAATGGAGGATTAAGCTAGCGTGGCCGGTTTGATTGCTTACCGGTCTCCAAACACTACCGTCTTCCGGTTTCTATTTTGTTGCTGACTCTTTGCACTCAGACAAGACCTTCTGTGCGCAGCAACAAATTATTGTTAGGAAATTTCCTTGGAAAAATCGAGAATTAAGCTAGCGTGGCCGGTTTGTTTGATTACCGGTTTCCAAACACTACCGACATCCGGTTTCTATTTTGTTGCTGACTCTTTGCACTCAGACAAGACCTTCTGTGCGCAGCAACAAATTATTGTTAGGAAATTTCCTTGGAAAAATCGAGAATTAAGCTAGCGTGGCCGGTTTGTTTGATTACCGGTTTCCAAACACTACCGACATCCGGTTTCTATTTTGTTGCTGACTCTTTGCACTCAGAGAAGACCTTCTGTGCGCAGCAACAAATTATTATTAGGATTTTTCCATGGAAAAATGGAGAATTAAGCTAGCGTGGCCGGTTTGATTGCTTACCGGTCTCCAAACACTACCGACTTCCGGTTTCTATTTTGTTGCTGACTCTTTGCACTCAGAGAAGACCTTCTGTGCGCAGCAACAAATTATTATTAGGATTTTTCCATGGAAAAATGGAGAATTAAGCTAGCGTGGCCAGTTTGATTGCTTACCGGTCTCCAAACACTACCGACTTCCGGTTTCTATTTTGTTGCTGACTCTTTGCACTCAGACAAGACCTTCTGTGCGCAGCAACAAATTATTGTTAGGAAATTTCCTTGGAAAAATCGAGAATTAAGCTAGCGTGGACGATATCAAATTTAACAAGGTTAAATAAAATGTGAATAATTTTTTTTTTCCACTTTCTTCCGTAACATCTTATAGCAACAAATTAGCAACAAATTTACCCTCATTTGTTTGATCGGTTGTGTCAAAACCGAGTAATTTTCACGCTATCTTAATATAAATCTAGAACTGTTGCCGATTTCTGGCGATCGGTTCGAGCAACAAAATCGGTGTTCTAGCAACTAATTAGCAACAAAAAAGCCACAAATTTTCGTGTTTTTTTTTTTCATTTTCGCTGATTTTCCACCGCCAGGTTTTTAGACCTTAAAATTTAGTTGTTTTATATTGCATTAGCAATTATTATGTTGTATATATTAGTAAATAAGTTTATTTGATAAAAAAAAACAATTTATTTAAAAAAAAATTACTTCATGATTATATGAAATAAAAATAATTTTAAATAGTTAACTCGCATTTGAATTTGTTTGACGATTTGTTATTACTTAAAATTTTCAATGATATTCAACGTGCTTGTTAATTTTTCACAAACTAAAATAAGTTTTTATATTTCTTTGAATTAAAATTATTGTTATAAATGAGCCAAATGCGTGGGACTAATAACTACCCAAAATGTACGCATGTAAAACTGTAATTTTAATTATATTTTTACTATCTATTGACCTGTAATGATGTTTTGAAATCATTACCAAATTGTAAGCTGTGGAGTTTCTTTCGCCATTTTTTCTCCATCTCAGCATAATAATAATTATTTCGTCCCGAAATGGTGGTAGGGTTTTAAAAGTACTTAGAAAAGTCCATTTAAATAAAGAGATTTTTCATCCATTTTCATTTTCATTCATTTAAAGTTTATTAAATGAAAAGTAAATAATGTTAAAGAAAAGAAAAGAAAATATATTAAATAAAAAAAATCTGACGCCAGAAGTTTCTAAAGCACCTCCCGGACTTGGAGATACAAGAAAACTAATCGAGCAGCGGCCACTTTTCTTAGATTATAAACAGTCTTACGAAAGTTAGATGGACTGTCATACATAAGTATATACTAACACGCTCATAATTCCAAAAGTCTCTCTTCCAAAGTTCCAAAAAATTTCGATAAATATGTCAATTGTTAGTATTTTGAGGAACTGTTTGGCTCATACTGCCAGATTTTTCTTTAGGAGTACTAATGAAAATTCTGACAGTATGCACCAAGCAGTTCCTCAAAATACTGATTCAAAAAGTAAGTGATTATTTATTTAAGCTTATTTTATTCATAACATAGGTTAGATCACTACTCGTCTCTACTTGAAGTAATTTAAGTTGACAAAATTGATAACTAAAATCAAATAAAGCAAAAAGTCACAGAAATTTATGGCACTAGGAAGATGTGACGCAATATTAGTTGTTGCTAACAATAATATTTAAGTAGTTGCTCGCATAAAATAGTGGCGAACGGCCACATGACACTGCGATAGCAAAATGTTATCGGAGTTTTTTTCGTAAATTTAGCGTTTTATCAGAGACCTAGGCTATATCTTATCAGTTAGGTTTGAACCGAAACCTAGCGCTGTTGTGTAATGAAGTAATCAATCATGAAATAGAGGCATCATTTTGGAATACGTAAAAAAAACTCTGTAATTTTTAATAGTAACAACAAACTCTAATTTCGATGTAGGGTACAGCGGACTATTATTTTTCGAATTTGGAGTAGCCCGAATCGGGGTAGTACCTCCACTTTACAGAAGACCAAAATTTTATTAAAAATTCAACATTGTACAAAATTTCAAATTCGCTACTTTCGTCTTATGTATTACAAACATACATTTAAGCATTTTTTATGTCGCCAGTATAAGTTGAAAACAATAGAAAAAAAATCGGGAGTGGTCTCTCCTTGACTTTCTCGTATACCGGAAACTACTCAAAAGTTATGGAATAATTTTATTTTTGCGTTTACAAACGCGTAAATATAATACTAGAAAAATGCACTGAAAAAAATCGACCCGCCTGAGGCAAGTCGATTTTTTTCAGTGCATTTTTCTAGTACTCAAAAGTTGATATATACTGTAGTCTTTGATAGAAACCTTATATTTTAATGTCATACATGCATGTTAAATGTGGTTGCAATAAGTCAAAGTATACTCGAGTTATCGTGCTAACGTACAGACACACAGACATAATTCCAAAAAAATTTTTTTGTACTCAGGGAGGTCCAAAACGTGTAAATCCGTCAAAATCTCGAGGTCGAATTTTTTGACGATACGAGAAAGTAATAACCGACATTAAAGTAATCAAATTTATCGTATTCGGGGCCCTCCGGAACGGGGGCCTCGGGGATCGGGGTACTCGGGGAATAACCCAGTCAAACAACAACACGACATTTTTGTGTTGTTGTGTTTCCGTTGGTGGTTGGTTTCACTACCTGATGTAGGGAAGGGTGGCAGCGCTGGAGTGTCGGTTTTGCTAGCATAGATATAGGAAATTGTAGATCGGCAATGTGAAAGAGAAAGAGCATACTTATGCGTATATTAGAGAGAGATAGATAGACGAGACCATTTCATTTATACGAATGCGGCTTAAATCGGCCTGTCAGTCGCGTAGAAAAGACAGCAACTGTTACACCGCGGTGCATTTTTGTCTCGCCCTAGTCGTTCATTGGCAATCTATAAACGTCAGTAATTATAAATCTATGGTTGCAAGCGTCGATGGGCAACAAATGAAATGAAAAATCTCTTTATTTAAATGGACTTTGCTAAGTACTTTTAAATCGTCAAAAGCCCTACCACCCTTCGGGACGAAATTATTATTTCACTTATATAATTTTTAACAGTGGCCCCTTACCGCCAGGAGACCTACCATTTAAAATAAAAAAAAACTTCGAGTTTCAATCTATATAATTCCCTGTATCGAATAACCCTTTCTCATCCCGTGGGTGAGAAATTATAGGCCTACATTAAAAGTATTTAAAGGAAAATATTCTAAGCTCAAAGATAAAGGTTTCCTATTGTACAAACCCTTTGTAAGGTTAGCGGCTGCTGGGGGTGTTTTGAGAATGCCTCCTCTAAGATATGGAATCTTACATTTGCCATTGCCTATTCGAGTTGACTTTAATCTATGACTTCCAACTTTTCCGAAAATATGCCGCAAAGGCTGCTACGCCAATCCATGGCACTCTGCCGAGGCTGCCTGGATACGTTCTCATATTATAGTCCACTTTTATATTAGAAATAGGAATATTTTCTGATTGTACTTTCTATTTGTTATAGCTGCTACTCGATGAAGTAAATACTTAATTCGGTAAAAGGATATGACAGAATAACAGAGGCTTTGAAGTCTCTGCAACCACTGAGCTATAAGGCGTTTCGTCTTTCAAGTTTAATTTTGACATGAACATGTAAACGAATCGTATTTTTACTCATAGACAAATAAAAAAATTGGCATTAATTAATGGAGACCATCGCTGCGCTCTTAGACATTCTTTGTTTTACCGCCCTAGTTAATCAATGTACTATTATCTCACCCCTGACCAGGAAGTGGGATTTACCACTTTCTGGCCAGGTGTGGCATTAAAATACATTATATTGTAGTGGAGGCCACAGGAAATTAAATGAATCCAATTCCGAGTATTAAAGGAAGATCACTCCTGATATTTAAAATTTATAAAATACACGTTTATTTAATAAATTAAATAGTAAAAATGTTCATTACGTTATTACTGTTTAAAACGCTTCTGTAGGCATGTAAGGAATTTAAAATAATTAGATTTTCTCTCAAATCTTCAATTGCACTTTTTAATAACAATCTGCTTAACAAAGTAATGTACCCCTCTTGTTTGTAAAGTGCTTAAATCAAAATTTCAACATTTACATGGTGCCACAAAAGCGCACAAAAGCAATATTTGATTACCGTATATAGAAAATTAAAAATAGTTCACCGATACCGCCAAACGATTAATTGAAAAGTATGGTTATTATAGTTGTAATTAAGTTAAATTTTGTAAGACGCCTGCCTCAAAATTAATAATAAATAACGTCATAATGTCTGTTCAAATATCATATTAGAATTGTGTCTATTGTAAAACCGTCTGTCGTTATGTAAATTCGATCGTTATTAATAGTCTGACACGAAGGCCTTATATGACGGAAAATGCATAATAGAATTTGTCACGGACGAAAGTTGAATTAATTAATGTTGTTAAATAACAGCTAATTGAAATTGCGTAGTAATGCGTAGTTTCAAAGCAACCGGTATAAGATTTTGGGTGTTATTTGAACTGTAATTAAGGCGAAAACAGCGTGGACTTAATGGGGAACGAATCGTAAACGAACTTTTAAGTCTGGTAAACCACGTCTTCTATTATTGCAGCTGAAGTGAAAATTTTATGTTGCTTAGTGTATTTGGGGAAAAATATTACAATCAATAGGTGCAGTAATACAGTTACATCAATAGGTGTACATAGTTTGTGTACATCATTTTGTAGATGCATAAAAAAGAGAAAAATTCTTAATAGTACGAACCACAGAAGGAAAAATAATGTATTTTTTAATTCTTCCCAATGAAACTCTATATCAAAAGACACAGTTTTTCAATAATTGTAATAAAATCATAGTATAGGGTATTACTCAAATACCTGAAATATAATGGGTAGGTATTCTCTGTACATAAAATCTTATAACAAAGTTCTTATAGCACTTATTAAAATACACGTAAGTGGTAATTAAATGGCTAGTGACATAGCGATCGATTATATAATAATTTTTAGAGATAGCAAAAAAAACGATACAAACAAAAGCATATCAGTTTACCATGTCAAAATGCATTGGCTTCTGCAAACGAAATGCGACGCAATCGCGACAAAAATAGAGCACAAATTTGCGTCCTCACTGCTCACATTTTAAAAGGAAAATTATTGCTAGACCATAGAGTTCATTTTCGCTCGTCTTCGTAACTGCAGTCTTTGGAATTGGATAGGTACGTATTATTAAAATGTCACGTTATCGTAAAAACTCTAAAAATTTAGAGTTATCTAGCTTAGTGTCGGAGCTATCAATGCGTTGTGACCTGTGGCTTATCAGAACACTGTGTTAGCCAATTTATTACACATATTTATACACACAAATCTATATTGAATTTTATCAGTTTTTAACCGACAAGTTTTAGGTATTACTCGAAGTGCTATTAGTTGAAATAGTTAAGTTTTTATCAAACGAATGCTGCTTGGATTTTGATAAGGGAAAAATATTCTACAGTAATTGCAACGCGCCTGAAATATTGGTGTTTGTAGTGTCTATACTGACCTCTTAAAATTAGACGGATCATATGCTTGATTGCCTCATTAATTTGCGTCAATAACGCCTTCGTCTAATAACACGGGGAGTGTTCTTAGAAGCTTTTTGCTCAATGTGAACGTCTCCCTTCATTTTAAGAACTGGCTTACATTGTCACCATAAAACTGTGGCTACCATTTCAACGTGAACTAAGAAATTTGGCAACTAATGTCTGTCTATGTCACACAATCGTGAAATAGAATTCTCTGAAAGCGCACCATGTTCTCTGCTTACATTCCTAATTTTTATAAGTTTTGGTATCATACATGCATGTTAAATATGGTTGCAATAAGTTAAAGCAAACTCGAGTATGCTTTATCGTGCGTGCAGACACACAGACACACACAGACATAATTCCAAAAACGGTATTTTTGGACCGAGGGAGGTCCAAAACGTGTCAATCTCGAGGTCAAATTTTTTGACGATTAACATCCTCTATACTACGTATACGAGAAAGTAATTATAAGTAGTTGTTCAAAACGATATAAGGACAATCAAAACGAAAGCTCCATACTATTAGCGTTTGACGAAAAGGTTTTGTCTTTTCAAATCAAATCAAATATCTTTATTCACACTAACACTAATTATCTAGCCTAAAATAGTATCTATATTTAAGAGCTTGTATTAGGCAAAGCTGAGATAATAATTGGTCGGTATTCGGATGGGTGACCGATATTTTTTTTAACTTGATTTTCCTCTGTGCTTTGGAAGACAGGTTAAGGTTGTGGCCGTAAAAATCTAATGCCAAAACCGACTAGCAGTATTGTTGGCATCAAGACATACTGCACGCGTGGTGCGTACGAGCGTTGTCTCCCACCCGGGAGGCACTGGCACGAATCCCACCACGTACCAATGTTTTTTCAAATTTTGAATTCGTATGTACGTTTAATCGACGCTTTTACGGTGAAAGAAAACATCGAGAGGAAACCTGCACAGACCTATGAAGAAATTCTTAGGTTGTGTGTGCAGTCGACCAACCCGCACTGGCCAGCGTGGTTGATTAAGGCCTAATCGCCCCTAATGTGGGGTAGGCTCGAGCCCCTTGGCGGGGACATTATATGAGCTGTTGATGATGATGACGAATAAATATTACAACCGTGATTTCTGAATAAATGTTCGTGCTTATCATAATACACATTTGTTTGTACCAGGATTCGAACCCGAATTGATAAGTAGCTTTACTGACAACTGCACCACGATAGAGAAATTTACTTATACTAATTAAGTGACGTTGTGGTGGAGTGGGTATGAAATGTAGTTAATGTCAATGCGGAAGTCGCTTGTAACACTTAGATTCACTTTGAAACACTTAAACAAACTAAAATCTAATTATAGACTAATGTTTTCCTTTCTTGTTACTAGAAATAAGGACATGGCCAGTTTTAATTTAGTTGAACTCAACAGGTGTTGATACGAATTTCTATACAAATGTCTACTTGTATCTGTCGCAGTTTACTCAAGGTTCTTGATTTAGTTGTAGTTTTCAAATATTTGCAACGTCTAGGTACTTCAAACACTTTTAACATCTGATATAGCGTTATGTAGACATAAGTCTTATTTTAAGGTGAAAATTAATCTAGTTACAGAACCTACCAAACCAATAACAAATTTTCATCGATATGGGGATCAAACAAGAGACAATTAGATCTGAGATCGATAGGCTAACTACCTACTAAACTTTAGGCGCCTATTGACAATACCCTGGCTTTCTACTAAACTTTAGGCGCCTATTGAGAATGCCCTGACTTTCTACTAAACTTTAGGCGGCTATTGACAATGCCCTGGCTTTCTACTGAACTTTAGGCGCCTATTGACAATGCCCTGGCTTTCTATTGTTTTTGACCAGTTGAAAAATACATCAAAATGCTTATAGCTTCCAAAAACATACTAAATCAGAATTTTCATCATGATCATTTTAACCGAGACACGTTAATTGTTTGGACATTGGCCTTCCCCAAGAATCTCTAAACTGATTGATCCTGCGCTGTCTGCATCCAGCAGCTTCTTGCGACCTTTACCGGATCGTCGGTCCACCTTGGGAGAGGTCTACCAACGCTACGTGGTCACCACTCGAGAACCTCTCTGCCCCAACGGCCGTCCTTCTGGCAATGCCCACTGCCATTTAAGGTTTGCAGTTCTTTGGGATATGCCGGTGACCTTGGTGCTCCTGCTGATCTCATTATTTCTGATATGATCACGCAGAGAAACTCCAAACATAGCCCTCCCCATTGCCCTTCATGTGTCCTTGCGCCTTCTTAGAGGCCCATTGTAAGCGGTCACGTTTCGGTTCCGTAGGTCATCACCGGCAACACACATGTATTGAAGACTTTCGTCTTGAAACACTGCGGTAGATGGGCCGAGAATATGTCGCGTAGCTTCCCGAAAGCTGCACAACTTGGATTCGTCGATTGTCGTCGGCGTCGTCAATCTTAGCAAGTTGTAAGATATTGTTGTAAAGATACGAAATTTATTTTTATTTTAAAAAACCATTCACAACAAATCGGATGGGTGACCAAAATCATTATCTCTATTTTCCTCTGTGCGATGAGTTATTAGTCATTGCTTACTAACCACCGGTAAACCACATATTAAATTAAGCACATAATCAAATCTTAATTATTATCTTATATAATAATATCTATTATAATGCTGTTAAGTATATACGAATAGGTACCTAAATATCTTTCCAAATGCGTTTTTTCTCTGACACTCATTCTAAATAAAACACTTTTACGGTTGACTGGTAGAGATTTTTTTAAAACTATTTCATTTAGGTTTATTTTACACGTAAATAAGGATTTAAAAATACCTGATAAATTTTGTTGATCTTCTAAACGCGTTTCTTTTCAATCTGCGAAAGAAAAAACAAAATAATTAAATTAAGTCGTATAAAAAAGAATTAAATACAGCATGTTAGAAAAGAATATTATTTTCCAAGCAACGAATCAACAACCAATGATAAACATTGCAGAGCATCTATTGGGAAAGTGTACATAGATTTACGATTTAAAACTAAAGTTAATAAATAAAACTTGATTTTCATTGATGTCTTATTGTAATAAGTATTTAGTATGAAAATGTCAAAAACTCCCTGAACAAATATTTTAATAAGTACTGATTTGTATTATACAAAAGTGCCATTTTTATTATTTGACTTTAAAGTTACGAAACTATTGCAAATTTCCAATCTTATTTTCTATACTTAATAATATCTCAACCCCACATTCTCATAGATGAAATATATTTCACCCGCACGCTAAAACCGGCATCTCTAGAAGTAAAGAAAATATTATGACGTAACTATTCCATCTCTCGTGAAACTCCGAGCTTTCAGATACCTAAACTTACGTGGTCTATATCGCAACTACCTTACATTATTTCCGTAAACATACGACACATAATAACTATCCTAACCAATCAGCGTAAAGGTCACGCCGGCTGCGACCAATCGGAGCGCGGGTTGCGGAATTCAAACTATGTAGGCTCAGTTTGAAAGTGAAAGCTCGCCAATCGCAATGCCGGCTGCGTGTGTAGTAGTAACATATATGAACGTTTACGTGCCGTGAATGGGCCCTTCGTATTGTTTCAGCAGTATATAGGTTAATACCCAAAGGTTCGCGTAGATTATTTCAGCAATATTTCGATGCTGGATCCGTGAGACATATAGCTCTACGTCATATTTTGGAGAGAACACGTTGTAGAGTTTTCGCGACGCATTCACATGAATTAGTACGAACTTACTGTTTTAATCTTCTCATGTTTTCATTAGTATTGTTATACAAGACATAAATTTTATTACTTAATAATTGTATTTAAGATATTCAATTTGTGCAACTCGTAGTTGAGATGGAAAGGTTTTTTTAGACATTAAGCCAGCGTTTTCTAAAATTATATATTTGGTTTGTTTGTGAAGAACGTTAGTTTAGATTGTTAATTAAATAATACTCTTATATTTATAATGTTTGGAATTTTGAGAAGAAACATTGAACAAGTGTTTTTCTTACATTAAAGTATTTAAGCAGGCGTTTTATTTATCATACCTGCTAAAATATAACTCATTAATAACACTTTTATCGAATGAAATCTTCTTAATAGTTCTTTAAACCTATTCACATTTAAAAAATCTACAGATTATTCTCTGCTAAAAAGTACGAGTTTGTCTGCAAAATTTACGTCGATCACGAAAGTCAAGCAACACTCATCTAGGCTGGTTATCGGATCGAAGAAAGATGTTGCTTTCTATTGCGTGATTATTTATTGCCTATATCATAATATATTATTCTGATGTCGTAATTTCTTTATAAACAGAATAATCTAATATACCTACTAGTATAATGAACTTTAATTGCTAAATGGACTTGTTATTATATAAAAGGACATAATAGATAACATTCATATTTCTTCCTCATGTTTTCTTTCTATCAGTTATTTGACCCGAGCAATTACCTATGTACTGAAGGCAGCACGTCATCTTTGACATAAGAGGGTAATAATTTTCTTTACAATTATTTTTTAATGCTGGTTTCTGTATTCTGTAGGATTATATGCATTCTACGTCGATCGCAAAATATAAAACGACTGGCTGAATAAGACGGAGTGCTGTTCCCAATACTCCAGCATTTTTTTTTATCTTTATCTGTAATTTGTAATTTTTATTATTATTATTCTATGTTTTTAAAATTATTTGAAGAATTATTAAACTTGAAATAAGTTGTGTGAATTCTTGAAGATTAGGGCATAAGTTTAGGGTAACAATCTAGTTAATAAGCTTTTAATTTGTTATTTTTTTCCCATGATTGTTATCTGTTTATGTCTTTTATAATTAAATAAATAAAGAAATACTGATGTATGGAAGTGTAAGTTAGGTATGGGAGTATTAGGCAAGAAAGCAGAATAATTGCTGCTAAAATGAGAGCGAGAAAGGAATACGGCTGGGGTTACTCTAAGTGACAGTTTATACAATGGCGTGAAAAGAGAGAGGTGTAGTTTGAAAAAGATGTGAAAATCAATTAACAAAGAGATGCTCAAATGGTTCGGTTATTAATAATAATAATATAATAATAATAATAATATATTTCCACGCTCACACCAATTATCTAGCCCGAAGTAAGTATCATTAAGAACTTGTGTTACGGATACTAGATAACGGACATTTTTTTTTATATACATAATAATTTTAGATATTTTTATAAATAAACTTAAATAAATGTATAAACAACCATGACTCGCAAACAAACATTCGTGTTCGTCACACAAACATTTGCCGCTACCAGGATTCGAACCCGGACCGCTTGATGTGAAGCCAGCTATACTGACCACTCCACCACGACGGCGTCAAGTATGTTTAGAAATTTTTGATTGTGACGATTATAATTAAGAGAGGTTAAGCAAAAGAGGATCGTTGTTGCCAACAGGATGGACAACTACATAGGTACCTAATCTAATTTATAACCATGGGATTTTGTGGGTTACTCATCTTTTGATAAGGTAACAAGGTAATAAATAAGTATCTGATTGTTGACCAGGTAAATATTAATTTACTAATATATGCATTAGGCAAAATAACAGGATATTAGGTAGATAGTATTAACACCTATAATTAAGCAATAACAACCTGTGCAATACTAGCCAAGCCTCCTGGTTTCGCTTATCGAGCAAAAAAGTATTTTGGTGTATGAAAAACTCAGCGCTTGGCTCAGATAAGCAATGCATCGCTAGTGTTGTGCATTGCGGGATCTTTAAAATTTATCGATATTCCCATAATTATTCTATTTTTTTTCACCGGAAGTTCGGAGAACATACCGCTCATATGAAAAAGCCATTGTAGCCTATAGACGCTTGGAATACCAGGGACTACGTTCTAAAAATACTAGCTAAAATTAAGTATTGACATGGTATAAGAAATAAAAAGTCTCTATATTACGATTGCGCAAAACACATACACACATACTCTTATTTTCATTGCACGTAATTAGTTGATTTGTGATTATTTCAGGTAATTTATTATCTAAATTCAAACGAGGAAGGAAAGTTATGCTTATAATTAAGCGGTAGAGATATACATACTTAGACAAATTTAGTCTAAATTATCACTAATCACTAATATTATATAAAGTAACTGATAAATTTATGGCTAATTATTCAATAGTCGTAGGTAATATTATGATACATTATTTGTTAAATAGTTATTACAATACTCACTTTAAATCAATCAGCAATGGAAATATAGTTAACGTATTTATGATTGCTATTTCCCGATGACAGTTCTGGTCAACAGCAGGTTAACGTTTGGAATAGAGAAAAATCGAATTGGCAAATGTCACGGTCACCCATCGGAGTACATATCGCGTAGTTAGTAACTTTTACGATCATTACGTAGAAAGAAAGAAAGAAAATATGTATTCATTGCCAAAAATCATAAATTACAACATGTCACTTTTACAGCTACTTAGCAATAAAAAGGCTTCCACTCAGCATAATATCGAGACCCCGTGGAGCCACGACGCTGATCTTCCGTGGATACCTCACACAGTAACGTTAACAGAACAGAACGCGCGCAGTAAATATAATCTAAATTTTACAAATACGGATACGTAGAGTATACGTAGAACATAATCGTTCTGCTAGCGAGTTCATGAGATAACAGCGTCATGGTGTCTACGCAAAAACGAGTTTTATCGATAATTTACCGTCACATCACTAACCTAGGGCTAGTTATCAAGGTGCAAGATTGCGAATATGAAGTATTATTAGATAAGGTGGCCGAATTAGGCTAGATTATTTGGGTGACGTAAAAATTGCCATACGACATTGAGTTCTACTTAGACATAGGTAAGTACATAATAGTACAGATTTCGACTATAGCAGTATGGAAACTAGGCGTTATAGTTGAGAAAAGTACTCATGTCAATTATTGTTATTATTATTATCTTTTGGGAAAATGAAAGTATTATTATTTTACAAATAATTTACAAACAAAAATAATTGTGAAAGAAGACAATAATTAGACAGAAAATTACAAAGGTTCAATTCGTTCCTTCCTATAAGAAATATATCTTCCCTGAAATGGGAGAGAGACTTATGGTAGACAGATAAACAGTGTATCCGTTAATATTCGAGTTCCAGTGGTCGACTAAAATTAACAACTCAAAAAACCATTGTAAATTGTTATTCATTCAAGAATATTCAAAAGAATATTTTATAAAATTCGTTTATTAAATAAAAAAAAACTTTCGCTTACCACGAGGCGTAGTAGCAAAATGCATGAAATTAAATTTGTTATGGCCACGTTTGATTATTAAAAAAATGTAGTCATTTATTACGACATACATTTTTTTCTACTTTTTTGTTTTTATTTAATTTTGCAAATTTGTTACAATTTATTTAATTTTGTAAATTTGTTGAGACAATGCAGAGAACTAAAACGTGACCGCTTAACGACGCTACACTTGCGATGCTCCCTTCCGACTGATACAGTGACAGATGACAGCGACTCTACCTCGCGGGAGATATCTGTCCACTAGGAACCTTCTACAGGAAGGTCTAAGGCTAGGCGCCTTTTTAAAAATCTCCGTTGACGCGAATAAAAGACCTTTTCTAGCTAAATAGTAAAAACATAACTCTCGACTACATTTCGAAAGTAGATTTGTGCCCATGTTACATGCGTCTGTGCGAGTGAGTTTTTTCACACGCTTGTTCCGAGTTCTCCTACTGTTTTAGGTAATACATGTACTGTGATATCTAGCATAGATATATAATCATTTTAAGGCAACCTTGTAATAGATAAACATTATATTAAATTGTAGATAACTTGTCCTTGAATCCTAATATTTAATTTTTACTTTGAGAATACTATAAGAAGAGGTTTATCTTTATCTATGCCTATGTAGGTTAGAAAAATATTAATATTCTCATTCGCTGATAGGGCTCAATGTAATGTTTTATGCTAGCAAAGTAATGTTTGATGCTTCTTACTATAAATAATGTAAAGATATTTGGATGTTTGGTACACAAGTGTTAGAAAGTTACCATTCCCCCCCTTTTTCTCTCAAATATCACATCTGACGTTTTGCAATCGATTTGCAAGTTGCGAAGATCGTGTCACATTTATTTACTAGAAACTTCCTTCGGCCACACAAACAATACATTTCTAGGTATCATTTGACATAAACAACAGTTTGACAGGAAACGGCAAGTGTTTATTTGTTTTTTTAAAGTATTTCCACTTTCTTCTAACATTATTGTGCAGTTTAAAATTAACATTGTCAAATTTTTTACTAAAATTGCGATTAAACTAACATTTAGAATTAATGTACAAACATTCAAATTCAAATATTATATTTCTGTCAATACAGTCATTTTAGATTTTGATCAATGAGCTAATTATGAAAGTACGTGTGTATATTAATCAATTTATATTTGTTTATAAAAAGATAAGAAAATGCACTTCGCCAAAATGTTTGAACATTCACGCCAATGATTAAAAATGTGTTTCGTAAGTATTTTTTTGGTAGAAGTTATAGCTTTTAGATAAAGACAAAGGTCTAAAAGTAAAAATAATTCTAAAAAATAATTTGCATACCTACATACGTAAAGTCACGCCTTTCTTCCAAAGACGGATCAGTTCTTATCGCTTGTTACGATCCTTACATATTTTCTTCGCTTCATCTACTCTCACTACACATCACACTCCTACCTACTGTTACTTAGACCTGATCCTTTTTCAAGACATTTTCGAAGTGATTCATAAACGGTCACCTTGTTCTTCCTCGTCATGTAGCTCAGTTCATTTCCGAATGATATATCCTCTTCGTCAATCTGCTTTCAACCATCTTTTCTATATGACTGAACCATTTGAACATCCCTTTCTCAACTCTTGTGACTATGTCTTTATGTTTATGTTTTTCAAACCACACTATCTAATAACGTCGACTTATCCCAGCCATGGATTCATCATGGAAAACCAAATAAAGTAAAACATATATTAGGAATGCATATCTTCTGCAAGATAGAGGTATCATTCAACAATATTGCTCCAAGAAGGAGTGGTAGGTACATCTCCCATGCGTTACTCTCTTAATTTTCTCTACAAATTCATCAGCACAGATAATAACAACGAACACAAAAAGTTGATTTGTGTCAACGATTTTTCTCTGTAACCAAGTTGGGCAATATTCGTAAGAATGCCCTTGTAAGCAATCCGATAGTATTCAGGTGTTAGAATATATCGCGCAACTACTTTCGAGAATAAATACACAATGGCATGATTCAGGGATTTTGTTCGATCATCGATTGTTTTCAATGGTCTCTAAGTTTCGGTGTCGTTTTTACTACCCTGCTCCCGATGTATTTGGGGTCGGGGAAACATGTTACTCTGCTATTTCCCTTCGGAGTCGAACGCCTTAGAGACTCCCCCGAGGGAGATGCTCACCGACTAGAAATGCTCTTTTGGGTGGTTTTAAATACATGATAGAGGACCATACAAGATCCTCGCTTTCTCTAAAATCCCGTGATACTGTGGCCATCAGTAGTACTCATTAAAAAGAACTTGAGTGCGCGCGAAATTATTTTGTACTGGTAATATGCATAAATTATAGTTTATGCATATTACCTGTATATTATTAAAGTAAACATTTAAATAATACACTTAACACTAATTGCACAAAGGACGACCTGATCACTAAAAGCTATCTCTTCTATGTAACTTTAGAAACTTTAGTAACTTTAGAAAAGACAGGAATATAAGCTACTACTTCAGGGAAGACGGCGATGCATAAATTTATTAAAGGTTTAAAAATTTTATATGCAATGAAAATAGTGCACAATTTCTTCATTTTTATATATCTGTCTTCATTTTTTACCCGATTACGGCGAAGCCAAAAGAAAAGGTAATGATTTTAGCAGTCTATTCATGTTTGAATTTTGATGAATAAGGTATCAATCGATTCCTTTTTATAACCGGGATAACGTATGTTAAATTTTACCCGATTTTGACCATAGGGGGAAATAATAACGATGATGAATCTAATTAGAGAGCGTAAGTAAAACGATAAGCGTCGGTGGCGTAGTGCGTAAGAGCGTCGTCTCTCACCCGGGAGGCACTGGTTCGAACCCCCCGCCACGTACCAATGTGTTTTCAAATTTTGAAATTTTAAAAGACATTGGTACGTGGCGGGGATCGAACGAAAAAAAGCGTTTGATAGACGCTTTTACGGTAAAGGAAAACATCGTGAGGAAACCTGCACACACCTATGAAGAAATTGTTAGGTTGTGTGTGAAGTCGACCAACCCGCACTTGGCCAGCGTGGTTGACTAAGGCCTAATCGCCCCTAATGTGGGGTAGGCTCGAGCCCGAGGTGGGGACATTATATGAGCTGTTGAAGTAAAACGATTCGTTTAATACCAACGAGTAGGAAGTTTAATACTAATAGATATAAAAACAAATCAGTAACTGACCAGATACGCGATGACTCATGTAATGATTCCGATGGTTAAGTAAAACAGTGAATGCAGGTAATTAAAATAAAGGTGTTGCGGTATTTGAACATTTCTAAGAATAGACCACACATGAAACTTATGTAAATTTCTTGGTTTTTCGAAGCAAGTAAAAGCAGAATGCGGACGCAGCTTTTTAAATAGTAAAGTTGACAGTTTCAAATCGCCAGGAGCGCTGACTACAAATCATGCGGTACAGGTTCGAGTCACGGTAAAGGGAAAATTTTGTGTGACGATTCAGGTTTATTTGTAAACAATTAACTTATCAAGTATATTCGTTCGTTACTTAGTGAGTGAACTTCCTAATGATGGTTGATTTGAGCCAGATATTTTTTTATTGACAAAACTGACTTTAATCTCACGATGAAGAGGCCGATAAAAGCGAGCTTTTCCTCTTGAACTGTTGGAAAAAATGCTGGCGAATCTTTCGTTACGGCAACATATTTTTTTTTCTAGAATTAAAATTATTTACGCGTTTGTAAACGCAAAAATAATATTATTCCACAACGATCATGGTAGCTAGAAGGCGAGCAGACTTAAACGCGTCTTTACTACCATCTAAAGCGAACATTTTGTTCTCCTCTGGGGTCGAACCCGGGTGACCGAGTTAATAGCTTATCGAAGCAGTAACGGCTAGTTTGAGTGTAAAAAATTAAAAAAGAAGTTTGGAATTAAAAGCAGAGTTTTTTTTTATGTTACGAGATGGCAAACAAGCTTGCGACCCACTTGATGTTAGTGGTCACCGCCGCCTATAGACACTTGCAGTATTAAGTGTAAATCACTTAAAACTGCAAGCGCGTTGCCATCCTTGGGACTAAAATGATTGTCCTCCATGCCCAGTAATTACACTGGCTACCTTTCCCTTCGATCCGAAACACAGCGAACTGCTTCACGGCAGAAATAAGAAAGGCGGTAGTACCTACCCAGACGACCCTGCATATGGGTCTACCACCTAGTAAAAGCCTAGAGCACCTAGAGATCATGTTGTCATAGATTTAAGAATCAATATTATATGACGCTCCGTCGTGGTGGAGTGGTCAGCTGCCTACACATCAAGCGGTCCGGGTTCGAATCCTGGTAGCTGCAAATATTTGTGTGACGTACACGAATATTTGATTTGTTTGCGAGTCATAGTTGTTCATATATTTATTTCAGTTTATATATAAAAATATCTACAATTATTATGTATATTAAAAAAAACGTCCGTTATCTAGTATCCTTAACACAAGTTCTAAATAAATAGCGTGGAATATACTATATTATTAATATTTAAATGTGTCCTACCTTAGAACACAGATCTATTTTCGTTGTGATCGGTCTAAGCTGAGGTATAAACGTTAGTTTATTATAATATTTTAAACTGCATCTTAACATTGCCAACAACAAGCCTGTGCTAAATTATTCAGTGTCGAGGCCCTAATAAATAAATAATGATTCAATACCATTTTTCCTAATAACGTAGATAAAACTAACATGAGTAGTGGCATGAAAATGTTATACTAAAATAGGACTTAGCTTAATAGTTATAGTGTGCATATTGACGTATCGGGTAACCTCACGCTTGACTCAGCTCCGTCTAGGCAGGCCGATATCATTGAACTGGCGAGAACAGAAGTGTCTACTATTGTTATTGTTACTGTCTATTTATATGAACAATAAATAATTAATGTAACTTAGAACGGTGAGGTAACATCAAAGTGAGTCGGTTTGACGTGTACACATTTTAGCGTAAACTGAGACGTTTCGTTACGTGTAGTGCATATAATTTCAAACAATCCACTACTTTCATTTTTACTAATTGAGGAAGAATGACGGAATTACGGAAATCTATAAACTAATGCTTTGTTTTTTTCAGTCTCTATCGAGAGATGCTCGCGATACCGAGTCGAAGCCTCCTATTATGACGTCGATACCGAATTAAGGTCAGAGTTAGGGCTTTGACGTCACCCAACAATTCAGTTACATTTCTCAGTAACACGTTTTTATATATTTATAAAATTAATTATAATTTTATAACTGACCATGTGTGACATCAAGCGGTCCGGGTTCGAATGGTAGCGGTAAATATTTGTGTGACGAACACGAATATTTGTTTGCGAGTCATAGTTGTTTATATATTTATTTAAGTTTATTTATAAAAATGTCTAAATTTATTATGTTTATTAAAAATTTCCGTTATGTAGTATCCTTTACACAAGTTCTTAATGATAGGTTCTTAATTTAGGCTGGATAATTGGGGTAAACGTGGAAATATTTAAAATTATTATAATTAATTATACCTATTAATAATACTTAGGTCTTTTTTGTTTTTTCGTCATTAAATTGTATAACAGTTTAAGTAACATATATACGAGTATTTTATTTTATATAATTACTATCTACGGTAATAAATAAACTTGCTGTGCATACACACCAAAGGATGTTAATCTAGCATAAGAAATAATTTACTCTAAAGCTTATTATAATTATCTTTTGTACTGATTAATGTCTGTTGTTTTACTATATATCATTAATGTACACTATATATAAATAAATAAATAAATCAGTTATTGTGATTCAAAACACTAAGTTCGTGGTTCAAATTATTGTATTACATAAATAGTTGTGCACCTCTGCTAAGCTTTTTGTATTATAATAGGTAAATATTATGTTCCGTTTCACTATAATTTTGTTATCTCGGTGTCAAAAATAGAACAAGCCATATTACGGTGAGTTGGTTGTGGTACACGTTTCTCGTTTTTGTGTGAGCCCTAAGAGTTAATTTACGGAGAATTTTATTATGACACTAACTGTGCCGGCAAACGTTATTCAGCCATATATATTTTTTCTTTTCAGCGGTATGAAATAAATATACCTTGTGACCTATTTACATACCTACCAAATATACACAAAAAATTTCATAAATATCCCCGTTTTGTAGGAGTAAAATATAAACAAGTTTTAATCTAAGAAGTACGTTATAAAAGTCATAAAAGTGTACCTCATGTGAATAATATACACGTACTAGCTGCCGCCCGCGACTTCGTCCGCGTGGACATTTGAGAAAATCCTTAGGGGAGGGACCAATTTAACTAATAATTTTACCCCCTTAGGGGCGGAATTTCCCAAAATCCTTTATTAGTGGATGCCTACACTGTATAAGGTATCTATGTGCAAAATTTCAAGTCACTAGGTTCAGCAGTTTGGGCTGTGCGTTGATATCTCAGTCAATTAGTCAGGACTTTGAATTTTATATATTTTATATAGATATCACAGGAAAACGGCCCTTACAGATAGTCAGCAATTGCTTGGCAAAATCTTGAGCAGATGGATCGTTCAGCAATGCAACTCTCATGTTTGGTGCCAGCTGAAGTTTAGAAGAAGCAGATTTGAGTCAAGCGATTATTTCATCGGCAGCAGTCAATCTTGGAATAACTGGCAATGTTTGGCGGAAATCGCCATGTAGGTAGTAAAATCATTGCGCCTCCAAAACATCTCTAGTCATTGCAAAGGTCTTTCAATGTTCTTTCAAGTGCTTCCAATGTGCGTTTGTGCGCTATTGTGCATTCGAACTAAATGAAAAACTTTGGCTGTTGCGGAGTGTTTCAGAATGTTACATTTCAGTTGTTAATAGTTTGAAGGTTTAAAGGCAATTTTAACGGTGTATGATCATTAAGCGTGAAGAATCACTTCATAGGCAAGGCGAGGGTGGCTAGCGCAGCGGTACATCTCTCGCGCCAGCTATCTTCGCATTTGGACTACACATCTGCTTACCATCAGGTGGAATGGAATCATTTGATTGAGCTTTTTATAAAAAAAAATCTATTTGTAAATCTGTTAAATTATTAGTAAATCAGATTATATTACAGTTTACGTTGTATTTATTTAGGCCATGACCTGTTTAATGTAATATATTCTTAAATATGTTTTACTTACGGCTTCGCTCGCTTTAGATAAAGTTTTATTTTCTTGAAAAAAAAAAGTAGCGTGTAACCAGACATCACGAGTGGTCGTCGAGGTCGTTCGAGGGTCGTAACTCTTTTTTAAAATTAATCAAAATTGGTTGAGCGGTTTAAGCGTGAAATTAAGTTTTATAATTTTACAATCATTTCTAACATAAACCACTCGACACTAAACAAAATAAAAAAAAAATTGGTTGTCTGTAAAGTCGGTTTACTGACGATAGTTGAACGTGACAACGTCTTAAGAAAATACTGATGGAATGGTAGCATTTTTCAAAAGAAAAATTTACTTTCATTTGTTTAATAGATTTCGCATTATAGTATGAATAAACTTGTAATAAAATCTCTTTGGCTATACTATTTGTATCTGGCTGGTTTTGGTATAATTGAAAGTTTAAATTTTAAAGAACATAATTCCAAATTCAAATTAGAGAATTAGATTCAGAGCGAGGTAGCGCCGCATGACGTCATGTTTTTTCGTGCGTGCAGCCGGCTCTGTCGAATTAAAAGACGTTGTCACGTCAATAAAAAATTAAATTCGGTTTAAATAGTTTTAACACTGTTTCTAGTGAAATTAAAGTATTATTTATACCAATCCTGCGCAGACGAAGACGCGGACAGAAGCTAGTAATATAATAACTAAGAAATTTAGGACCCAATGTTCTCTGAATTTAGTTACTTACCTATGTAAAATAAATCGAATACTTGTATTGATCAATTATTTAAAAAATATGACGGAACAAAATTAGCAACCTGTACCGCTGTATGTACAGGTGTCCATCTCTTGCCAGACATAAAGCATACGAATCAGATTACTATGCACCTTATGCGTAGGTAATATGGCTTCTTTTACAAGGACAACGTAAGAAACCGCTTTTATTTCGTAAAAGTGTGTACAATTTCAGTTATTTGCATTTCTTTCTTTTCAGTACAGCTAGAAAGAGAGCGATGAAATATCGTACTCACATCAATTATAACACATACATTAAAGGTATTTGCAACAACATTCACTAGTTACCAGTTCTAAATCGTATACCATAAACGTCTAGACAGCAATCGTGAAGGAGACGCGGGACGGGAGGGGGGCGGTGATGCCACCAAACTGCCATACACTCGTTTGGTGGACGCTGGTCTACTGCACGCTGTAGACAAACGCGGCATTTTCCTTCACATCAAATCGTTGTTCAGAGTTCTGAAAACCTTAAGCTTACTCGTCGGCAGAGACCAAAGTCAAAAACTACCTTATTTTGTCCTTGCCTTGTCCTTGCGTCCCAGCAGTGGGTCGAATTATAGAGGCTGTTATGATCTGAATTAAAGTGTTATTAATTTGTCCGTCCATAATACGAGTTGTTAATGATCTTTAATCCCTACTGAATAATTATAAATGAGAAAATAATTCTGTCTGTCTCTCTGTACGCTTTCGCGCCTAAACGACTGAACCGCTTTTGATGAAAGGTATGGAGATAATTTAAGGCTCTGGGAAGGACATAGGATAATTTTTGCCGCGATAATTGATGTAGAAGCGAGTGAAACCGCGGGTGACCACTAGTATTTCACAATTAATTGGTGTGATCATGTAAAAAAACTCTTATATATAATTCCCGTGTTACGTTTGTCCGGGATGAACTCAAAAACTAACAATCAGATTTTACCCTTAGTTTTTAAATGCGTGTTTTGTTCCAAATTGAGAGATAGGATAGTTTCCATCGTGATAAGTATTAGTCCTCATTTTTTTTACTGCAAATTCAATTTTATAGAGTATTATGAAATTACCAGAGCAACGCGGAGCCGGGACAGCTAGTGTATTATTTGACGCCATCGTGGTGGAGTGGTCAGTAACGCTGCCTAAACATCCCAGACCGCCCAAGGTCCGGGTTCGAGTCCTGGTAGTGGCAAATGTTAGTGTGATGAACACGATCATTTGTTCATGACGGTTCATGATGGTTGTTTATATATTTATTTAAGTGTATTTATAAAAAATCTAGATTATTAAGTATAATTTTGTCCGTTATTTAGTATCCATAACATAAGTTCTTAAAGATACTTAATTTGGGCTAGATAATTGGTGTGAGCGTAGAAATATTTTATTATTATTATATTATTATTATAACCATCCTGGCACAAGCTGGGCTGGAATCTTGTTTTCCAAAAGCTTCTGGCCAGTCCAACAACAACTTCCTTTATTGCCAAAATGATGCAAAAATATCTCTATTAGCGGCACAAAGAAGTCAATGTTGTACTACACAGAGATAAGTACTATTTTTCTTATCAGTTAATATAATTTTTCAACTCTAGTCTGCTAGTTAGAAGTGAGCTAACTCTTATCTAGGTTCAACGGCTTGCCAGCGATAAAAAAACCACATACAGTGATAGCTTCCTTTATGTAACAGACAGTATGGAATGGTCATTTGATTTATTACCAGGCATCCTAAGTAAATATATATTAGTATATAACACACTAGGTGCAACGTGCCTAGACGGGCAGCATTGGGACGGTCTCGGTGTAGTTGCGCTCACGTGCGCAGATCCCGAGCCGTCCCGTAATAGCGCACTGAAGATCAGGCCGGGGAGGATGTTTAGTGGGTATGGAGGGAACGGCTTTACCTCGAGTCCCACATATCCCCTGCGGTTGGCACCACCCCGCAGGGACGATGCGTAAATGCATTTGACTTCTCCGTCAACAAAAAAAAAGTATATAACACACTAAACACAATTCGCTATGAAATGTTATCGTAGAAGGCGACTAATGGGTCAACAAAGGGGTATTGACCACCTTATACTACGTCCACCAATCCGCATTGGGCAAGCGTGCCTGCCTAAACCTCTTTCGATACTAAGAAGAGGCCTTTTGTCCCAGCAGTGGGTCGAATTATAAGGACTGTTATGATGACACTAAACACTGAAATTACCAGTAACGCCTATTCTATTCTCATTTAATGGCATCGCGACACATAAAATTTACGAATTTTGCCCAATGTCATGTCAAAATCTAACTAAAGTAGAGCGAGTCGGTTAAATTTAATAAACTAACCCTAAATTGTTGAAACGAAAAAGTACTAGGAAAATTCTGTGTCATGGTTAAAATTTTAGCGGAGAATCGAACTCGCTACCTTTCGTGATCAGAGCGAATGCTCTTACTCTTATCTTCAGAGGACTGTAAGAACATGACTAATTGGCTCTATCTAGATTATCGATTTTTTTTTCGTTTCCAAATTTTATAACATTACTTTGGCACATTTTTGAAACATTTTTAATATTGCATAACGAATTTATTAACAAAAACATCTAAATGAGATGATTTCTGGACCTTCAAAACATCACGATCTTCATTATTTATAGTAGAAATAAAAATGTCACTAATTAATTTATTGTCTGCGTAGCATCGAGATAAGATTAGCAACGAAATAAATAGTAGGCACCTAAAACTGCGCTTTACTGAAGTAATCACTATACTTACACCTAAAAATGTTTCTTCTTCTTATCATGTGGTTATCTGGTACAGGTCAGCCGAAGCACGGAGCTAAATCGTTTTGGTCACCCATCCGAGTACCGACCGCGTTCTTGGTAGCTTAACTTTTGGGATCGTTGAGACTTATATTTTCTCACTTTCGGCAACCAACTTCCCGCCTGTCCCCTGCCATGATGATGATGAATGATAGCCTATACCGATAGCTATGCTTTTTTGTATCCATCATCATCATAATCACAGCCTTTATAATTCGACCCACTTCTGGGAGACAAGGCCTCTCCTTTTCAACGATGGAGGTTTGGGCAGTAGTCCACCACGCTTGCCCAATGCGGATTGGTAGACGGAGTATAAGGTTTGACCCCTTTGCTGCTCCATTAGTCGCCTTCTGACACCCATTGGAGGATATGAGGTGATGCTGCACTATTCTACTCTGCCGGCATATCGCGGCCATTTATGTACCCAAATGTTACTTAAAGCTTCGTTCTTCCACTTTTGGCATTAGAAGCGAGAAAATAGGTATGTATGTAAAAAGACGAAGCTAACATTGAAATAATTAGTAGGTACTTCAAAAGCATCAGACATCTAAAATTGAAGACGTAATGATGTAAGCTAGACTAGAAAAAGAAAATATTCTCCTTTTCATACAGGAAAACAGAACAATTAAATTATAAGTTAAATTATTTTATAAACAGCTTGTTTGAGTCATGATCACTAGAAGTTGAACTCTGCAAGGACAAGGCTAGATATTATGACCGAGAGTTCAAGTCGAGTTCAAAATAATGATTCGCAATTTGAAGGATAAATACTAGACAATAAATTATAATACATAAAATACTATGACACTCAAAAGGGTTAGGCAGAACTTAGTAGGCAGGGCACATTGCGAGGAGGACTGGCGGTCGTTGGGGAAAAGGTTTTCGACTGGCGACCATGTACCGGGAGACACGGCAGGCCTCTTTACAAGGACTGACGAACTGATAAAGGTCGCGGGAAGCCGCTGGATCTTCTGGGATTGCCTTGCTTGGCTGACATGATCATAATGTTTTTTAAACATGACAACAAATGAATTATAATCTTGAATACCGTTCTCAGTAATTTTGCACGGTAAAGAAATATTAAGAAGAACAGGCAGCTACGAACAAAACATTGCTCTATAGTTAACTTAAATAAAGCCGGTCAACGTAAACTAGATCGTGTTACTGGTAACGAGTAATAAAACTAAACCGTTTTTGTGTCAATATTATTGCTATAAGAAGATGTAACTTGGGATTTAAAATCGAATGTAATTTCATCTCATAATAACTATAAAAATTGTTTTTCCCTGTAGAAAAGTGAGTAAATTATATTGGTAACCGTATTTAAAAAAGGTAACTGTCATTTTTAATAGATTTTAACATTTACTAAACATTTGAATACGATCTTCGCAAATTAAGCTCGTGACGACAATAATAATTCGCAATTTTTTTATGTATAAATGTAAAAAAATATATTTTTAATGAATTAACCATGTCAAACTGTTTGAGTCATTGTTATTTATTACGTCATTAGTTGGTGTATTTTTCAAACATTAAAATTTTTGACCAATAAATAATATTGAAATCAAATATAATGTTTTATGTTTTAGTTTAATAATATTTATTCAGTACACATATAAGGGTATAAAACACCTTTAGGCAATATAAGTTTCGTCTCGTCTGCTTGCACAAAAGCTTGAATACAATGGTTAGACCAGTTGCAGCCAAAATGTAAAGATTTGGTCTAGAAGGCCCGATGCACCAGTTGTCCAAACCGGAATTAAGTTATACCTAAAGCAGTCGCAGACGGAGGGTTGACTGTTTTGAGACGAATTTAGACGTAGACATTCAAACTCCCAAATTGGGGACTTTAAATATTGCGTTATAGTATTCCAAGATTTTTGCAAAGAAATTCAATCATTATTAAGATTAAAAAATAAAAAATAATAAGGGCATAAATTGAAATTTTTATACATAAAAAATATAGAAAATGGTAATGCGTGTAATTTCTAGGTTTTAGAGTTTAGTTAGTTTGAAATGTATTGTAATTAATATATATTATCTGTTATAATTACTTTTTAAAATTAATTATACTGGGCTTAAAACAAATGTATTTAACTAAGACAATTATTCTTAATTTTATCTTCATAGTATTTATACTCAAACAAATGAATAAACATAACGGATATGGACAGTTTTGTATTTTAATAAAGTCATTCAAAACTGTTTCCTTGACAAGGCTGTCTCATGTTGCCATAACTATTTGTGGCTTTTAGGAAAATAATTTTAGAGCCATCTAAATATTTTTTGTGCAATGATAAATCTAATCGCTTCTATGACGTCTCGGGTTACCACAAATATTATTAAAGACAAATTTTGATGTTAGAATATTGACATTGAATTTATATGTTGAGTAGAACAAATCTATAAATAAATTGGATTCTCTGGAGAGAGTCTGTGGTTTTGAGCGACTCACATGACATGACGCATTTTGATTTGCGTAGTAGTCCCTCGATTTTGGAGTGCCTGAACTGGAGTGGTACGTCCATCTTACAGAAGACCTCACTCAATATAAATATTCGTAGTTTTGTGTCACTGTTGTTGAATAAGGTAACGAGAGCTCCACGGAATGGAGCTTAGAGTTGGCAAAGCGGCATGTTTCAATCGTGTATAAGCGTCGTGGCCGCGTTACATGACATGATAGGTTTTTATCCAACTTCCTGGTAAGAGAGTGACATGAAATTTTGTACTTGCTTCGTGAGGTAATAAAGAAAGTCACAGATCGCATATTAGGCAATCTGACACATTCTTTGCTTTACTACTTATTTATTTAAAATTTTTATAAAAATTGTTTTAATATTTTTTTCAAATATTTGGACATTCTATTACTATTATTTAACAATTAATGTACACACAAAAGGAGACATACATACACAGAGAATTTACAAAAGTGCTGCTTAGATCTAAGAGAAATCTCTGCCAGCAGCCTCATATGTGGGAGAGAGCTTATGATCGGTAGACGAGTGTCTAATATGATCTGCTATAAGCTACCGTGGCCAACTTGAAATCTTTGAAAAGATTGAGAACACAGGTCGCTCGCAGTAAGAAATACATGTGCAGGTGGGGCTACATCAGGGACAACCAATGCGAGTGTGGTGCTTCCCCGCAAACCATGGGCCATTTAATATCTTGCCCCGTATGTCCTGTTAATTGCACGCTTGAAGAGCTATGGAACACTGCTGATCCTTCGATTGGCAGAATTATGAGCGGAAAACATTTAATAGAGATTAAAACAAAAAACCATCGCAACGAAATAAGTCTAATATGATAAATCTCCGTTACACTTATTTGAAATGGAGAATATAGGAAGTATCATGCGTGTAATAACTTAATAGGGATGATCGTACATAGGGTTAGTTATCTTTGCAGTAACTGGAATCATCGGATTAACGCCGACGGACAGACGGATCGGGATTCTAATCGAAATTAAAGATTTTTTTATTACGCTAAGTATGTGGTTGTTTACCTGGACTGCTGAGACGATTTTGAGTGTAACATCTGTCCTGGTGGTTGGCTCGACATAATCTAATAAATATATTTAAAAGGTCTACAATATTTTCTAATGGTATTGTTTTTGTATTGGAATATAAGATATACTGACTGGGGAATGACGTGTGGCTCAAAAGCCTTGACAACAAAGCCATAACGTAAAGGAAATGTATACAATCAAGAGCAGTTTTTAAATCCCTTTTTCGATTAAATTTTGAACCTCGCTAGATATGTGGTATCTATTTATGCACTAACATTCTATAATTTGAATTAACGTTTTTAAAATAACATTATCTGGTCTCTTCATATTTTCAGTATTCAAACATGAAACGACTTTGGGGCATAAATGAGCCATCTCCTTTAATTGAAAAACTTAAAACTAAATAAGCAACTAATTTGAGGTTACTATATGACTTAGTCTGCTCCCTTTGTACACATATTAATGGATGTAATATTTATTTAATTATAAAGGACATAAAACAGATAACAATCATGGGAAAAAATAGTTACCCTAAACTTATGTCCTAATCTTCAACAATTCACACAACTTTTTAAAAATTTAATAATTCTTCAAATAACTTTCTTTGATCTTTAGTCGTTTTATAACTTATTTAATGTAATTCATGTGCTGTTTCTCGCTGTTTTCGAATTATTCTGTGAATAACGTTGTTGGTTACATAATTAGTAATTGTTTTGAAGGTTTGTTAAAAACTTAAGCATTATTATGTAATTGTTTGTTATTCCAATAAAAAGAAAAGAATAGGGACATCATAACGAAGTCTTCTCTAAGGTTTAAATCTTAGTCAAATGAATAACGAAGCTAAAAATAGGTTAACAATGTCTCTGGAGCGAAATACGCAAAACACAAATCTATTTCGGAATATAAGGAAAACTACTAGGTGCCTTATTTAAGTATTTGGTCTATTATTTTAGTCGACTACGTCTATTTCAACGTTTTGTTATTTTTCCTTAAGAGTTAGATTCATATAAACACTAGGGTCTCATTTAAACGCTAAAATTATATTTAGTATCGAATTTCAATGAGTTGGCTGGCTTGCTTCCGAGTAATTTTTTCACAGGCATAAAGCGATTAAAGGTCGTTGTACACTTATCAGGTCGGAAAGAGAACGCCTCTTTTGTAATATGAACGCTTTGGAACAGCGGCTACGAAACGGCTACAGATCTGAGCGCATCGCATCTTAAATAGGAGAAATAATAATTTTATTTATAAAAATCTAAATGTTTCTTGAGGTCGGTCCCAAATACAAGTGATAACGTTTATTACAAATATTGTTTGGCCCCGACCCAAAAAAACCATTAAGATTATTATAAACTAAATTTTTATTTCTCCGTTTTGAGTTTTGTAGGCGGTTTTTTTTAAATATAATTATTTTTTTTGCTTTTTAGTGTTTTAAGTTATAGTAATTTTCAGGAAACTATCTCGAGATCTTTTAGACAAATAAGGAATAGAACTATTACGATATCATCGACGTCAATTAAATAGGCATTATTAAGGATAACTCAAAAACTGCTCGTCAGATGTCGATCAAATTTAAATGGGACCACATGACAAGCACCAGCTTCTAAAAGTTGAAAGAATCTTCAAAATCGGTACACCCAGTAAAGAGCTATGAGGTAACAAACATAAAACAATACAATCGAATTAAAAACCTCCTCTTTTTTAAAGTCGGTTAAAAAAGATGCGATACGGTTCCTGATAAGTGTGTAGCACACTTAAGTCGCTGTAACGTAGATGAGTAGGTAGGGATAGTGACCATAAGTTATGCTGGTAAATACGCGAAGGAATGGGTTACAAAAAATGTTCTTCCAACCTGACCAGTACTGCGCTACAGGACACAGCAGCTTCTCACGACCTTCAAAAGTGGGTCTTTTGGTTAGCGGCCGCCAAACATGAATGATGAAAAACTACAAGAATCCGATTTTGAACGGCTGATATAAGTTTCGTGGTGCTCTGAAGTCATTACTCATCGAAGCAAAACAATAATATTACGAATCCAAGCACTATGAAGCTCTGGTAACCTTACTTATAGATAAAAATATCCCGACTCGTACTTAAAATATGCTATCAAACTACACCGAATAAAAAAACTTTCTATCCTAAGGCCAATAAAAAGAAAAGTTTACCAGGAAGAGATGGCTTTTAGAGCTCTTTCGCACAATTATTTACTATGTATTTTTGTATATTTAAAACTGGTTGATGTAGAATAAAGTTAAAGTCTATTCTGTTCTATCAAGTGCATCGCTTGCTCGTTGCCAGTCTTACTAAAAGATAATTTTAGACCGGCTATGTTAACAGTAATCATAGTCATCTTGAGAATGTTATAAAAAAAATTGGTGTAATATTATGCATATTTATAATTAGCAACTCCATTATATTTTCGCGGGAAATAGCACAACACCGTCTCTATAGTCACAGCCTATCTACCTATCTCTATTAGAAACTTTCAAAATTATATATGTATACTAATCACGATTAGTTGGCAAAATGTGCCCTTTTATACAATTATGTAACATATATTACACATAAATTTTATTTTTCTGCATTTCTTCTTTAAATTACCTTTAATTATACCAAACTCACATTCTTCCGTGCGTGAAATAGGCTTCAAAAGGGGTACTAACATTTTTCTTCACGTATTTATATATAGATTTATTACCCTTTAAATAATTATACATACAGCTATATTCGTTAAATTTTTTTGAGTGCACTTTAATTTTAGGTAAATTAGTAATCAGTGTTTTGCTTATTGAAATTATACTGATAAAAGAGCGTGGTTATTAATTAATCTTTGGACAATTATATTTCTTTATATTTATATTTTTCATATTATATGTTAAATATTTGGATATGTCTATAGAATAGCAAATTGGCAGAGTAAATGTTGTTTATATTTTTATGTTTGCGAACAATAATTTTATATAAAAATATAAGTAACACAACTTAATAGATAAGTTTAGTAACTATAGCACCATCAAATCATTCTTATAAGAGAAAATGTAGTAATCAAACGGTCTAATCTAACTTTTTAATACTAGATTTACGAGACAACTTCCTACTAATATTATAAATGTGAAAGTTTGTATTTTAATGTGTGCTTTTTATTTTTTCACACAAAAACTACTGAAAGGATTTTAATGAAACTACAATAATATTGCTCATACATCATAATAACACATAGGCTATAGTTTAGTACCTATATTATGAAATTGTCTTTATGTTAAAAACGTATATAGGTGTATATACGTATATAGGCTTGTGGTTGTGTTTTGGTCAAATAATGAGTAAGTAAACTAAACCTTATAATTTAAATTACAAATAAAGGATGTACAGTCAAATATTTCGATTTCGAACATGCTTACTAAGTTTTTCAGCTGTAATTCATGAAATAATATATTTATTCAAAGTAAATATTACAGAGTTGAAATTCACTAGTTATTATTTTCGCTAGAAATTAACGAATACTCTTAATTATCGCTGCAATAAAAATACTTTGAAAACATAAGAACTCTTTTATCAAACCACCTATTTTTCTTAAGAAACACTATGAAATCTTACATGAGAGATAAACATACAATGTATGTGTACAAACACTTTCATTGTTAGTATCAGAGATAGTACCATATAAAATAAGAGTTGAGCCATTCACTAAAGTAGATAATTGGACTAACCGTGCCCATTAATTTTTTCTAAGCATTACTTCATGGATAAGTAAGTTAGGTCACTTAAATAATATTATTTCTCGACATTTTTTTTTCGTATTTCAAAACTATTCAAAAAAATTAACATTATTATAAATGTAAATTTTATTGATATTCTTCTTATTTTCTGAATTCACCATTAGTAGTTAGAATTGTAATATGTTTCTATCTAAACGCAATTAAAGTTTAATTTGCACTTCAGAATGCTAAGAACTTGTAAATTATGTTATGTTTTTATAATAGAAAAGTAAGAAGTATTCTTAGAATGAAATTTAAATTGATTAGATCTGTATCGTAATAGTGACATAGAAACGTTTCAATCCGTAGCAACCGAACACCGCGGCAAAAGAAATGACAACACATTCTTCTAGGAAGGTGCTCGACGACTCAACTGGCAGACTATTGTACTAGCACTCGAAATTCAAATTAAAAACAAATTAATTATCATTCAAAATATTTCGTGGAAAAATAAAAACAAAAGTTTTGAATATCGAACCGAAAAAGAGCGCGAGTTTTGGAGAGTTTCAAGGAGTTTGGAGATCTAACTTTTTTCTAATTCGAAGAAGACAAGGAGTTCTTGTCACAGCCGTCTGTAATTAATCGTGGTGACTTATTTAAATAAGTGTGCTGGCGACAATACCGCGCGTTGTCCTAAAACGAGGTTATCCGATTCGTTCTAACACATTTTTGTGCAAATAATTTTATCATCATGGCACGACCTTGCTCCCAGATATCGCCAAATTTTGCTAGTTCTAACGTCACAGATAAAGCGAAATAAAAAAACTTACCTGTTTCTTTTCTAAATTAATAATCCCGGTAGACACTGCACTTTTGAATTAACAAACTAGAGTCGTGTTTAGGCGGGCTGCGTAAGTGCAATGTGTGGTGTCACGTACGGTATGCACATCGCGCGGTCGCCGGCGGTCGCCGACTGCCGGCGCGCACGCACGTTTCTCGTACCCCGCGCCCCCCTAAAAAATACGCCGCGAAAATATGGCGCGAGGCGATACGCAAAAACTGAAGGGGGTGCACGCCGTATCTCGCTGTGAGGCTGTATGCTAATCCATCGTGTGCTCGGGCCCTTTTTTCCGGGGTGGGGGGTGGGGATGCAATTAAAAAGCCGCGCGTGCGTGTGGGGGCGCGATTAGAAAGGAGACGGCAGCCGGAATGAGTCTGTCACCGTTTTTTACTTTTTTCTAGTCTGGAGCAGTGTAGGTAGAATCGATGCGCGTCTGCAAGCGGTGCCGGCCTGCCGCTTAATGAGCATGATTGATCGGAAATATGCCGCTTTTATTTTGAAACAGTTTTAATTTGAATTTCGAAATGCTACCATTTGCAGTCTGCTATCACCTTACTCGTAACTGGGATATGTGGGAGAAAAATAATTAATCAAATTGATACCTTACAAGTCCTTGATTGCAAATTATATATATTTTTACATATATAACAGTCTAAACTCTAAATCTATACGTTTAAGTCATGCATACAATAAACAGCATCAAAGCATTGATCGGCCTACTTAAATAACGAAATTAACGACAAAACTTACTTTCAAACATTTAACTTCGCGAAAGTTAAAACAAACTTTACAATGTAAATTTTCGCGCCAGAAAGATTTCGCGGCGACATTTTTATCCCCTAACAACTACGACGTCACATTAATTTTCTAAACCAAAATTCAATTTTCGAATTGACCAAAAAGTTCGAATGCAACGTCGGTCGTAACGTTTTTTTTTAATTTGCACAAAGGAGTTTGCACTGGCCCGTACTAGAATTATTAGCTATTAATCTTTGTAACTGGTTACTGAAGAGGTCGGATAGATAATAGTGAGCCCCCAAGGCGTGCAACGACGTGGACGCTGCAAGCTCAGATCGCTCGCGAGCTACGGCTGCAACCCTTGCGACCAACGTGCGAATGTGCCGCGCGGTTAGTACCGCGAATGTGCTCTGTGTTCAGATTTCGCTCATCGCATTTCGTCTTGCTTTATTACGATATTAGTAGTTTCTTAAATGCTAATTTATTAATTTCAAGTTTAGTAGTGAATTTTATTTTGAACTTTTAGTATTCTAAATTATAATTTAATATTTTTCAAATCGATGGAAACTTATTTTACGATATATTTTTTCGAGATGTATGACAAAGATACATACAATTATATTCAAATAATCAAGATCAAAACCCAAAAGGGGTCGAGCAGAGCTTCAGGTAACATTCGGATACACACGAAGCCGCATCTGGCTGTATGGGCCATCCAGTACCCCCAAAACAGTGACAGGTTGCAATCCTGTCGCCTATTATAAAGATGCCAATAAATAATGGTTTTAGGATATAAATTAAATATAAATGAGTTAACAAGATGCAATAAAAATCTATAATAATTACAACAGAGATATGTTATTAAAAATGGCGCGTAAAAATAAAATACAGCATCATAAGAAAATCTAATTTAAACATAACGCAAATAGTAATAGCTAGAACAATTAATTGCTATCCTGTTAATAATTAAGCCCAAGCAACTCCTTCAAAAAAGTTTAATACGAAATAGTTAACGACAATTTGTGGAGACGACTGGAAGAGACCTCTTATGGATAAGTCCACCCTTGCAAACTATGTACCTATGTCCCGCCTGAGGCATATGTCGATTTTTTTCAGTGCATTTTTTAGTATTAATATTTACGCGTTTGTAAACGCAAAAATAAAATTATTCCATAACTATGTACCTACTATATTTTTTCAAGTGCCATAAAGAGTATATTAAAAATAAATAGAGTCAATTTTATTATTTAATACAATATCGATTTTGAGTAGTAATTGTATTTTTAATTAGGATGAGCCAAATAGCATCGTTTGAATTTTTATACCAGCTTTTGTAGGTCAACGGTCTTAGAATGCACCTCTATTATTATTCAAACTAATTAATATGCAAGATCTATCTAATGGCGAGCTCGCTGTCCACCTCGGACTTCGCAGACCCTGCACCGGCATTACCATCACAATACCTCAGCCAAGGGTCGCGCTAATTGTCCGCGAGTAGAAATTAAAAAATCTCGTCCGGCGCTAATCAGAAACTGAGGTCTTGTTCAATGTATCCTTTTTAATGCTAATATTTTTTTAATTCACCAAAATCCCATGCAAATAATTTTACGTTTTCGTCAACTTATGAATATTTAACACCGAAGTGAATTTAACTTCCGGGTGAAATTATGCAGTTGACAAATATTTTTTGGAAGCAAAGTATTCATGCGAGCCCTCTAAATGTTAATTTGCACAAAATGTTACAAAGCACAGCACAAGCAGCCCCACTTACCTTTTCGCCGCGTCGTCTGCACCACGAAAAATATAAGTCAACAAAAACAATCAACAAAACTTCAACAAAGTGACTGGAGTCAATGTCCGGCGACGGCGTCGGCCGCCGATAAACAAACTGTGCCCGCCGACGACAAAATATTCACGAAAATACAAGATATTTAAAAAAAATGGAACGCCGGAATTTCCCAATTCGAAGTTTGAAACGTCCAATGAAACCGAGCGCGCAGACCGTCCGGCCAATCCGTCACGCGACTGCTCCGCGGCCACACACGCACGTGAGAAACTTTGCCCAAAGTTCGCCCGAAACTTTCGCCGACACGCGTCCGATAGTTGCGCGCCGCCGGTGCACGATCTATTCCAAACTTGAATTTTTTTGACAAAACCCGTTACTTGAAATTTAATTGCGGATGTTAATTTTTATTTTCGAAAAGTTTTTTTTTTCGGAGGCGTCCACCCGTCCGGTCGGGTCCGGCCGGTCTGCAATATTAACACGAGCCGCGTCCACCTTTTGTAATGAAACGTTCACACATGCTTCCGCATTACCGTCCCGATGCCATCAATAATGAAGCCGGGCGGGAAAAAACAAAACGGGGCACCTCTCCCGGCGAGGCGCCCGCCGACACTACAGCCTCCTCGTCAAAGATCAGAATTGCATATCTGGGTTGCGTTAATGAGCGGGGGTTGGGGGTCGTGGGGGGGTCGAAAAAGTGGCACCGCTCGCGCGCGAATATAAATTCATCGCCAAAAAATCATTACGCGGGGGGTGGTATTACGGGCGCTCGCTGCGCGGGTTCGTTCGTATAGTTTTTAAATCGGGCGTTCATTCGGTGGCGCGGCGCCGCGGCGGGCGGAGGCCACGCGACTGCACGCCGACGCAGCCTTCACCTAATGCACTATGCCCCACTATCACGCATGCACACTACGTTTTCTTTTAAAAAACTTCGCACGATTCAGAACTTTAACCCTCCACGGAGTTCGCGCTCCACGCGCGGCCCGCTTCAGAATCGAAACGGTCCGCGAGAAAAATGAAAAGCATAGATTGGCGCGAAATTAATGCGATCTAGCGCGGGAGATGGATTGATTTTTTTTAGAGAAAAGAGAGAAAAAAAGCTCCACGTGTATGCAAATTCGTCGTTTTCGGCGACGATCGTAATCAATTTGTGCGTAGGAAGCCCGCACACAGAGGCGGGCGCACACAGGCACGATCTGCGACTCAAATTAAATCTAATACAAAATTGCGTTTTATGTTCACGTTAGTGCGTGTGAGTGTGTGTAGGGGCGCACAATGCGAACTCGCGCCCGGTACACTCCACCGCACGATTGTATTAGAAAATTAGAACAATTACACAACATTACCTCCTTGTATTTGAACACTGACACATAGATAATTTTATACTGAACACTCTCACTAAAATAGTTTCCAAGCGAGCGGGCTCCGACGTAGCGGTCACATGCGTGGATCTCGTTGAAATCTTTTAACGTTATATATTATATCTTGTTTTGGGATTTACGTGACCTCCATTATAAGTTTTATGGAGTTACAGACGAATAATCGCAATAATCTGTGTATAGCAAAGTATAGCACATCTCAAAAAATTAAACAAAATATGTGGAAATCGCGACATAAAGTAAGAATATCAAACTTTTTCGTGATACAAGTACCAATTAATTAATAAATGCGAAAATTAAACGTAAGACCAAAGTGTCAATCAGTTTCCTAATTATCGCTAATTAAGAAAATCAAATGATTACATTATCAGAAGATAATGAAGCCGACTGTACTTTAAAACCCACACAAGCTTAATGTTAAAAATGAATTACTAACACAACCCCGAGCGCCCCCACTACACTCATTTTCATTTCGATGTTTTCGGGTTTTTGCGCAGATGGGGGGACCCCGGCCCCCACAGGGGGTGCCGCCCTATGAAAATAGGATATATTTTTATGTTTTATTTGCCCGGAAGCCTGTAGCTTAGTTGCATGTTTATTAGAAGTTTTTATTAGTAGAACAATGCGGGTTTGCGGCGATTCGCGATGACAGCACGGGCTGCAGTCACGGCATGTTTGTTTTCGATTACAGCCTTCGGTGCCTTCGGTTTGTAAACTACACAATATAAGTACGTCTGTCATAAGTAAAAACACTCGAAAATATTTCCTTTTTCATATTAAGAGATGGCAAACAAGCTTGCGGCCGACCTGGTGTTAGGTGGTTACCGTCGCTTATAGATACTTGCAATATTAAGATTTACCCTTAACACTGCAAGTGCGTTGCCACCCAGGGGACTAAGATGATATGCCTTCCATGCCCAGTAATTACACTGGCTACCTTTCCCTTCAATCCGAAACACAGCGAACTGCTTCACGGCAGAAATAAGAAAGACGGTGGTACATTTCCAGACGACCCTATTTAAGAGCCTACCTAGGTAATCTGTGATAATGAACTTTGAGGCGTACATTCGTTAGTCGAATGCACATTTCCGGTTTATAATCTTAGTTAAATTGCTAGCGACCCGCTCCGGCTTCGCACGGGTGCAATGGTTATGTATTATACATATAAACCTTCCTTAAGGATCACTCTATCTATTAAAAAAACCGTATCAAAATCCGTTGCGTAGTTTTAAAGATCTAAGCATACATAGGGACAGACAGACAGCGGAAGCGACTTTGTCTTATACTATGTAGTGATGATGTATCTTATAATTCTAGTAAAGAAATTAAGTGTAATTGTGACTAACCGATACTTATAAATGATTAGTATCGGTTAGTCACAATCAAGTCAAAACCATATATTACTAGTAATAATATATGTATTTTCACGAAGCCTGAAATAAAGTTAACCCTATTTTCTATTTTTGCGATTTGCAGAGAATACTTTGCGATATTAAATCTGATATGAACATACAAAAATTTAGGCTGGGAAATGCCCTAAGTTATGTTGTTAATCAATGCAAAATAGAAAAGTTTCTAACTTATATTGTAATTCAATGCAAAAGGAACAATTTTTCGTCAGTATCTCAAAGTTGCGGGAAAAAAAGAAGATTTTTTTAAATATTTAATTGAGGTAATTAATTAAGCGCTTGACATATATTTAATATTAAAATTCTAATTAATGATTTTTACACGTTCCAATTTACTTATAGATAAGAAGATGACACCGTTAATAATAAAGTTAGAATGCGGTAGTCAAAAAAATAATTAAGTTTATTCGTCTTATTCCCGGAGTGCCGAGTAATTTAGAGTAACTGTCCTGGTTTCTTGATTGTTAGTTCGTGGAAGGCTTTGTTGCGCTTAGGTGTCTATTTTTTGCAAGTGACAGGCTGGCATAACAGCCAGCAATATTTTGGGCTACTGTATAGCCCATACGGCTAGATGTGGCTTTATGTGTAACCAATTTCTCTAAAACCTAAAGCTCTGCTCAACCTCTTTTCATATTATGAGTGTAGTTTGTGTTTTTTTATGCATGTGTTGCTAAACATGTGAACCTAAACGAGGCCGCTTACAATGAACCTCTTAAGAAGGCTCAAAGTCACCCAAAGGGCAACGGAGAGGGCTATGCTCGGAGTTTTTCTGCGTGATGATATCAGAAATAAAGAAATCCGCAGGTCACTGACATAGCCCAAAGAATTTCGAGCCTTAAGTGGCAGTGGGCAGGGCACATTGCGAGGACTGACGGCCGTTGGGGCGAAAAGTTCCTCGAGTGGCGACCACGTAGCGGGAAACGCAGTGTTGGTGGATTGGCGATCTGGTAAAGGTCGCGGGAAGCCGCTGGATGTGGGCAACGCAGGACCGACCGGTTTGGAGATCCTTGAGGGAGGCCTATGTCCAACAGTGGGCATCTCTCTGCTGATAATGATCTACGTATTGTTGTTCTCATTAAAAATCTGTAAATGTAATTTAAATGATAATTTACGAGATCAATTTACGAGGTCTTTGTTCATACTTGACAGGGAAGAACTCGGTATTCTTACCCAATGTTAAGTGAGAGATGGAAGGTGGAAGCGATCTTCAATAATGCTGGTAATATTGTTATGGTACACAATAATGCCGGTAACGTTGTTATGGCACACAATAATCCTGGTAACATTGTTATGGCGATATTCTTTAATGAGTTGGTAAATAATTAGTTAATAAACTCGTACTCCCCTGGGTTCGAAGCCGACATCTCTGTATTGAATTCCGGTGGGCAAACTACTAAGATCTGGAGGCGGTTAAGTCCAACCTACGCGGTCCTTAAAGGTACCTTTGTGTTTATTTTTGGTGGACGAGAAACAATGATAAGATTAATTAATTTAATTAATCGAAATAAAAGACGTTCAGTCAGTTTCCTTGTTCAATTGGAAAAGATAAGTTCAAAAAAGTAAATGTTTCAAAAAAATTAGGAAATTCATTGCAGAAATAAAATGTCATGTAGTAATACGGTCATAGCCCCAAAATAGAATGAGCTAAGCTTTACACAAGCCTTATCTGGCAGCATTGGCCATGTAGTGCCTGAAGATAATGACAGGTGACTAGGCTGTCACCTACATAACATACCTACATCTATACGTACTAATATTATATACTTCCCCGATCACACTAATTTCTAGCCCAAGTTCGTATCATTAAAAATTTGTAAAAAAAACTTGTACCTACATGAACATGTGTTCATCAGACACACATTTGCTTTTACGAGGATTCGAACCCGAGCCGTTTGATATCTAGGTACCACTGACTATTCCACCACGACATACACAACATTTCATCATAATTTTTTTAGTGGAGACCCACCTGATGTTGGACATACGCTTCCCTAAAGACCTCCAAACCGATCGGCTTCCAGAGATCTTAACCAGATTGTCGCCATTTAAGGATCGCAATTCTTTGTAACATGTCGGTCACCTAAGTTCTTCTGCGGAATCTCATCATTTTTGATACGATTACGCCAATAACTGGCATACCCCTCGCCATTACCCTTTGAGTTACCTTGAGCCTTCATAAGGTATTAACACACTTATCAGACGCCTCTTTTTACTATGGGAAAGAGGCGATACGCTACGGTCCGTAGTCGTTTCGTAGCCGCCGTTCCGTAACGTTCACAGTAAAAAAATTGCAGTGGTCTCCCCTTGATTTTCTCGTATACCGGAAACGACTCAAAAGTTGATAGAAACCTTAAATTTTGATGTCATACATGCATGTTAAATTTTGGTCACCCATCCGATTAAAGACCGCGCACTTGGTTGCTTAACTTTCGTGATCGACGACTCAAAAGTTGATAGTAACCTTATATTTTGATGTTATACGTGCCTGTTAAATTTGATTGCAATAAGTTAAAGCATACTCGAGTTATCGTGCTAACGCACAGACACACACACATACATAATTCAAATCGTCAAAATTTCCAGTTCGATTTTTTTGACGATTAAAAGACTTCCTCTATACTACGTATACGATAAAGTAAAAAGTGGCGTTCCCTCTCCGAACTGACAAGTATGCTACGATCATTATAATAGACTGAGAGGTGGCAGGATTTTTCATAACGATCATGGAAACGGTTAGATTTACTTTTATAGTTTGTAGAGTAGTCCCCTAATGTGAATTATGTCGGTCTGGCTGCTCTCAGTGGTTGCAACTTCGAGTTATATAGCTTACAAGAGGCTTCATCGTTGCGAAAAAAAAACGATAACAGAAATGGTCAGTTTTAGTACCTATTCGAAGAATAACGTCTCCGCAGATGAAAAACGTTGGTCTGGCGGCTCTCAGTGGTTGCGTTTCAGAGTTATGATGCGCGAAAGTCAGTGCATTGTTGCGAAAAAAAAACGATAACAGAAATGGTCAGTTTTAGTACCTATTCGAAGAATGGGGTCTCCACAGGTGAAAAAAGTTGGTCTGGCTGTTCTCAGTGGTTGCTTTTAAGAGAAAAAAAAATAACAGTAATCAGCAAAATAAACAACTAAATCGAACAAATCCAAATTTTATTAATTAAACTTTTATAATTTTATCATCTTTGGGTAAAATCAGACATTAATCATTTTGTAGAATATTGCTAAGGCCTGAAGAGTTAAATATTTACTTATTTCCAATATTCTTTTAATTTTTATTTGAGCTTTTTCATTAGTCACATTAAAATCTATACTAAACCACAAAATAAAGTTTTGAATTCAGTTTTTTTATAAATATTTAGCTTTCAATTTAATATAATAAAGTGCATAAAGTATCAAAAATGATACTTGTTTTATTTTCATTTAAGAATTCATACTAATTGACTGATTCAATAAAACTCACATACATAAAATTCCTTTACCTTTTAGCTGTCTAAAAAAATGCAAATTACTCTCGAAATTGTACTTTTTATCCGGTCATGTAATCTAAATCTATTGATAAATATACTTAGAAAATTGAAAATGACGAAGGTATGTGTATATAATTGCTAATAATGCAATATTTTTTATTAATATTTGTATTGGTTGTAACATTTTTATCATGCTCTTGCTGGTGTCAAAAATGATACTCCATGCAGTTAGGCAATCTTGGTTATTGAGATTATTCTTTACGATATTTTCTATGAATTTGTAAGCTTTTGCTTCAATTTTTCAACATAATAACTACAAAAATAATATATGGAAACGATATACCTAGACGATTTGGTTACGCAGTCAGAAGGCAGCAATTACTCGGAAGATGATGCGGTATCAGATGACGTATATTAACTTTAGTTATGAGAAAATTAGTGTACCTACTATCTTACTCGTCAACAATTGCAAGCTGTACTCGAAGATGATCAGATACAGTGCACTTTGGAAAATCATGATCATGTTTTTTATAAATACTTAGCTTGCAATCATTACAACAGCTCATATAATGTCCCTACCGACGGGCTCGAACTTACCCCACATTTTTTTTTATTTATTGTCCTCTCTACATCCTCTCCTCTCTCCTTTTTATTTGAGGAGACTACCTACTGCCCCTAATGTGGGGTGTAAACATTAGGCCTTAGTCAACCACGCTGGCTAAGTGAATGTTGGTCGACTTCACATACAACCTAAGAATTTCTTCATAGGTGTGTGCAGGTTTGCTCACGATGTTTTCCTTCACCGTAAAAGCGTCGATTAAACGTACATAATTATGAATTCAAAATTTGAAAATACATTGGTACGTGGCGGTTCGAACCAGTGCCTCCTGGGTGGGAGACAACGCCCTTACGCACTACGCCATCAACGCTTCTGTGGTGCAGTGCGTAATGATGAAACGAAAATTATGTATTAGGTTGCATTGGCTTGTAATATAATCAATTAATTATTGGGTAAAATCACAGGTTCATCATAACTTTAACTGAGATTTATTTATCAACTTAGATAGATTTAACTTAGATCTCTTAAGCTTCGAAATCTTCTTCGCTACTTAGGCACGTAGATGAGGAGTCTATAATGTAATAATATAACTGTAAAGTTTGATAGAATTGTTCAATTTTGCATTTGGTTTCATTTGTCAACAGAGCATCGCAACTTAGCTCAAATATGTATCAAATATCTAGATAAATTTAACTAAAAATCCTCCAAGCTATCCATTGCCAATTTAACATGGACAGAAAGAAGAAGACGGCAAATGTGTTCTTCTCTGCTATGCAGGGAACCGACTACCTGATAAAGTATCTGATGTTACTGTGACGGAGTCAGAAAATGACAATATTTCTGGTCATGTCAGCGGTAAGTCTTATACCATTTACGGGTTTATAGATAAAAATCTTTAAAAGGCATTTTACGCATCTAAATCATAAATCTCAAGAGTTCGTGTCCTTATGTTTTTTATATAAACATATGTATAATAATTTTCATATCATAATATTCATATTTTTTTTTATCAAACCTTACAGTTATTTTATCACTAGACATTCCTTTTTTTTAAAAAGCGGCTGTTCCATTGAGTGACTTTGGCTAGGTCGCCCTCTGATCGAAGGGGTATGAGTATTTGCACAGGGTATCTGCAAGTTCGATCTAAAGTTTGCCAATTTAGGATCTGCTTAGGGTTTACTTGTTTCCTGGTACAAAGTGACCTATACAAAACCCATGCATTGATGACTGACAAATCTACATGGTGGAAGAAAATGGCCATACTATTTTTGGACTTCATAGGATTCCTGTATCTTCACAAGTCTATAAAGTAAACTCCACCCGTGGGCGATGATTCCCTTACGACTTTTGGGCATGGAATGGCCCTCTTCCATTTCTCAGCTTTTTCATACCTGTCACAGATCCTACAGATATGAAGTTCTAGTCCAGTCTATACAGTAAATCCGGGGAGAAAAACATGAAAATAACTGATAAGGAGTTGTTAAAGCTCTAATGTCATCCGGAAAAGTGGTAGAACCTTTGAATAGAATCTGGTCTTCAGAAAACAACATTGACTGCTTTTTCCACCTAAGTTTTGAGCATATAATGATTTGAAAAATAACACAATTTGTGCCACTGTCTGAAACATTTTCACCTTTATTTACTAAATGAGTATCAGGGGGATCCAAATCATGGTCATGAATAGTCATGATTTTCCAAAGTGTACTGTATCTAATCATCTTCGAGTACAGCTTGCAATTGTTGACGAGTAAGATAGTAGGTACACTAATTTTCTCATAACTAAAGTTAATATACGTCATCTGATACCGCATCATCTTCCGAGTAATTGCTGCCTTCTGACTGCGTAACCAAATCGTCTAGGTATATCGTTTCCATATATTATTTTTGTAGTTATTATGTTGAAAATTTGAAGCAAAAGCTTACAAATTCATAGAAAATATCGTAAAGAATAATCTCAATAACCAAGATAGCCTAACTGCATGGAGTATCATTTTTGACACCAGCAAGAGCATGATAAAAATGTTACAACCAATACAAATATCAATAAAAAATATTGCATTATCAGCAATTATATACACATACCTTCGTCATTTTTAATTTTCTAAGTATATTTATCAATAGATTTAGATTACACGACCGGATAAAAAGTACAATTTCGAGAGTAATTTGCATTTTTTTAGACAGCTAAAAGGTAAAGGAATTTTATGTATGTGAGTTTTATTGAATCAGTTAATTAGTATGAATTCTTAAATGAAAATAAAACAAGTATCATTTTTGATACTTTATGCACTTTATTATATTAAATTGAAAGCTAAATATTTATAAAAAAACTGAATTCAAAACTTTATTTTGTGGTTTAGTATAGATTTTAATGTGACTAATGAAAAAGCTCAAAAAAAAATTAAAAGAATATTGGAAATAAGTAAATATTTAACTCTTCAGGCCTTAGCATTTACCCAAAGATGATAAAATTATAAAAGTTTAATTTATAAAATTTGGATTTGTTCGATTTAATTGTTTATTTTGCTGATTACTGTTATTTTTTTTTTCTCTGAAAAGCAAACTCTGAGAACAGCCAGACCAACTTTTTTCACCTGTGGAGACCCCATTCTTCGAATAGGTACTAAAACTGACCATTTCTGTTATCGTTTTTTTTTCGCAACAATGCACTGACTTTCGCGCATCATAACTCTGAAACGCAACCACTGAGAGCCGCCAGACCAACGTTTTTCATCTGCGGAGACGTTATTCTTCGAATAGGTACTAAAACTGACCATTTCTGTTATCGTTTTTTTTTCGCAACGATGAAGCCTCTTGTAAGCTATATAACTCGAAGTTGCAACCACTGAGGGCAGCCAGACCGACATAATTCACATTAGGAGACTACTCTACAAACTATAAAAGTAAATCTAACCGTTTCCATGATCGTTATGAAAAATCCCGTGACCTCTTAGACTATAAGGTAACATTTGCTTACACATAAAACTACATTTAGCAGGTAGTACCTCTTTATAGTGACAGCTTGCCAGCCGCACCACCCCTGCGACGACGGTACTGTCTTTCCTTCACTTGTTTTTCAGCTTCCAAGTACAGAAATATAACATATTAAGAATTTAAATTACAATGAGCGCCCACGTTAATATTATATTTATATTAGGTATATCGACTTCCTATTATTATTCGCCTATTTATGGAACAAGTATTTACAAAGAGAAATTATGTTACCTATGGAGTAATATTATACATCGTGTTTTAGAGAAGGGGTTCCCAAACTTTTTTTATTGTGACGCCCTTAGGAAGTTGCCATTTTTTGCGATTAATTTTGAATTTGAAAATAAAGTTCAAAAACAAGACATAACAATAAATGACAAGAAGTATTTGTTTTACTCTGTTGGCTGGCTACTAATGATAAATATGTGCTTGCTTTTCTGATCATAAATATTCTCAAAACATGGCTCAACCTTGGAAATCGCTATACACATTTCTTCTAAGGACTCGCTCGCATTGCACTGACAGCCAATCTATGTGGATTGCCCCAGTTCATCGCGACGTACAGTTTGGGAAACCCTGTTCTATAAGATACGCATTATCTTTACAAAAGGCTTCTATAGCTTTCGAACCGCCTCAGGGGTCTAATGTTTCGTTTACGGGAAGTAGATCCAAATTTGTACTTTGTAAGTTGGTTGGTGGTAGGACTTTTTCCAAGTTCGTCTGGCTAGTTACCACTAGCTTATCAAAATCTGTCGTCTATAATAATATCCTCGGTAACACGGTGTAAATGTATGTTGTATATACTGCATTTATAATACAAAATACATACACAACACATATATAAATACATTGTTACAAAGGCCGCGAAATAGGCAATTGCAGGTCGAGTATGAGTTTGAGCCGCAGGCGAGGACTTTACTAATACGATAGAGGCAATTGCCATTTCCGCCGAGGCATATAAGAATATCTACTTTTCTCAAAAGAATGCAGGACAATAAAACATACCTTTGTCGCTAAATATTTATCATCTGGGGCTTTAATTAAAAATTGCTTTATGTATTTGCCTTTGAATCCGGTTGATTGTCGATTAAATCTGGTAGAGTACAATCAATCTCCATTTCACTCTCTGAACCGTCGGAACTCATTTTAACTATTTTAAGAAAATATATATTATGTATGTAAATAACAAATCAAGACGAATTTTCAGCTTTGCCGCCAATTTTCTATTTATCACCAGGCAAACGCATGTATGACTATACAGCCACGTGTTCCTTTTTCGAAAATACTGACAATATTTTCATGCATGTTTGAGAAAAATTTGTTACACCAATAAAATAAATACAATTTTATTGTTTCCAAGACGGACTTATTTCTAAAAGACATCTCTTCGAAATTGGAGCGTCCAAACTGGAGCGGTACTAAGGTAAGAAGCTTTCGTGATGAGGAATTGGTATATTATTCGTTGGTAGATTTTTGTCTGCAATATAGTATACTATTTTGGGATAGAACCTACAAGTAAAATGTGCAAAAGGCCTTCGTTGTCCAAAAAAGACCTTACAGAACTATGGTTAAGATTAGACATTATTAATTATTTGATGACTTGGTTGCATTCGACGTCTCTTTATTTTTCTCTTGATATTTAAATAATAAGGTGCAAGGGCTCAATCTATATCTACTATTTGCACCAGCCATCCTCATCTTGCCGACTTGCAACTTACGTTTTTACGCTTCTTTTGGAGGACTTAGTATTGTAAGAAGGATCCAACACGTGTGTTGACAAAGAATTCCATTTAAGAATTATGTAACAGAGAAACAAGTTGCCCAATTTCTTTGTTCACTTTAGAAGCCACAGAAGGCAGTAACAATGCATGCCAGGTCGCGTATTAGAAGGACAGAAAGAAGGTGCGTTTAGGAAAAAAGAACCTAAACACGCAGACGATATAACACGATGAGTGACGTAATATCTAGAGAAAAAAACAGAAGAGTTAACTATTCATTAAAACCAATGCAATGAGCCCAAACTCATTGAATTTGTTTAATGAATAGTTTAGATAGATAATGAGCAGACTTCTGTAATGAAACAGCAATACTCTCTATATTGAGTACAGTGACAGATTTTATCTACACTCATGTTTTAATATTCGAACTACGATTTCAAAGGTGAACATAATATTGACATACTTTTTAACACTGATAATTAAAAGGAAAATTAAAAAATCGGGAGTGGTCTCCCGTCGATTTTCTCGTCTACCAAAAACGACTCAAAAGTTGATAGAAACTTTATATTTTGATGGCATACATGCATGTTAAATTTGGTTGCAATAAGGTGAAGCATACTCGAGTTATCGTGCTAATGCAGACACACACACAGAGACATAGTTCCAAAAATGGTATTGTTGGACTCAGGGAGGTCCAAAACGTGTAAATCCGTCAAAATCTCGAGGACGAATTTTTTGACTACTACAAGACTTCCTGTATACTACGTATACGAGTAAAAAAACAAACTGTAACTTAATGACCATTATATAACACCCGTACTACTAATTATATTCGTCTTCTTTTTTTAAATTAATAGCGACGACACATTAAAGATTTTTTTGAAAGAATATTTTGCCAATGTCATGTGAAAATGTGCTTAAAGTAACAGACAATTGTACGGTAGATTGAGGAAAATGGAGTCTCTCAACACGTATTTTTACAACAAGAACTCGGAAGAAACACCTTTTCATTATATTACCTACAACAATTTTTCTTAAAAAGAAACTTAGAGAAAAGCGTTGTGGACAGCCTCATTGAGTTATTAGTTGAAACTTTTTTGAATTTCTTGTCCATACGGGAAGGCAAAGGGATCTAACCCATACATAAAATTTTACTCCACCAGATATTTTTCAAAAAGCAACGAATAGTTTATTTCCAGAAAAATAATGAGCGTGCTTCTATCAAAGTGGGGTTTTATTTTCTTATCGTCATGATCGCATCGTGATCCAGAGCAGTGATATCAATCAAATCATAGCTTACTTCCTTGTTCAGTAAGCCGATTGTAGTATTTTTCTGCTTAAATATTTTTCGGGATTTCAGAGTAGCTTCTATATTAAAGGTTGTTTATGTTGATGCGATATTCAAATGGTTTGAAGCAGGGGCGGTCTCATAGTAAAGGCATTTAAGCACTGCCTACCTCAATATATTACTCATACACTACTATAAACTATACGTCCTTCCTACCAACAAAATAATGCAACCTATAGGCTTCGGGCGCCCTGCGTGTAACGTATACATACCTACACCTACGTGCCAATATGCGCGGTAAGCACTAGTTTCATCTGCTTGTAAAAATCACACACACTACAATATTTTTTGACTTGTTCAGAAACACACAACGATTGACAGTATTAAACGACAAGATTGAAATGTTATAACTAGCAGGTATTATAACTAGGAAAGTGACATTCTCAATTTAGCCGTATTAGGTAGGCTGACCTACTCGACCTACTGTGATTATCAATTTGATATTGTTTAGGATTGCGATTAATTTATAAGATTATTTTAAAGTACTTTTATCAATAAATAATGAATTACGAAATTTAAGTAGCCTTTCGTCGCATAAAATACTAGGAATAAATTTTATTAAATAAAAGTATTCGCAAGATTATTCTCCAGTACTCCATAGGTGGCGCTAGTGTCGATGAATAAGAACCGTCAAGAACAAAGCAAGTACTTAGTTTTAATCTTAATATTTACTTAAGATCTTTTTAACTAATTTGAATTTTAAAATTCTTTTTATATATTGTTATTTCACTTCACTGTTCTAAAACACTCCTTGACACGATTAACTTATAAAAGTAAGGAAATAGTTTTAAAATGAATGAATACGCCAGCGCCATAGCGCCAGCCGTTTTTATAATCCAAATCTTTATGACTGTCAGTCATGTCACTCAAGCGCGCGAATGTTAGATACTTTTTTAGTGCAAATCTTAATTTCTTTACAATATTTATCTACTTATAAGTGTTTAATGGTGTTGTGTTGTGTTGCGCATTTACGACGATGGAAAAATTGCAGTGTTCCTAATGTTCTGATAATTCAATTTGCTTAGAAAAACTGTGTAAGAAACCCAGATTTCATAGGTAAGATTTTTTTTATTTAAAGATAGGTAGCTATTTTTATTTATTTACAAAAAACTATGAAACTATTACACATTCATCGAATTGACCCATCCTGGGTTCGCCATTCGCAAAAAGGACAACCTGAAATATATTGTTGTAAGTAATTAATTGTTTTTAAGATTTTATTTTCTACTAGCGGCCGCCCGCGAATTTGTCCGCGTGGACTTTAGAATTTTTATCATCCTGTAATAACTATGCATGGAACTATACATGTAAACCTTCCTATTAAAAGTATTGAAAATTACATTAACATCTGTTGCGTAGAAAAGATATAAACGTAGGTGGACGCGAGTGCGACTTTATTTTATACTAGTTAGGTAAAGATTTCCGCGTAGCGTTTCAGATTGAGTTTTAGAGATCTAAATACCTACCTAATGTAAAAATTAATGCACGCCACTGGTTTGAAGGTTGTTGGTGTATTACAAATAACCCTGTATGGTTTCGTATAAATTAACAGGCGAGCCGACGAATTTTGAGCTAAAACAGCACTGCCTACAAGTTTTGTCTGCTAAGGTTACTCAGCCATTACTTTTGAATAAAGGCTCAGTTGCGATTAAGAATAGTTTAGGTGAACTCAACAAATTTATTTCTAAGAAACGTTCGTAGTGTACTATTAATTACTCAATTCATGTTTAAAGTCTGATAGTTATTCATTAATAACGAATAAATGTTTTAGTAGACGATGAATCAAGAAACTCAACCAGTATTATTCCTTAATTTACAAATCTATTACGTAACCAGTTAAATTCTATAGCACACGATAGCTTATAAATTCGCAGAACATTTCTCGTGACCAAGGTATAAAAAAAGCTTGTGAATACATACTCCCCCTTCTACTCTGCTAATCTTCTGCTCTGCTCCTAATATATTTGGTGTTTTTTTTTTTAGGTTTTGTTTTATTTTTGGGATTTTGTGTCGTTTTATTGGACTTAGGTACTAGTTAAAGTTGCTTAGGTAAAAAATATATTTGGTGTTGGTGTAACATATCTTGCTGTCGACATCAACAATCTTATTACTATAGTTTTTTGGGTTAAGGGGCTGTTTTGGGGAGGATCATCTTTGGATTTTTTTTTTCTATCGAGAAAATTGTTATTAATCGTGTTTTGGCTCTAGAGATTGTCTTTATTTAATAGTCAACTATAACATATTTGAAAATGAGCACAATAGTTGGAAGAGAAGTATGATAAAAATCCAATTGAAAATGTTGAATATTTGCGAGGTAAGCAGCTACCTTAGCCTATAGACGCTCTCAACACTGACGTGATAAACGCACGCTGCCGTTTAGTCCCCTTCTCTACTCCATGAAGCTCTGGCGACCTTATATACGAGTAGTAGATTCTTTCGATTTCAAATCAAATATCACAATTCTTGTGGTTTGCTTCTTTGACTTGCAAAGCTTTTAAAGTTCCATACAAGATTTTCAAAAGTTTTCAAGACCATTTATTGATGAACTTATCTTTCGTTCGCAATATGGATAGATTGTGTAACGCTATGGTAAGGAAACAAACAGTGGCAACCTCTCCAATATTAACATGGAAATTAGACAAATAATTTTGTTTTTGCGCAATCAATTTAACTAGATATCTTCGCATTAAACGTATTTCTTCACTTTCGCAGTCATCTGTTAGACTTTATTATAGAAAACAAGAAGTTTTACAGTCCTGAGTCATTCAAAGAAGGCGTGAAGAGAAACTTGAAGGTCAGCAAGGTGAGGGTGGTTTATCTCTGGCACCAGCTATCTTCGCATCTGGACTCCACTACTGCTTAACATCAGGTGCAATAGAGTCTTTTTCTAGATCTTTCTGTCAAAAATAAATAAATTAAACAATTCTATTTTCGTTAAATTAAAGTTTTCCATTTCCTCACTGCTTCCCTTACGAGCGTGCTACGAAATGCTACGCAGTATTGCTACGGTGCTACGCAGTGCGTGAGGCGAACTAATAATAGCATACTATGACGACACGTATTTGTGTATTCTGTTGTAGTATTATAGACCAAACGGCTGATAGTAATACAGTTATTAAATCAGTAGTACGTTAGGTAGCATTGTTAGCATCGGATAATCACGAACGCAATGTCTTTAAATCTAATAAAGCCATCTATGAAGTTTTAGTAGGCTAGACTTGTTTTTTTTTTGTTACGAGATGGCAAACAAGCTTGCGGCCCACCTGATGTTAAGTGGTCACCGCCGCCTATAGACACTTGCAATATTAAGTGTAAATCACTTAACACCGTAAGTGCGTTTGCCATCCTGGGGACTAAGATGATATGCCCTCCATGCCCCGTAATTACACTGGCTACCTTTCACTTCAATCCGAAACACAGCGAACTGCTTCACAGCAGAAATAAGAAAGGTGGTGGTACCTACCCAGACGATCCTACATATGGATCTACCACCTAATAAACTTGTGAATGATCTTTACATTATTTATCTATAAATTAATACGAGAAATTAAACTTTGTGACCCTTATATTAATACGCAAATAAAACACTTTCCTACCCCTTTTTAAGCATATTGCGCGTACGGAGAAGTTTTATATTTGGCACAATTAAAATTCAAATAGAGAAGAAGTTCGGAAAATAAAATTGGCATATAATAATTGGCATGTTATATGTATATAAATAACGATTGAATAAAACAATTGGTACTTTTTGCTCACTAATCGGCCACTAGTTTACACACACGAGCCAAGATCGCCAAATCTTTAACAATTCGACCTACCTGATGCCAGTGCGTTGCTAATTAAAACCATAGAAGGCCAATCGTTAGATTCTTTAATTACTAATTTTTGTAATTTATTAGAAAGCAAAAAAGAGGAAAAACCAGCCTGAGAGATGATAAAGCAAAAGATATTATTAATGTTGAGATGACGGCAAATGAAATTAGCAACAATTCCAGCAGATGAATATAAACTTTAAAGTTACTTGTTTAAAATCTATAATCTTAAAACTACGACTAGTTTAGAGAATTTCATACTTATGTTAAGAGCGTGTTTAGGATGATCAAGGTCGCTTGACCCTTAGGGTGAAAAGTTAATCGACGCTTTATACTTTTAATGGTTATTAGATCTTGTAATTATTTTGCATATTATCTGTAATGTATGTTTTAGAAAACGTACTTTTTATACGTTAGAGAAGATTCCCAAAGAATGTGGATGTCAGGCAACCGGCCGGTCGTAGTAATTCCAAAACCTATCAGTATTGTCGATATCAAAATATCAAAACCTATCAATATTGTCGATATCAAAACATGCTATAGCGATCCCAAATATATATGGGGAGCAAGGTTTTAGAAAGAAGAAGAATATGTTTGATAAGACACCGTCTTGGCATCTTATCAAACATATTTGATAAGACACCAAGGTAACTTGGGTAGCAGTGTACGCTGCCTACACATCAAGCGGTTCGGCTCGAGTCTTCATAAGTAATTAGCAAAGTCCATTTGAATAAAGAGCTTATTGATAAGTGTCAGAAAACCACACACTGGGCAACTTTCTGAAGAAATACGTTATGTGTTCGTAACAAAATATAAACGAAAATAAAAATGAAGATACATGCATATTATCATTAAACATTTAGTTACACATGAAACCACATCTGACAGTATGAGCCAGTACCTCAAATAGTGACAAGTTGCCAGCCTAAAAATGGGCTACATACCCAAAAAGTAAAGACAATTTTGAACCGACAAACAAAAGACTCGGTGGTCGAAGCCTTGGTGGCGTAGTGCGTAAGAGCGTCGACCCCCACCCGGGAGGCACTGGTTCGATCCTAATCGGCCTAATCGCCCCTAATGTGGGGTAGGCTCGAGCCTATCCCACATTAGGGGCGATTAGGCCTTAGTCAACCACGCTGGCCAAGTGCGGGTTGGTCAACTTCACATACAACCTAAGAATTTCTTCATAGGTGTGTGCAGGTTTCCTCACGATGAAATCCTTCACCGTAAAAGCGTCGATTAAACGTACATATGATTTCAAAATTTGAAAACACATTGGTACGTGGCGGGGATTGAACCAGTGCCTCCCGGGTGGGGACATTATATGAGCTGTTGATGATGAAACAAAGGACTACAACTAGGATAGATACCCTTAATACCCTTAACGTCAGCAGTCCGAGGAAATAAAAAAATCAAAGTATGACATGAAAAATATATCTGATATTTTATTTTGAGCTACGCAACAATTTCTTGTATTTCATTTTAAAATTTGGATTTTATCCTTTCAAACTGGCAATACAACGGCCGCTTCATAGTCAAACATATATTATTTACACCATACGTATATCAAATCAGCATATACGCACAAGACTGGCCCAATAAAACATTTTACAACATAACCGTCTACTTTTTGATAGGCCTCTTTTTATATAATACGATAAATAATAAATGCGTCCGACTGTACTGCGTGCGATAAAAACAAAAATAGCTGGTAAAAACTCCATATGGCGTGTATGTGTGCCACCCACACGCGCGCACCAAATGAGTAGTCATTTTTCCACCAATGGACGTATTATTGGAAAAACTACGGAAATGAAATTATTATAGGTGCCTCCCTCCGCCTGGTCTGTGGCATTTTATATATTTTTAAGGCCGTACATGGATAATATATAATGACGGGATGATGACTGGGGCGTCCTAACTGAGTTTTAAATAAACGCTTTATTTCATGCACATAATGAGAAATGGCTTACAATGGCGTTTTGTTATGGCTTTTTTTGTGTACGAAGCTTAATGGCGTAGTGTGATAAGTTTTTTTTGTTCTTGACAGGGAAGTTCTTATGGTCCTTATTCAAGATGATGATTGGAAGCGGAAAAGAGCTTCACTTAAAAACCTCAAGCAGTGAGGGCTTGGCTGTCTTATCAATAACCGTCGGTGATTCTCATAAGAAAGTTCAAGGTCACTCAAAGCGCAATAGAAAGTGCTGTGCTCGGAGTTTCTCTGCGCAACCATATCAGAAATGATGAGATAAGTAACGCACCTACCTACATAGCCCAAAGAATTGCGAACCTTATGTGGCAGTGGGCAGGGCACATTGCGAGAACTGACGGCGTTGGGGCGGAAAGGTCCTTGAGTAACGGACGTGTATTGGGAGCCGCAGTGTTGGCCCCCCACAAGGTGGACCGACGATCTGATAAAGGTCGTGGGAAACCACTGGATGTAAGCAGCACAGGATCAATTGGGGTGGAGATCCTTGAGGAATACCTAAGTTCAATAATGGGCGTTTCGTAACTGATGTAATGACAGCGACTTTACAAAGATGGTATTAGCAAGCCAGGTGGCCGAGAAAGACCTAGCACCAATCAAACCGAACATTATAAATTTCTCTCGTTGTCATCAACCCAGGTGTGTAGAGTCTGGTACTGTAGGCGCCCAAAGGCATAAAGCAGAAGCATAATAATGCATGTACCATAAACCTATATTTTATTCAGAAAATCAAAACTAGATCTGCTTACCTTTATATGTCTGCCACTTAAGCCACCTGAAAAGATAAGCAAAACAATAATTAAAATCAATACGAGAGGAGAATTAGCATACATCTAAGTAGGTACTCGTACGTGCGTGCGTTAGTACGCAGAAACTTTTACGTGCGTGCGTGCGTCTATACGTACTCGCGTTGACAGCTTTGTTTTTACCCTCTACACTGCAGACTTCTTGCAGATAATGTTAATCTTGTTCTTTACGAAAAACTTCTCTAAAACTTTGTTCTTTACGAAAAGGTAAGAATCAAACTGTCGATGCTTGTATGACCTTTCGCACGCACCCACGTATAAGTTTATACGTATTTACGCACGCACGCATGTTTACGGACTAAGTCTAAACTTAATGTTACAGTACTCGCTTACCATCAGGTAGAATGCAGGAAAAGTAAGAAGATCTTGCGCCTGTTGGTAATTGATTACCGTAGCCTAGATGTTTGCGTACTTTTGCTCGCTTGTAACTTTGCCGTTTAAAAGAACTGTTTTCAATGAATACATACCTAATTATTTTATTTCAATTTAATGATTTTAATGATCTAAATATAAAGTTTTGGGATTCATCTTATATATTAAATTTTATAATAATACAGGCAGTACTTCTGGACACGGCCCGTATAGTGAGGAAGTTCCTGTCTCTAGATCCTTGACCACCGGTAGCCGGGACCCTGACTTTGCTACCGATGGGGAACTGCATTTTTATATTTTTAAATGTTACACATTGTAAAAATTTAATATTTAGAAGTATCATTTTGTAAGTGTTTTAAAAGAAATAAAGGGAATAATAATAACAATGAAGGCAGTACTTCTGGACACGGCCCGTATAGTGAGGAGGTTCCTGTCTCTGGATCCTTAACCACCGGTAGCCGGGACACTGATCTTGCTACCGATGGGGAACTGCATTTTTGTATTTTTAAATGTTATATTTTTTAGTGTTTATACATTGTAAAAATTTTATATTTAGAAATATAATTTTGTATGTATTTTAAAAGAAATAAAGGGAATAATAATGAAATAAGTTAAATACGATACTTAAAGACACCACTGACGAAATTCATGACATTGGCGACAGACAATAGATGCAAATAACTGTAATTGGATGAATATTTGTATTAAGACAGCTGCTATTTAATCCGTTTTAATAATTCGTCAATGCGTATTAAATGTTAAGGCTTTAGATTAATACCTAAAGATTGTTATGAAAAAATGTTCATTTAACCAAAAAAAAAATTAAGCTAACTTCCGTTAGTTCTGTTCTAGAACGCGTATCAAATGTGGTCCTTTAAATCTTATCAAATAGGAGTAATGGACGTGAGTTTTGATGTATAATAAGGAGCCATTTAAATCTACACGTGTGTCACAAATCCCATAGTGGTGTCTAGCTAGCCGTATTTATTAAACAAATCCTACTAACAACCAAAGTCATGTCCGTACTTAGAAGATATTATTTTTGGAATCTTCACACGACTTACTTTCATTGTGTGTACTTAACTAAATCTATACATGAACGCTACTAATTGTTGAACATCTATTACTGTTATTAAAAATAAAAATGTGAAGGAATCTTTATTCTAGCTGACTGTTTTCATTATAAGTGGATTGTAAATTGGATAGATAATGTGGACAGGTTTTTTTTCAGGATGATTTTCGTTTTTCCTTTATTTCTTAAAACTTTGTTTAATTTAAAAATAGTTTCACACTGGGACTCATTGAGCTTTAAAAATACGTTTTAATTGAAAATGTTTCGTAATTACCTATGTAATTGCCGATTTTGCTTTCAATGGGATAAGTTTTATCGGATACTTTCAAAGTGTTTTGTGCACTTGTACCTAAATGATTAAAGAAATTTCGAGTTTGATCAAAAAGTAATTGACACAAATATATTATTTCGTAGACTAGGTTGTAGAATTGGCGGCCTTATCACTGAAAAGCGATTTATTCTAGGCAACTTTTGGATAGAAAGAAATGAAAGAGTTAAATCTGGGTTTGACGATGTAGCAATTAATTATACACACATACGATGAATAATAATCATCAACGATCTAAATGAAAACATTATTTTCGTACCGAAACGGTGGTAAATAATTGTAGATTGGTTTGTATTTAGCAAAGTCCATTTAAAGGTGTAAGTTTTTGATTGCGACGCGTTATTTTACGGTCGCCAACTTAGCTAAGTTAGGGTGTCTTTAAACTGTCACAAACTATGCGCAGACGTCGCTCGGAGCGTCTAAGTTGAAACAGCTGCCGTCAGTTCTAACCAAACTAAATGTTATATGTTTGGGCAGGTGGCAAATTTCTACGCTCGTATGTAATATTCATACGTATGCAGGTGTTATCTTACAATAGACACTTTTTGGTGAAAATTATTTAATTGCAATTTATAACGAGTTTTGCTTTGCTTGAGAAAGCATTTTATTTATTACGTGAAGAAGTTCCGCTATGTAACACAAAATATGTTTTTGATATTAAGCACAATTTGTTAAATTATGGCAATTTCGACTAGGAATAAGTAGAGGAAAGGTACCAAGTGCTCGGATGGGCGACCGAAAATTTTTCAACTCGATTTTGCTCTTAAAAGATTCAGCTCTTGAAAGAAGTCTGAGGAGGGTTGAAGACGGCCGGTCGTGATAATCTAATGCCATATACTGCTACACAAATAGATTGGCAGCAGAGTAGTAGAAGTTTGATAGTAGTTCCAGTCACAGAGAAACTGAAAGGAAATCGTGTTGATGCTATTGACAAGTTATGAGGAGGAAAACCGCATTATATGAGTACACACATTTACGTTAAGACATCTACGCATCATACGTAGTATCATCATCGCCGTAGAGACTGTAAGGATGACTCATCGACGCATCATCATCATCATCAACAGCTCATATAATGCCCCCACTGAAGGGCTCAAGCTTACCCCACATTAGGGGCGATTAGGCCTTAGTCAACCACGCTGACCAAGTGCGGGTTGGTCCACTTCACACACAAGCTAAGAATTTCTTCATAGGTGTGTGCAGGTTTCCTCACGATGCATTCAACTGATGCATAAAATAAAATAATTTATTTTCAATGTAGGTTATCTAATATACCTTTGTCAGACCATTGTATTTAGACGTTACTAGGAAAGTGAGGAACTTGAATGTTAAGGGAGGAAGGAAAAGACCACAGAAGACATTTTTTTTATGTTACGCGATGGCAAAAAAGCTTGCGGCCCACCTGATGTTAAGTGGTCACCGCCGCCTATAGACACTTGCAATATTAAGTGTAAATCACTTAACACCGCAAGTGCATTTGCCATCCTGGGGACTAAGATGATATGCCCTCCATGCCCAGTCATTACACTGGCTACCTTTCCCTTCAATCCGAAACACAGCGAACTGCTTCAGTGCAGAAATAAAAAAGGAGGCGGCCTACCCAGACGACCCTACATATGGATCTACCACCTAGTAAGACATGGATGGATTGTGTGAGGAATGATATGAATGAAAAAAAAGACGTCAGCTGATTGCAGATAATAGAAGCACATACTGCACCGCTCTCAAGGGTAAAGGGGAAAAAATTAAATTTTCGACATTATTTTATCACAGATAATATCAAAACTTTCACCCTTATCTTTATTATTTTTTGTCACTTTATATTTTTAATGAATGTGTACACTACCACAAACCCACTTCTATAAATGCGTCCAAATCATGTGCTTTAATTTCATTCTAAAACTCCTTTACATCCTTATGTAGCTTTTGAACAAAACATGAAAGCCCATCGTGACAAATGTGTGGGAAGTGAGCAATTGGTCCTTCGAGCCGGATGAAGCACACATTATGACGCATATTTATTTATGAAGGTGCGTTTCATTAAATTTTGATTCGGAGGAGTGAAATAATTGTGAACCATGCCAAAAAGGCTTTTTAAAGTTATCTAATCGGTACTTAAAATGTTTGAAATTTATACCAAATTAAAAATAAAATAATTTCAAATTAAAAGAGAAATAAAATTTTATTTAATCAGTATTTATCAGCGTCAACTCTTGCCTACTATTAAATACAATAACAAATATTAATCTCATCTTCAGAATCAAAAGCAGAAATATCCAAATGGAAGTAACATACGAAAACCATGTGGAGACAATATGAAGACTCCGACGAACGTTGAAAGTGGAATTTAAATATGTAAGGAATTAGGAGTGGGGTAGGGGGGCAGGGGCGGACGTGAGGGTGGGTTTTTCAAAACTAGAAAGAGATGAACATGGGTTAGTATCGCGATCTGTGTTCTTGTTGAGTTCACCTGAGGTACAGTTGAACGGATACGTCATAAGATAACGTCGTCAGAATATTTCCAAAAAATATATATTTAATATTAATTCAAAGATTATAACAATAAATGCAGGTATAACGCACTTTACCTTTTATTTTTTCAAGTGTTCAAGTTCATCAGCCATTGGAAATATCAAAATCCATTAAAAGCGCAATAAATAACCTAATGTACACACTATTTCTTATTTCAAAGAGAGAAATTACTTGGCCATAGAAATGCTTGTTTTTATCATCATTCGACTAAAACCCGCAGCATTGCTTCTTTGGCTCAATTCCAATGCTAGATTTGCAAATAATTCGTCGATTATTAAAGTTTGTTACCGATTTTAGTATGTTACAAACCCCAATGAAATTGAATTCTATGAAAACTGTATTTGGACGCGTTTTTGTGTATTATTTTTAATCAATTCGAAGTATTGTGGAGGTTCTTAATTTGTATTTTTACGTAAGTTCCATGATTCATTCAGAAATAGCGGAGTTATGTTAATAAGTCTATAAGTATCTAATATCTAATAAGTCTATCTAAGGAAGTTCGACATAGAGAAAGAAACTCTTTAGATAACTCGAACGGCAAGTAGAACAAGTAAGTGTAGATTTTTTACGTTGACTTTGTAAAATAAGCCTATTCCATTGATCAGATTACAAATCATGGATGAGATTAAGATATTATCGACAGCCTTTTTTGTTTTTCTAAGTCAGAAAGGATGTTACAAAAATCGTCTTAAAAAATTAATGACATGATCTTAAATACTACATCCTAAGATATATCGCGTGACCTTTATCTCCGTGTGTGCCTCACGCACGCGCTGTAATGAGCGCACGCGGGGGGTAGTTAGACAATTTTACAACTGCTCCGCGCGCCGTTTTTTGGGAGCCTCGCGTCGCTAGGTGTGTGCGCATAGAGTACGTCGAGAAAGGTTAGAAAGTTAGTTTAATGCCTACAGATAAATAAAATAGCAACCATTTTACTTTAGGTTAAAAACACAGCAAAAAGCCTCAAAAAGATATAGTTTACTATTTTATTTGTATGATAGACGGTAGGAAGTAAGTGGAGATGCGGGTGGGGACGATCTAAAGAAAAGTTAGGTGAAAAGTAGGTACCCAAAATCGCCGAGCATGTCTAAGGGTTGTAAGAAGAGTTTGAAGCGGAAGGATTAAGAATCGTAGCAAATAGAAAGAAGTGCCCACCTCTATAAGCGAAATTAGTGACTTTGTGAAGACGTAAAGAAACATTTTGCACGCCTTTAAGGTGAGGGTGTCAAGGACAGTGCGTATATTCTCTTCTGCATTAGCTATTCAGGGGCGATAGAGTAATTAATATATGCTGAGTGGCGGCCTTTTTGGTTTCAAGTTTTCTTATGTGTTTTTTTTGTTTTTTAAATATATGTATATTATGTATTGTCTGTTGAAACCTAATAAATTTATTTCGATTTGATTTGATTAATTTGATAGACCTGTTGCTAAAAATCAAATCGAACACTTTTCATACTAACGCGGGCTCTAAATTGCACTTGTGTGACTTGTTCTTTAACCACAAGCCAAATAATTTCCTTAGGTAGAATCTCTTGACCATTCGCGTCTACGCAACATAATCTTTGGCATAATATGTAGGTGCGCACAAATTTGCATATGTCGAAATAATTTAGGGGGTAACTCCACACATCTATACGCGCTAATGTAGGCGCAAGGTATTGGCTTGTAGCGACCAAATATAGAAGATACAACGCAATAAATACTGTATGTTATGTATTGGTAAGGTCATGATTTGGGTAACGTCGTCATAAGAAACAAATTAGGAGAGAAGAGGACAGAGATATGGAAAACGTAATATTGTATATTAACTTAAGGGAACTTGATTAAATATTTTTAAGATGGTTCTACAAAACGGTCGCTAAATCTTATAGTGAAAAATCTTATACTTTTGAATGTTATTTTGATTACATATGTGTTTTTATTTATGGTACTGTTTTAAACTTTTTTTATAAAGAGGTCAAATGACTTTACTCCACCAATGGTAAGCAGACCTTGAGTCTACATGCGAAGAAGCTAGTGCGAGAGATAAACCGCCGCGCTAGCTACCCTGGCCTTGCTGACCTGCAAGGTGCTTCTGCACGCCTCTATTGAATGACCCAGCATTGGAAGAAGGAGGGAATACGTATGCTGGTAGTGAGTTCCATTTCTTCATAGTGCAACTATCAATACACTGTTGTGGCTAAATACTAGATTAGTCTCACAGAGTTTTACAAGCCGTTTAAGAGGTATGTCGTGCTTAATTTCGCCTGCGACTTCGTTCGCGTGGAGTTTTGGTTTTAATTTAACTTATAGCTTTCCTCGATATATTAACTATCCAACAGAAATATAATTTTTCAATTTGAATCAGTAGTTCCATAAACAAATTCTTCAGCTTTATAACATTAGCATAAATTTTCAAAAAAAAACTTCTCATTTCTTCATTTCAATGTTTCCTGAGCTCCACTTGACAGGGATGCAAGCTGATATAGGTACCAATGCCCCTTAAGGTATAAAAACCAGAGCAACATATAATGTTAACTTCGTAATTAGGCCAACCCTGTTTACGGAAGTAACATGGACAATACGCCTATTTTGTATAAATATAATTATTTTCAAGGGTTCGCTTCCTGTCAATACGCAAAATCGCTGTATTGTTATTCGTATTCAGGCTTTCAACTGCGTTGAAAGATTTTCCTCAAAGGCTTATTTTAACGCTGTATAATATGATATTAGACCATTTATGTACATACTTCCCACACAACCGATATAGGGAGCATTCACATGTACCACAAACTCAAATTTCTTTATTCATTCAGGTACAATTTGCACACTTATGAAAGTCAAGTTTGTTGCCATCGGTTCAAGAGTCTACCAGGAGGCCATGTTCTGAGAAGAACCGGCGAGTAATTCAAAAAATTTTATCCTCCCTTTACATTATACAGTTTTCATAGTATTGATTTGGAAAGAGTCATAATCCACATACAACACCAAAACGACAACACGTCGGCGGGAGGTAACTTGTATGAAAATTAGTAGGTTACACGGACCATATTTTCCCGGCAAATGCAATAGTAGCAACCACATTTCAACTACCAGAGACACTATACCACAAGTACTAGGCCACCTTGCAAATGCAGACATAAGAAAAATGCAACTATCGGCATGTGGTACCTAGTTCCCACTATTATTTCTACCTAATCCTAGTCTCAATTTATTTGGGTTCGGTACATTATGGCACTAATATATTTGGGTTTTTCAACAGTTATTTGACCTTTCAAATGCAACTATTGACATGTGGTAGTTCCCACTACTTCTTCTGCCTAATCTAGTCTCATTTTTTTTGGGTTCGGTACAATATGTCACACTAGGTTTTTCAATAGTCACTTGACCAGCCACCTTGCAAATGGAAACGTAAAAAAAAGCAACTATCGACATGTGGTAGTTCCAATTACTACTTGTCCCTAACCTAGTCTCAATTTATTTGGGTTCGGTACAATATGGCATCAAACTCTACTTTCATAAGTGTACAAATTGTACTTAAATGAATAAAGAAATTTGAGTTTGAGTATGTCACACTAGGTTTTCAATAGTTATTTGACCGGCCATCTTCTTCGTTCGGGCGGTCTCCGTAAAACGACGACTGTTGCGCCTTTTTTGCGGAGGGTGTGGGGCTGGTTCACTCCAGCCGTCATAATTCCTCCAAGAAGTCTCCCAGAGCGCATTGACGTCACCAAATGCACCCCGAAGGCTACCCAGAGATCCCAGGTATTTTGCCTGGTAGCAGGTACTGCATTCCAGCAGAATGTGGGTAGCTGTTTCTTTTGTCATCATGCAGGCTCTACATAGTGGACTGTCCGTGATACCTAGGTCCAGTCATGGCCCCCTTAATTAATCTACTCTAGAGAGTCGAGATCTACTTAGCTGTAATAGAGCTTTGTTTAAGCTAACGATATTATATTATAATACTATTGATATAACGCCAAAAATCGATAGTTTAGCGATATTCGATTATCGATGTTCAAATCTACTGCAAAATATTGCAGCATCGCTACTCACAAGGCACCACTGCTCGACTACTTTTTGTCGCAGTGATGTCGTTCGGTAGTGCTAATTGTGAAAATTCCCTTAGGCTCGAATCGAGGCCGATTTGATGTCATATTTTGTTAACGAATTTTCGTGCGTCTAAACAATAAAAAGCTTTTAAAAATCAGGTGGAATCGTAATAACATTATGTAAACAATTCATAAATAAGTACACATATTTTTATTAGTATGGATAAAGTAGATATCCATCGCCATCTTCCCTCAAGCTTATTTACTTATATCCCTTTATCCCTTACCTGGAAGAGGTTTTATTTTAGTAATAAAATCAGCCGTTGTGCGATTAATTTTAAGTGTTTTTATAAAGTAATTTAAACTGGATAACGTTGTATAATGAACTTATGTATTATTATATTCTAAACATTCTACACGATGCTCACTTTACACTCAAAATATAATATAAGCCTTTATTACTCAAGAATATTGTAGCATTTTAAAGATATAAAGATTTTTTAAATAGATTCCGTAGTTTTTGAGTTTATTCGTTACAAAAATATAAATCTTTCTTCTTTATAATATTAGTATAGAATATTTTCATAGTGTGGTCTTTAGATATGTTTGTTTCCTACGGAATATTGACCGCTACTTAAAGTAAACATTTTTTTTAGTAATTGTTTCGCTTCTTGTTATATCATATTCCTTTGTTTAAAAACCACTTACAATAATAAATAACTTTTGGAATATTGCCTAAATATTATACAGACATGTAGTATAATTCTAGAGAAATTCTACAGGTAGGTTGAAAGAGATTTCGTTTAAAAATTCTGCTTTAATATTTTTATAAATTCCGTAGACAAACTGAATAAAATAAATAACTTTACCGCCAAAACATCATGCTTTGTCTTTAAAACAAGCGTTACCAGCACACACAGCCTTTTCTTTCCGCTGCTACGGTAAAGATTCCGCGAATTTCAAATTAGATAAATTCCCTCGCTGTTCACAATACGAAGAGTGTAAGTGCTGTTAAAATATTCTCACATGTTGTAGGTAAAAAGGTGAATATCTTAATGTACCCATCGTGAACTGTCGGATCTGTCGTGTTTAATATTGCTCTAAGATTTGAGGAAAATTTTCACTCATAATATTCTCTTGAAAGTATCGCGTGTGTTGGGGTGACCATGGCTTTCTCGAAACAGGAAAATATTATTTTCACTTAATTTTAGTAACCTATATACATTGTGATTTTAATTGAAGGTCACTTGAGCTTGTATAGATACTACTGATATTAGTCATTATTAAAATCATAGCTTAATAGGTGTAGACCTTCTAAAACTACGCTGACTCAATGTAGATTGGTGAGTTGAATCTATTTCTTTACGAAGCATGGAGAAGATAGAGTGTGGTCATTAAGGTATCTAAGGTGTATCGCCTCTACTTTCTATGGAAAAGAGGCGATGCGCTACAGCCCGTAGTCGTTTCGTAGTCGCCGCTCCGTAGCATTCATAGTAAAAAGGGGCATTCCCTTTACGGGCTGATAAGTGTGCTACAACCTCTATACATTGTTGCTGCTAACAAGCTTAACTACCCTACGAAAAACGGAATAAAAAATTAAGATATTTTGACACGTCTCTGCTGTGAACTTTATTCTGTAATTACATTTACCTTTTTATGGTAGTTCTGACACTAGTAAGATGATAGAGGTGGACACTTGGGGCATGCATTTTCATATGCCTAATGGACGTTACTCAAATCAAATAAAATTCTTTAATTGCGGACCTTAGTGGAAGAGAAGTGTGTGTAAGTGAATGAAATTTCGGTATTTTTACATTATCACTTTAATAAGTAACAAGACTTACTTCGGAAGTAAGAAATTGCATATTCGCCTCTCCTGACTGATATTCTGTACGTTCATAAATCAAGTTTTGTTTTCATTTAAAACCTGGAAGTGACGAGGGCGGCGTTTCATTTTCTATATTGCTGTCTATTTTTTATGTTATTAACATTATATTTCTCATTGAATTTATGTAAATTATACTATTTTATATCTGTTGTTTTGAGTCATTGTAGTCACCCTATCGCAAGGGGAGTGTTCTAGTAATTTTCCGATACATAAGTATCTATTCTGTTTTAGCGCGAGTATACTTATATTATAATTATGTTGGAGTAGCGCGCAACTTAATGCCACTCTTTGACTTTCTTCTCTAGAGATGTTTGATGTGTGTTTTCGTACAAAAAGAAGAAGTTCTTCAGCTGAGTTGCTTGAGGACAACTTTATTGAGGATCAACTTTATTGCTAATTACGTATATTTATATTTAAGTTAAGTACTTTTTTACGACTATAAAGTATCAGTTTAATTTTTCGTGTTTGAGAAGACAGATTCGAAGTTGAAAGGACTTGACAATGGTTTCATCCATTTTTCTCTTAATTTTTTTCCGTACACGAGGAGAGATAGAGGTAGATATTTACACGTACAACAAAGACATGCACACAAGCATACACACACACACACACACACACACACGCACTTACACTCTTACATACACATCATATTTTGCAATAGATGTTTTAATTTTTTTTTAGTTCCTATGTCCGTAGGTTTTATGGCGCTGAATGCTGAAATACAGGGTTTTACCTAGTTCGACGCAGAGGCTAATAAATAGTTAATTTGTATCTACCTAGTCCTAAGATGGTACACTTCATATTCTGTATTTTTTGGTCAATAAACTTATTATTATTATATTAATCTTATCAATCTTATCAATCATAATTTTCCATTTCAGCTCCGAGTTTTATTTGCTGTCGCCGTATAATATGTTTTCTTCTTCTATTCTCCTGGATCAGCTGTCATCAGAGCCCGCACTGGTTTCTTTTATCACAGTGACAGTTTCGTCACTCTCCTCAAGACCGTGGTTATGTCTGGACTGTCGAGATGATTTTGAGTATAACATCTGTCCTGGTTGTTGGGTTTTGATTGTTTGATGAAGGATTATTGCTTTTTGGGTTTGGTACCCTTTTTATGATGGCACCAGGTTAGCAATTTGTCACTATTTGAGGGCACTGCATGGCCCATACTGCCAGAATTGGCTTTATATGTAACAAAATGCGACTTAAGGCTCTGCTCGATCTATCTTGGAATGACCATTTCCATCTTCTTACGTCTCCAATTCCAAACGAGACTAAAAGATCTTTCAAATTTCAACGGGTTTCATAAAAATGATTGAGATATCTCAAAACTACCTTACTTAACCACGTTGAATGAAATCGTGAATCTGCTGCCAAATAGTAAGCTCAATAAAACTACAATATTCGAGGCAATGTTCCGTAAGGGTTCCGTCGGCTCAAGGTCTATAATGTATGTAAACGCGTGTCAACATGCTGGAGTGCGACCATAAATCATCCCGGCGCCGTATGGGCCGACACTCGCATGGAACTTCCAGAGAAACTACTAAGCGTATCGTTTAGAAGTTCATTTGGGAGTCGTGCGCTAAATATGGCGCACAGAAGTATATAATTGCTGGGGAGGATTAATGGGTTCGAGAAGGCTCTGGAAATCTCTAGAATTTGGTTATATTTTCGTTACACATTGGACAATCACGCTAACTCCAAAAGGGATTGTGCAGAGCTTTAGGTAATATCTGGTGACATATAAAGTCACATTTGTCATTATGGGACATGCAGAACCACAAAACAGTGACTAGACCAGCCTGTTACCTACATAAAAGTGGCAACAAACCCAAAAGAGCGCATAGCATTATCAGATATTTATTCGTCGCATTATGCATTATCAAGAGATCGATCAGTGATTTCGCAGAATTTGGAAGTGATGTTGCAATAAAATTAGGATGGTTGCATCAAAAGTTTTGAAAATATGTACTAGATTTTATAATGATAAATAAATTACTTAGTAGGTAAAATCGTATCACAGTCAGATTATATTACTTCTCCAAACTCCTTTTAGACATTATCGTAGGTCAAGGAAATTAAATTAAATTAGGCATTTAAAATTTACACGTATAATATTGAGGTGTAATAACGTTAACTCAAAGTGTGTTAAACAGTTAATTTCCTCATTGAAATATTGATAGTATTAATGCAAAAGGTCATTAATACTTCAACATAAATATAACCTAGCAACCCGACCTAGATTTGCTCTCAAATAACATTGAAATGGCCTTGAAACCACATTTCATTTTACGCACTATGTACACAACGTGAAAATAGAAAAAAATTCACACTCGCATGTTTTTTAATTGAACTGCACGAAAAGTGAGAGTGAAAAGATTTTTAGGACGTTTTTTATGGCACAGGCAATTCAATGGAATATTTTAGGCTTAAAATACCGCGTCCATTTTCCACGGTTAGATCTAAAAAAAAGAACGCTCGTATGCCACGTGGATTTTATTTTTTGTTTGTTTTTTAAAAGTGAAAGCTCGCGTCTATGGTTGTATGAACGGCTACGGTACAATGTTTACTTTTAGCGGGAAAACTAATGCTGCGATTTTAATTGATTGAAAAATAAGTAAGCTTTTTTCTTTCTAGCATTGATTATTGCTTTTAATATTTTTGCTTGATTTCTAATTAATTATGAAAAGAAAATTATAATCATGCATGTTTTTATAATACAGCTGTTATTTTATATCTGCTTTTTAATTTTATAAACTGTATTTGAATGACAATAACTTAAAAAAAATATATTTAGAGAGTTAATATTTTCATTTTCGTAGCAGATTTATGAGGATTGATAAAATTTGAGTTATAGGTAAATTTAATTATTTTTTCTTAAGACTTTCATATATGAAAGACTGTGACATTTTACTTCTTCTAGGCAAACGAGTTCTATCTTTCATCCAGCCAACGATCTAATGTCAAACTAGACCTAAAACGCGGCATCATGATAGCTCCAGAGCGGGCACACACGACACCGACTGTAATAAAAATTATATGCTCCAATTTACGATGGTTTGGGTGGGGAGGCCAAAAAATGCCCCCCGAAACAGCCCCCCTGATTGCGGGATCGAATCTCGCTAAACGGGCGAGCGAAAAATTTCGCGGTAGCGTGGGGGGGCCCGAAAGAGTGCGATACATTTTTATTATCATTATCCCTTTCTAACAAACTATGAGGCCGGCTGAATTTGCCAGTAATTATTAATTTTATTTTCGCGCGTTTTTGTATGTGTGCCGCGCTGGCGCGTGTGTGTTGCCATTTTAAAATTTTAAATTAGTGCGCGGCCAGTCACTAGCACGGCCTATCGTTTGGATGCATAATTATTGTCTGGCAACTATACATCTCATTGTAAATGTATTGCAGTACATGAATATGTTTTTAAACTGTCTGTCATGTTATTAAATAATGATGTTCTAATATATGAAATGCTTTTGCTGAAAAGCTTTTACGTGCTTGAATGTTATAATGTCATAGATGATTTTGTTTCGCGATGTTAATGGCTTTTTATTATTAACGACATCATAACGATAGCTATAAATGAAATTTGAAATAAAATTGCCTAAGTAGATAAACAGTACGAATGCCAAAAATTTGCTTAAGTTTAAAGAAACTCTAATATTTATTGAAATGTTATTTAGTTTTTTATTTAAATGAGAGTTGGAAGATCAATGAACAAAGTCCAGATCTAGTCACTCTCTTAACACTTTCTCTATAATTTATTGAAACAAAAAATCGCGAGTGGTCTCCCCTTGACTTTCTCGTATACCGGAAACGACTCAAAAGTTGATAGAACCTTACATTTTGATGTCATACATGCAAGTTAAATTTTGGTCACCCATCCGAGTACCGAGCGCGCACTTGGTTGCTTAAATTTCGTGATTGACGACAAAGTTGGTAGAAACCTTATATTTTGATGTCATACATGCATGTTGATTTTGGTTGCAATAAGTTAAAGCATATTCAAGTTATCGGGCTAACGCACAGACACACACACATACATAATTCCATAAACGGTATTTTTGGACTCGGGAGGTCCAAAACGTGTAAATCCGACAAAATGTCGAGGTCATTTTTTTTTAAGATTACAAGACTTCCTCTATAATACGTAAGTATCCGCGAAAGTAAAAATCTTCCTTTTGTATATCAAAAATACTGATTGTACAGCAAAATAATCCAAATCAAAAATACTGATTCCATAGCAAAATAAATAACCCTACACAGACTCTCACAAGTACAGTGCACTCCGTCTGGTAATAAGAAATAACCCTGACCTACCTTTTTATTTCAGGCCCGAGTAAATTTGATGTGCAATCAAAAAATCTTCCTTTTGTATATCAAAAATACTGATTGTACAATTATTATTACCTATTACTTATTTTTTGATGAACATAGATTGATGTGCATTTACATAATACCGATAAAATAAGATCACAAATTTATCTGAGACGTTAAAAACCGTAAGCAGGTACAACTTTATAATACCAATTGAGAATTAAATAGTTTATTTTTCTGAATTTTTTCATCATCATCACTTGAATTTATCTCATGTTTTTATTACGCTAATGTAGATTATGTAAAGCTTTCTTAAAACTTCCTATTTATTGACTAGAAGAACTAAATTTCTTTTTCGAAAAGATACACTCAATATAAGAAACGTTGTTCAACTTTAAGAATGCAACAAGTGTGTGCCAATTCGATAAAAGTCTATAATACTTAATTTGTGCATACGTGATATATTTTTTTAAATAAAATAACTGATTCAATACATGTAATTACGCTGAGAAATATCGAGGTGAATCTAAGTCTAGTCGCATGAATCTCGAGCTCTACCAAATTTTGAATAAATTGTAATTTCCCAGTACTCACTCCTTGAATGATAGATGGCATCAATAATCACATTCCTTATGAAACATCACTAAAACGCAATAACAACAAAAAAAGAGAAAATACAATATTTTCCATTATATTGGTAGTTTTGTATTACAGAGGCATCGGTATTACTATTCAAACGTGTATCTGTAATATTTTAAACTTAATTCTCATCATCAACATGTCAGCCAAGAGTTGGACATAGGTATACCCCAACGATCCTCAATCCGATTGGTATTGTGATGCCCCCATCCAGCATCTTCCCGCGCCTTTTACCAGATCGTCTGTCCGCATTGTGGAGGTCTACCAACGCTGCGTCTCCTGGTATGCGGAATCATTGGTGAGTTCAAAACATATGTAGCATGGTTTATCAACGATTTATCATACTACGTTACCTTCTTAAGGTTGTTTGGAAGAAATCGCAGGTATAGCGATAAGACCGCCTATTGTATTTTTTTTTTCCGTGTTTCAATTATTGTTCTTAGATATTGCTATTGAATAAATAATATTCTATTCTATCTTTCAGGCCAAGTGCGTAACGTCATTGAAATACGAGTATCTTTACCTTAAAGTTCTGCAATGCTTCGGTTTCGCGCTAACTACGGCGTAGTACTACGAAGTGTCGTAGCCGTTACGTCAAAACAAAATTATTCTACGCAACTCAACGTGAATTACTCGACTCTACGCAAAATCGTGACTCGTAATTCAAAACCTTTGTAAAAGAAGTGCGTAATTATTGGGGAGAATTTCTAGGAACCTCCCTTCTATTCCTGTTTTCAAAGAAAACTATTAGGTATTTACACGAGTAGTGTTTATTTTAATTTTCTCGTTTCGTTGTGTAAAAGAGAATTTTTTTGACGTTTCTGGCATAGTTCAAGTTGGTTGGTTTTAAGTCCGCCTAGACAGCTATCTCATAAAAATTTCTCGCCATAAATGTAGTGTCGCTCTGTGGTTGACGGTTGTAGGTGAACCTCTCTTTTATCTTTGGCCAGCATCACTTGCTATCCATATCGATATTTCGAATGTGAATGATAATTAATATAATAAATGATATTAGCTCATTTAACTTTTTTACTTCTACGCTTTTAGAAAGTAAAAAGAAAACAGAACATTAGTGAGCTTTTTTTGTGTGAATCATATTAATTTATGTTTTGGAAATATTCAATATATTCCTTTATTATTGAAACAATATTATGAAAAAGATCTGTTCTTATTGTTTAAAATTAGCTGTGTGTGGTAAATACACATAAAAAATATTTTGGTTATCTTTTAAAAATAAAATAAATGCATTGCTCTTTTACGATAACTTATATGTAGTGATTTTTTGTAAAAGACCTTTCCATATAATATATGCATATAATCAATTTCAAACTTAAATGTTAATTAACGATAATATCGTTAATTTACCTTTCAGTTCGAAATATAAATATAATTATGTATTTACACTCTATTTTATTTGTTAATTTATAGAGTTGAACTCATAAACATAATAACATAAAATTATTACACAAAATATTATTTTCAAAACTTATATCCCATTTCTAAAATTAGTAGGTACATATTTTTCTATAAATTTTCTTTTAAATAATTACATTCAATTATTCTAAAACCTAAATACGTTTACATAACCTTTTATTTCACGTCAAACATGTAAAAATGTGTATATTTAAAATGAATACACCAAATACTGTATTCCTTCCTTTTTGTTCCACAATAATTCTGTTACATCTTTTTATTGTTAGCAGTACGAGAGAGGGAATCGAAGAAACGCTAACAAAGTTCCTTGACCGAGTTTCCCGACCCGATTTTGAATTGTACACAGAAGAAATTAATTACAACATCTTTTTATTAAGGCACTTGACGGTCCCGGAATATTCTTCCGCGTTATTACAACGGTGAAGAGTAAATATTGTAACAACGCTCTTTTTTATTGGTAGAATCGTAAATCGAGCCCATTCAACCGTCTGTACCACGGCGAGTGCTCTGAGCAGCTTTTTTCCCTAATCCCACCATCTCCTTTCTTTCTAAGGACTACGCGTGCTGGTCTACGTTGTCACCGACAAACTGTGGCTACCATTCCAACGCGAACTAAGAAATTTGGCAACTCGTTTTTTGTCGCACAATCAAGTAATGGAATTCACTGCCAGCACACGTGTTCCCTTCTTCCTCAGTGTCGACTGTGATGCAGTAGATGGGAACTTTGAACTAACCTGTTGTATTAGAAACATTTTATTAAATTTGACTAACTTTTGCTGTGCAGATTTTTTTCTTACTTTACAATGAAATATTCCCCATATAAAACTGAATCGATCCGCATCAAATTTTTTTTTTCAAAATGACTCATTTCTATGGATAACTCACGCTTGACCATAAAATTTCCATGCAAATTTGTTTTTTACAAAAAAGAATAAATGGTTCCTAAGGCCGTTTCCCTGTAGCTTCTATGGTTTTGGATTTCCCCATACTGTCCCAGTTAAAAAAAACACACTATACTATAGATTATATTCAGTATAGGTATTAAATTGGATCTTGATAAAAGTTGGTGATAAGGTAGCAGTTTGTTGATAGCAAGACAGTACACCGACGCCAAGTAAATTGGAAGCAAGGTAGGAAAAAAAAGTTTTTGTAATTTTACGTAACTAAGTAGGTAATTTTATGAACAAATATTAATATATTTTTTTTAGTAAATGAGTATATTTGCTTAGTAAAGCTTTAAGAGACCTCAATACTTTTGAGATTATGAACGTAACAGCATATACCTATATAATGTAAGATACTGAAATAAGTCGTCAGTTTTACCCACAGGAGCTTCAAAAACATAATCATACACATTTCTTTTATACGTGTTTCGTTAATAAAATGTTTTGCATAATATTATGGTTCACTATTCTATTTTTTCATACGAATTTTTACGCCCTAATTAGGCCAGGCACAAGCTCTCTTGCGTGCGAGGGTGCTAAGCTAAAAATATGGTGGCCTATTCATCAATATTCGTTAGGAATACGTGAACTGTGATAGGTATTTGAACTCGACACTGTCAAGGTGAATACTGTTTAGGGCTCTTTTTGAGGCTCAAAAACAAACTAAAAGATAAAAAGTTGAGAACAATTGAAACGATACCTTGTTCGGTTAAATGTGGAGTTTTCAGATTTCATATTTCTTTATTGCTTTCATGTGTAATATACAGGTGGTCATTAGTATAATTCTAGGTACAACATGATGCCCGTTGGGCGGTGCAAACAAATTAATTAATATATATTATTATTAATGTGTTGAATTATACGATAAATTATAATAAATGTACACTTAAATTTACATGTCAAACTTCATAATTTTTTTTTTATATAATAATTGTATTTGAACATGAAACAGATTTTTAATTTAGTATAATTATTTCTAATCTATTTTTTCAATTATGTCAATTTATCACTATAAAATTCATTCAAATAAAGAGTCGAAAGATTGAGTTGTAAATAATCTGTTTTATTCAATCTAAAGAGGAAAAACTTGTGAGTTTGATTTATTTATTTAATACTACCACATGATACATATTCCACAAACTTAATTAACATTATATAAACAAGCAAAAGTGTAAAACACTGTAACCCGACTACAGAAAAAAGAATGGAATGAAATTGGTTAAAATCGGGGCTTACAAGGTAAAATCAACTGTCACAATATGTCTGTATATCCCGTTCTAGCACGAAATCGTCAGGTTTTGAAAGACTAGCCGATTTTTGTGAGTCAGTTCGTGTTTTTAACTCAATTCACCAAAATTTTGAGTTGAGTCACTTTCGTTCTGGGCGTGCGATATGTTGTGCTACATGCTCCAGTGTGCTAATCAGCTTACTATTAGGGTGCTACTTTTTGCAAGCAAGTAACATATCTACCTCTTTTTAAATATAATAACATTGCATACATACCATATATATGTATAATGTCGTGGCCCGATCGTATTATTGGCCAGATCATGAAATGCTTGGGCATACCATCTACCTATCGATCACACAGATACATAGATTAGACTCCCCCACAAACAGTCCACTCCGCTTGGTCAAAAAAAATAACCTTGAACCTAATGATCACTCCTGACCACTAAGATTCCATTTTAAGATAATGGGCTACTCGACTAGTGGTCGAGATTTTTATGGTCCAGTAGCATTTCATGATATGCTCAATACTCATAAGGTGATCAATACCCCTTTGCTGATCCATTAGTCGCCTTCTACGACACCCATCGGAGGATATGGGGTGATGCTATTCTACTTTGCCGGCATCACCCGTCTATTATTATTTAAAATTACAAATATTTATGATCAATAATATTTTTCATGCCTATTTCATGTAGGCAACAGGCTGGCAGCCTGTCGCTTTTTGAGTATTGCCGATGATGCTTTATGTAAACCAAATGTTGCCTTAAATCTTATTGTTAGACGTAGAGTTCACAGCTTATTGTGTTGTAAATAGTATTACAGAAAGCCATATCTTGGTGCGACTCTGATATTAATTATTCGCTTTGCAAACACAGTCAATCTAAATATATAGAATTATCCATGCCAATATAATAATTTCGGAATAAAAAGTATAATAAATACAAGCAGTACTTACTAAGAGTCGGCAAATTTTTATACAATAATTATTTTTTAGCGCAGGTAAGTGCTTAGTGTTACTTCATTTGGGCTAGGTAATTGGCGAGACCATAGAAATATTATTATGTTACTAGATTATTATTCATATATCGGTTACGGATAAAGCTGCCGAGTTGGTCAATATATCAGTAAACACTCTTGATTTAATTAAAATATGTTTTATAGGAAAATAAGGAAACATTGTCAACTGATGTCAAAAAGTTACCAACTTTATATTACGTATAGTATTATATTATCTGTGATATCACTGATAAATACCGTCAAAATTGCTAAAACGTGTTTAATTAAATATATCTGTTATAATTTCAACACGTTCACGCTAAAGTCTTTTGTCTAATTATTTTGCACCCCCAATAACTCTCACATCACTATGCACACTTCGGTGAATACCACCCTCGTGTTCCTACATGATGTGAACACTATGTGCCCTTGAAACCTAACAACATTCTTTCTTTGACTCACTATATTTCTTGGAATTCTGTAATTCGATGAAACAATGAAAAAATGAAACAATTTTATTGTGAACATAAATTTGGGTACATAATGAACAGAAAACATAGCTAAAATATTAGATTCACCAAATTTTACCATTACATGTGTATTCAAATTGTAATATCTACTTAAATACAAAATTTAATATAATAAAAATTTATGAGCAAAAGAACAGGTGATCAGTAATATTGCAAATATTCTTTTAAACTGTAGAAGCACTTGTCTAATAACCATTCTTTAATTATTCTTTTAAACTTATTTAGTTTAAGTTTGTCGTCCTTGAAAGAATCTGGTAATTTATTAAATATTAGCTTAGCTTTTGTTAGCTTTGTCTATACGTGCTGTAGGTTAATTTAGGGATCCTAGACTAGATTCTTTCAGCTTTTACGCTTAGATGTCTGTCGAAACATTGTGATTTAATATTGGCTTTTGGGGAAGGATTTTGATTGTAACATCTGTTCCGGTTGTTGGATTTTGCGTTTGATTGCTTACTAAAGGATTGTTTTTGGGTTTGGTGTCTCTTTTATGTACGCGACAGACTGGGAACCTATATGGAGGCACCGGATCGCTCATACTGCCAAATGTGGCTTGATGTGTGTTAAAATGTTATCTAAGGCTCTGCTCAACTCTCAAGGGATTACGAGGGTGATCATATGTATGTATGTATCACTAATATCATCATTATTGTAGTTATAAAAAACGTGACAAATTTAATTAATCTTGTAGCAGACATGTATTGTTAAAAATACTAAACCAAATTCAATATTCTTAGCAAACTTAAAAATTCAGTAAATTTTGTATGCATGCTGTGGTTACCAGTAATTATAAGAATAGTTAACAAGATTGTACTTAAACTGATTTTATAAACTGTATATACTGTACTCTTATGTTGGTAATCCTATGAATAAATAAATAAATAATTTAATTTTCAAATAATGTGCATACATTCTTATAATTACGACCATAATTCAAAATGGGGATGACCCTCAGATCATTTACGTGTATGATCTGAGTGTTAAGCATAGTTTTAAGCAATCACTAGACACAAAAAGCTACATCTCACAGCAAACCGAACTACACTTGTTGTATATTCTAACATTTATAGTAAAGCACAATAAAGTTAAGTAAAAAAAACTTGTTTTCATTTTCAAGTATTTGTAAGTAGAGGCAAATGAAAATGTCAGCCGAGGCGACAGATGGAGAAACGCGATAAACAAGGGAGATTTAGAAGATTAAACTTAAAAGTGAAACTGTGATTTGGGTTTTTTCACCAAACTCCTAAATATATTTCTTAAGTCGGGGTAGGGTACAGCGGACTGAACTCTATTACCTCCACCTTAAAGAAGACCACAGTAAAATTTGTGTAGTGTAGTGTTGTGTTTCTGTTGGTGAGTAAGGTCGCCAGAGCTCCACGGGGCTGGTCAGGGGCCCTGGGTTGGCAGCGCGCAAGTGTCACGTCAGTTATGTGACCGTCTATAGGCTACGGTAATCACGTCAACGTTGTCACTTGTATTTGAGACCGACCACAAAAAAAGGTAAAAAAAAATAATTATACGTTTTTAGTTTTGAAGGCGGATTTAAATATACACTGTTCATACGTGTGGTCATTGGCGGCCGCGAGTTTCATGAGTGTCCGCGGTGGCCATCTTGCTCGATACCAAAGACGAGGCGCGAGCAGCCACTTGTGTCAACCACCTACGTGTAGATATGTTGTTTCTTCTTATTCTTTCTTTCGTTCTTCGTTTACACCATACCAAAGGACGTGACGCGGTAGCGGCCACTGGTGCGCCATTTGCACAGAGCCTTACACTCAAAGCTCTGCTGAACCCCTGAATTTGGGATTTCTAGCGTGATTATAAATGTACCTCCGTGTTAACGATAACTTGACTATTTAACATAGTAATAAACTTTCAATAAGAATCAGTAGTTCCTGAGATTAAAACAAACAAACAAACAAACTCTTCAGCTTCAAAATATTAGTATAGATACAACCCGATTTATGATTTCATATTAAGACGATACTTTTATTACTTTTATTTATTGTACACGAGAATAACAACAAAAAAGGAAAACAATATCTAGATTATAAAAAGTACAAAAGGTGTGGCTTATTTCTAAAAGCAATGTCTTCCCACTTGTGATAGGAGAGACGCTTTAGATACGATAAATATTTTGTATAAGTTTCTTACGAGTATTGCGTGTTAAAAATCATGCAAGGACTAACTTTTTAAAAATTTCGTCAAGAATTTCGAATGTAATTTGATATAAATCGTGTATATTTTTTTATATAATTATATGATAACTTTACTTCCGAGTGTCTATCAGTTTAATTTTAGTATACATAAATGTTATTTTATAAAAATATCGACTGTTAGTTGAGTCGATTACAGTCTGATAAGTTATACATGAAGAAAATATGCTGAGTTCCACGTTAATCTGCTAGCTTTTCACCGACCATGTCATGAAAGATGATATAAGATGCTCATCGATGACTACGCTTCCCGAGCTCTATATACAGAGCACATATTACACAAAAGCCAGATACCCAATAACACACACGAAACAATCGTATAATTGTACAACGTACACATGTATTCGTAGGCGTCACAAAGCGGCCTGATTAAAAATCATGACATGCGCAGAATAATTTTAAAAACTACCGGAGGTTGGGTTAATTTTTAAGTATTGATTAAAAATTGCGTAGGTATATGTAGCGAGATGTGTGGCGGGCGGCGGGTGGCGCCTCCCTGCGTGTATTAGATTTTTCTCCCTTTGAATATTTGTCATTAGAAAGTTCTCATTGTTAATGTATTTTTTGTGCTTCGGCTTTTTACACGTACGCAGTCGAGTTTTGGAGTTACATTTTTCGTTGAAGTTTGTGCGAGATTCGCGTGCTTTCGTCATCTGAGAAGTCTTTTGTATATTTTTTTATACTTGTATTGTGTAATGTTAGATTTTCGTATTACGCTATTCATGTTGTTTACGACTTGTTTTTTAATCTGAGTTTCGGATAATGTGCGTGTCTTAATATGTTATGTCAAAGGATTTAAATAAAAAGCGATGGTAAAGTTGATCAATTCGATACATTTTTTAGGTTTTGTGTTTTAGTAGGCATGTTGTTGCGATACGTTAGAATCAGAATCAGAAGTTTATTGCTTAACATGTGGGGACAATTTTAAGATCTTAAACAATATTTAGTACAAGCATATGAGCCCTGTATGGGCATAACAATATAAACTTCAAAAATAATTTTTGAAGTAATATTACACAATTCATTAAGATAGCAATCACTAATAAATTCGATATAAATTCATAAAATCTGATATTATTCAAAAACAACATTAATTATTTAAAATAATCATTACTTATTATATAGCAGGTATGTATAATAGTTGTAGTAATGTAGATTTTGATGTAAAAACTTAGATATTCCGTAGGTAACTAATGAACAAATGTGTTGATCAGAATAAACATTTTCTATTATGTTCATAAAAAACTTTAATTTATGTAGGTACATGATTTCTTAGGCCGTTTTAGTAACAAAAGAAGTTTTTTTCATATACTCAAATGTTTATTCATTTTGAATTATAATTGCCTATTCCTTTTCATACAAAAAGTGTAAAAAAATTACTTACAAATAATGTGTAATTTGTGCTTTATTTATATTCGTTATTTACAAGGCAATTAATTATAGAGCAACGTAATATTATTCTGTCAAAAAGTTATCATTAATTAAGAAAATAACCATCTCGCACTCTTGTGTGGTGTAATTAATATTTATTGTCAATAAATTTGGGTCACATATAATGTTACCATCATTTATAAAAACAACTATGTAAATATTGATATTTGCCAACAACTTGTATGGTTTGTGTAATTAATTAAGAAACCTCAATAAGACATTTAAGCAAAATAAATATTTAAAAAAACATGTATTTATTTTATTATTTAAACGTAAATACAACGTTTATGCATTCCACTAATGTCAATGAAAACCTTTTTAAAATAACTGATGAGTGAGTTGTTCTAAAATGTACCTGTATGTATGTATAGGTACGTACTATAATTCCTTGTTTAGTCACTAAATTACTTGCAAAACACAAGCTTAATAAATAGTTGAATAATATTATGTTGTAGTATTAAATTTTCTTTCTTTAACTATGGCACAACACGGCCTTACCTTATGGCCATGGCCTTAGGAATCAATAGGATTTTTATATTCTTGTGACTGTCTTTTACTGGCGTATCTGTCAAATAAAAGGCACGTTGTTCAACAGTGAAGTGTTTTATTTAATCAATCAACAAAATATTGAAATCGTAAACAATTAATTAGTTACTGAAAATTATTGAAACATTAAAACGAAGACGTCAGGGCTATTAAATAAAGTTCATTACAGCTTTTACGTATCGGCTGCAAGCTAGGCCCTCTAAACACTAACCCGGCACAACCCTCTCGAAAAAACGAAATAAAAATTCGTGGAGGCAAAGTATTTTCATTATCTAACCTCGGGTGTGACGCGCAGCCTCCCAAAAACCTCCTCGTATATTCATTTCCGTTCTGTTAATACCGCATACTTTTAACTGTCTAACTAGGTAGGGGACCCCCTTCCCCCTCCCCACACCATCACTACTTACACGCGGTAGGCACAACTTTTATAATACTACGTACTCTGGCGCTTTTTAACGAACCCCCCCGAGGGGGGCGCCACCTGCCACGCATACCGAAAAATACGCAAAGCCTCCCCCCTCGCACCCGCCCCCCTGGTTAGAAGCGAAGTGCCAGTATTTTGCGTATTTTTAAATTATTCCCCACATGCGGGTATGTTTGTGAGATGTTTAGTTCGTTTTGAGTCCCTGAATCTGGAGTTGGTGATTTTTTTCGGCATTTTATTACCATGAGCGCAATTTTCTATCGGAAAGCTTGTTTTTTTTATTTTGATACACTTCCTGTTTGTTTACGCCAGTTTTCTGTCGAAAAACTTGGATTGTAAATTACCTTTGTTTGCTAATTAAGCAATTCAATGTTGTGTAGGAATTGATTGAATGTTTTGATTAGTAACTTTAAATAGAATTGAATAACTTCAATTCCATTGAAGTAAGTTGAAAAGGAATTAATTTCAACTAGGACAATCGTAGGCCTAAATATGAACGCAGTCTTGAGATATTTTTTCGTTTGAAGTTGGTTTGATTCAAACCAACTTCAAACGAAAAAAACGTTGTTGTAGCTCATACTATAGCATTGAGTATTGATAATGATGTTAATTCTAGTGCATGAATTACAAAATTATTTGAATGACACTAATAAAACTAATGTTATCCTTTTTTTCAAAAGAATCGCAATTTGTTATTATTATTAATCTTTATTTTTGGGTCTCCCGTTAAATATAAGATGTATTTTAATTTATAGGAAAAATAAAAAGTATTTATTAATATTGTATTCTATTCTAAACTTATTTAATTTAATAATTACATTGATAATTGCTAAGATTTACTGACATTTTTTACACATTTTAAACATTTGACTCAATTTTAATTTTACTTTCACAGTATAGGTAAATATTTGGCAATAAGCAAGAACACGGGAGATACCCGCTATGACGTAAAAAAATGTTGGCTTATTGAATTTTAGATCTATTTAAGCATAAAACTTTTCTGTTTCAAATAGATAAAAATTAACTGTCTATCTCAAAAAGTACTGAAGCGATTTTGATGAAATTGCACAAAATACTAAGTTCGACTAAACCTAGTCTAACAAAAAAGATTTTTACAAACCGATTTATAGTTTTGAGATATGCGTGGACAAACATATACAGGGTTATTGGTAAACACCAACAGCCTACAAACGGTTTGAAGATGTTATCAACACAAACAACTTTAACTATAAAAGCAACTCTGAAATCGCGAAAAAACACAACTATTTCATACAAAAAATTAGAGTTTTCTTCTCTGACCTGATGGTGAAGCTGGTGATGAGTTAGATTATAGGACCAAAGGTATAGCCGAGCTTCATCCGGCAGGAACCGGGACTTAATACCTTATCATTAACTGTCAAAACACGGTAATGCCAGTGGTAATGCTGATAACTTATTTACCACTAATGTATCTAATGTGAGAAGTGAAAAACATTTAATGGGGTTTTTGTAACAAGTTTTACGAATGACAAATAAACAAAACTTCGGTCTTATCAGCCCTATCTTGAGGTGAGATAAAGAACCTATTATCAAATCACCAAAAGCATCGGTTACAGGTGTTTCTATAGGATTATGATAGATCACAAAAAATCGTCGAACGCCACTAAGGAAAGCATCAACCACCCGACAAGGCATCAAAGCCGGCTTAGGTCAATTTTCCCGTCGTTTCCCAACTATAAGAGAGATTGAAAAGCGTCGGATATACCAACCACTTACTTTACGGGAGAATCCCTCGTAAATACCATAAGCATATTTTCCTTGACAAAAAAATAAATATTGTAACGTAGTGAATAGGCAAATAACGCGGAAGCAAGCGTCTGGATAGTTCCACTTGATGTGTGGCGAAGAAAAACGTGTCTTAAGGTTAAAGTAGTAAAGCCTTTGATTGTCTGCTGCTTGGATTTTGGATGGGGCCCGTTTTTATAACGTTTGGGAAGTTGTTTGACACTTGACATGCTCTATACGAAACATGTTGCTTTCGCGGTTATTAGGTTGATATCAGCTGTTATGAATATAAAGGGGTAAGGTTGTATTTATACTCAACAAAACTCTTCGAATAGAAAAATTCCCAAAAGATAGAGACAATAATATGAGCTATTTGTCGTCATCGTAACTATGCTTCCAATGCATATTAATATGTCTGCGTCAAAGCTTTCACCTAATTAAAAAGAGAACTTTAAAAGGATAACACAACGTTGTAAGACAGAGTATTCTCTGTTTTTTTTTCTTTAAAGGTCTATCAAGTGACTCCATTCCATCTGATGTTAACCAGAAGTGGAATCTAAATCCAAAAATAGACTTAAAAAGGATAACACAACGTTGTAAGACAGAGTATTCTCTGTTTTTTTTTTCTTTAAAGGTCTATCAAGTGACTCCATTCCATCTGATGTTAACCAGAAGTGGAATCTAAATCCAAAATAGTTAGTGCAAGAGCTAATATGGGCGCCGCGCTAGCCACCTTCGCTTTGGCGACCTGCAAGATGCTTCTTTTATTATTATGTTCTTTAATGATGACACCCAGTCCTTTAATTCAGATAAGATTAAAAGTTAAATACAAATCTGCAATTTAAGTTTCAATTTTGTTTTACATTAGTGAATAGACTTTATAATACAGACACGATTGCTTTCAATTGTCTCGCGGTAGATACCTACCGATTGGGGACCAAAAGGTTAAGTTCACATTACATTTGACTACTAATATATTCGTAGATATCAAGTTCAAATCGTCACTAACCAAAAACGGATCTGCTTCTTCTTCTTATCAACCCATTATCACCCACTGCTGGCCATAGGTCTCCTCACTCACACGCCAATCTATTCGGTCTTGTGTCATAAACGGATCAATGTAATCTAATTTATTTATTTTAAAAAAAATATTATTAACCATTTTTATTACCAACGTCTTGTTATTGCTATGTATCATTTTTCGTCTTTTAATTTCAAAAAAACCTATTATTCTAAATACGAATGTGAATTTGTTTCTTAGTAACACTTTCACCAGTAAACTACACACCATGAAATATTATGTACACATTGTCAGGGTTACAGAAAAGGACATAGCATTGCTGCATATAGAAAATGTAGTGTTCTCGAAGAATATAGTAGTTGTCAGGAATGAGCTAGTTAGTTCTTACATATAATTCTAAATAATATAATAAGTGCGATAGTGAGGTTGATTGTTACATTATTGGTAAACAGATATTAAAAATCCAAAAATAAATCATGTTATAAAAATAAACTTTTTTACACAAAATGGGAACTAAAATTAAAAGTAAGTTTTTGATAATAGACTTAAATGTTTACCATAAATATTACAAAAAGACTGAAACGCACTCGTATTTTAGCAAAATGAAAAATAAATACATTATTTTCGTCCTGTCAATAATAAATTGATAACAAACAATGATTACAAGCGGACTCCCCGCTGTCAGCAAACACTTTAGTCGTCAATCCTCGGCTACTTTACAAGCTTTAGAACAATTACTACCAATTCCGTTGATTCTAATTAATAATCACCGATCATTTATAGATCCAATAAAACTTAATACGAAACTATAGGTAGTGTCGTATTAAGTTTTATTGGATTATTAATATTACCTTATTTCCAAGGGTCCGTTATTTTGTCCGTTACTGTTATTTATTTATTTATTAAAGTACAGCCACGTGATATAGACTTTAACAAATGCTTTACAATGTGTTTTTTTATGGATGTCATAATAACGGCGTACAACGCATTTTCAAAATAATTACGGTAGGTACCTAATTTTTTATTTATTTATTGGGAATAACAAACAGTTTTCACAATCACGTAAATTGAACTATTACTATATTAATACAGTTACATCAATGTTGGTATATTAATGTTGAAGCCCACACCGTTATCCACGGATTGGTCTACTTAGCTAAACATAAAAAAGTAACAATAACGTAAAAGTAACCGACACTAGTTACTAGTCTCATAATAACACGTGTAGTGTTATTATTTTAAATTAATTTCACGTTGGATTAGTAGCCACAGTTTGTTTGTGGCACTCCTTACTGGAATAATTTAAGAAATAAACCATCACCAAAAATGCTGAATGATTGCACGACGTATTAACCAGTATTCTTATTTCATGAACACGACTTATGACTATCGTTAATCATCTTCAAGTCATCTGAGAGACGCCAACTGTTGGGCATAGGCCTCCAAAGATCTCCAACCCGATTGGTCCGACGCTGCCCGCATCCAGTGGCTTCCGGCGACCTTTACCAGACAGTTCGCGTCGGTCCCCCTTGTGGGAAGTTACATATCACTACATAGTATAAAACAAAGTCGCTATCCGCCGTCTGTCTGTCCCTATGTATGCTTAGATCTTTAAAACTACGCAACGGATTTTGATGCGGTTTTTTTTAATAGATAGAGTGATTCTTAAGGAAGGTTTATATGTACAATACATGCATATTTACATAAGCATTGCACCCGTGCGAAGCCGGGGCGGGTCGCTAGTATATTATATATGGTATACAGTCGTCACTCGAGGACCTTTTCACCCCAACGGGTATCGTTACTACACACGCGTAAATCAATGTTGATTAATCAATAAATAAATAAAAATGCTGCAACAGTGTACCATTTTTGGCGTATAGTTCAAGCGACATAGGACACAAACCGTAACGACATATCCATTCGTAAAATAAGTATGTTACTTTATTAGGAGGGGTTAATTTGTTAATTAGACATTAATGACTAACGGCTATAGGTATCTATCAACGCTTCCAAGCTACATATTTATTTACTGATAAATTAATTTATTTGAAATAATTGAATGTTTTTGCATATTATATAATTTATAATCCAGATAACTTTTGCGTAAAATTCAATTTAATATGTAAGATGAAATAATAAATTAGCAATGGTGTCTTTAATCTCCATTAATTAATCAACTAAAATGAAATGTTAATAGAGCGAGAATCGTTTTAATCAATTTGTAATTTAACTGCATTACAGTGTACTAATAAAATTGTTAAACTGTATGACCAATAAACCATTTGTGTATGAATCTTTATCCGTCGATTTACACAGTTAAAACAAACTAATAATATTTAAGCGTTTCACGTGAACATTTATTAAGTTTCCATTGCGTTTATGCTTTAAAAATTAAATACCTAATACTACATAAATTACTTTTAAATGTTTCAGTACTATAGTATTATATTATCTGTGGTACTAATATTTACAGTAAAGTAATCACCTTATCAGCTTTTTAATTCGACCCACTACTGGGACACAATGCCTCTCCTTGTTGTCGAAGGAGATTTTTGGAGTTTACTCCTTAAGAATCGATTTGCATATATAAGGGGCCCGGTATGAGAAAAATGTGAGGAGTAAAATCTATCGATGAATGACCTCGTTACGTTTTTGAACGTCAAAGTCATAATTGGTGCGCATCCTATGTATTCTAATTGTCAAAACACGGATGACAGCAGGTGCGCCATCTCACCTGTCTCGGAGTAAACTCCAGTCGTGGGTCGGAGCTGACACACACAATTTTTTTCTTTTTATTTTCATTTTGTTTAATTTTAATTAGTTTTAACTTTAAGTAATTTACTGTTTTATATAAAGTGCTGTTATAAAAAAGTTGAGTACGCCTGTAATTGGTCCATATATCGGCATGTAACCCTTTAATATATTTTTGTTTGAATAAATGAATAGGTTTAGGCAGTAGTCCGCCAAGTTTGCCCAATGCGGATTGTTGCATGGAGTATAAGGTCACTAATATCCCTTTGCTGGTTCATTAGTCACTTTCTACGTCACTCATTGGAGGATATGGGGTGATGTTATTTTATTCTGCCGGCATCACACGGCTATAAATAACTCTGTAAAGTGATATTAAATTCTAATCTACTATCACGCGCATAATTCAAAATGGCTGGGCAGAGATTTAGATAACATTTGGTAAGAACTTTTTAACACATAAAGATGACATGAAGTCACATCTAAGATTATGGGTTAAGTAATACCTCCAAAATAGTGACAGGAACTCATAAGTGAACAAAAAGATAGATTGTGTATTATAAAAATTGTTTGTTTACTTGATAATATTAAAGATTATAAATTAGAGGAGGTCGATGGCGCAGCGGTCGTGCGTTGTTAGTAACGATCACGAAAGTTAAGCAACCATTTGCGCGGTCGGTACTCGGATGGGTGACCGAATTTTTTTCTAATCGATTTTCCTCCGTGCTTCGTCGGTACGTTAAGCTGGTGGTCCTAGGTGATGGGGAAAGATAGCAGCCGTTCCTAAGGAGGGTTGGTGTCAGACACACGACCGTAAAGCCGAAATCAAGTCACACTGCACCGACCCCAAATAAATTCGGAGCAGGGTAGGAAAATGTTTAAAGATTTAAAAAAAACTTAAATTAAAAAATGTATTTAAGGATTGAGTTTTTAAAAATTACTTCTAAAATGTTCAAGAATATTAACATATATTCTTGAACACTATACAAGTTACAAGTAGTTCCTAAAACTGCACTTATAGGTTTCCAATGTGTGAACAATATTTTTTCAAGCCTCAAAATGCAGGATTGAGAGATACTAAGGTAGACAAAAATCTGTTATCTTATAAACCCATACACAATGAATAGCTTACTTACTTAAATAGACGTCTAAGTCAAAATTTGTAATATGACAATAAGAAGCAACCAAAATTGTACTCAGTTTCAAATGACGATCCCCCAAGAAATGTCTGCCCCATCGACACACATTATACGTTCCACTGCCCCCAGTCGAACCCTGGACCCGACGGTCAATGAACGCCAGTAAATCTTCACGTGGTCGCAAAATGCTATTGTAATTTTTTCCCTCGCAATGCTTAAACAAGCGGTTCTTGAACCTAAGCGTGGTTATTTTTCCACAAGATTTTCTTATGAATGATTTATTTTTGCACCGCTTTGATTTCATTCACATAGACTGCGGGCTAAATTCAGAGAGTATCTCCATTAATATCATACTAATTCGTCTATTTAAAAGTTAAAGAGATTTTCCTTGTATTGAAGTAAGAAGAATGAATTATAAAAGAGTTCAAATCCTACTTTTGCGATGTAAATTAATGAAAACAAAGAAAAAAGATGTAATATCTATATGATATGAATATTGGTCCTTAATATTTTTTTTTATTTATTAATCACCGATCATATTACAAACCACATAAACCTGATTAGATTATGATTACTTATTTTGAACCATAAAAAAATAACTAATTCAATACACTCTCTTGGTGGACGCTGTCTTAGTGGAGTGGTCAGTATAGCTGCCTACACATCAAGCGATCCAGGTTCGAGTTCTGGTACCAGCAAATGTTTGTGTGTCGAACACGAATATTTGTTGACGAGGCATGGTTGTTTATATTTTTTTTTTAATTATTTATTTATATTTATTTATAAAATTATCAAAAAAATATTATGTGTCTAAAAAAAATCCGTTACCTATCTAGTATCCTTAACACAAGTTCTTAATGATACTGAATTTGGGCTAGATAATAGGCGTGAGCGTAGAAATATACTACTATACCATTATTACTCTGAAACTAAAAATAGGCACCAAAAAGTATTTGTTTCGGAAAATCGTAGAACAGTCTATCCAATAGACTGTTCTACGATTGATTTAACGATAGACTCTATCGTCTACGTCCTACGTTAATCAGTTTATTATTTTTTTTTATATGAAAGTATTCAACATTACATAAGATTTCTACATGACACGCCTATTTTAATACTTTTAAGGAAAAAGTATAAAATAAAGAGGTACTTAGAATGAAATCAGAGCCCGCGACTGTGCGCTATGCGAGAGACTTCTATTATTACTCAGATAACTTAGGAATCAAGAGAGAATCAATTTTGTTCTGTCTATCGTTTCTTACGCATCATTAGCTGAAAGATTCAAATCACGTTTCCCGAAAAAGATCTAGTCTTGTCCCTTTATAATGCACTAACGTTCCATCCGCGAATTTCGTACTCCATCCGTAGCGTTTGGATTTTATTTTTAAAATAATAATAATACAAACTTCTATTTATTTCTTCATACAACTTTTTAGGAACAGTACAGGTTTGAGCTAAAACTTAAATAAAATATGTAGACTATTATACTTTTGGAATTTGGTGTTTGAAATAGACGTTACCCTGTACTACAGATCACCAGGTCCCTAACCTCGGAACCTTCCTCGAGATTACAAAATATTGTTATGCCTGCTTATTATTTTCTTGTCATAAAATAAATATGCATTAGTAAACTTGATTTGTATAAAAATTAAATTAGATTTTTATTTAATGTTCTCTTAGATTTGCGCGAGCACTATACATTATAAATAAAACAACTTTTTACAGATTTAACTCGCGTGTAATTAGATTTTACATGATGTTATTATTGCCCGACGTTTCGTAACACTTTTCAGCGTTCGTGGTCACGGGATGACTAAAGATGTAGGTTGTCAAATTTTATGAAATAGTTAAATCTTCCATCACTTTAATTATTAATTTGGAGTGTTCCGTTTCACGCAAACGGAGCTCACGGTGTCATTAGGTCTTGCTGTGTGGTGGTTTGCCTGAGTTTTAATAATTTTAATTACTGGATCCCAAGCAGGTGGTACGGCCCAACCATCTTCTCTATTGAAATTTGGGTGTTAAAATTAATAATTAGAGTGACGGTAGATTTAACTATTTCATAAAATTTGACAATCTACATCTTTAGTCATCCCGTGACCACGAACGCTGAAAAGTGTTACGAAACGTCGGGAAATAATAACATCATGTAAAATCTAATTACACGCGAGTTAAATCCGTAAAAGTTGTTAGATTTTTATAATTTGTGAATTTTTAAACATTGCAGTAGTTTTTAATTCACAAACATACAAATATTTTTGAGTCATTAGTGACATCCCCTAGTACAGAATAATAAATAAACCCTATAGGGTATACCTCTAGTCTTTCACTCCCTTTTGACTCGAACTCTGAAAAGACGTGATACTTCGGAGGAGACACTTGCCAATTAGAAAATATCTGCGGAAAATTCGCTCTACAAGCTACACGACTTCCAAAGATATCTCCTTTTTTAAGAATTTACGGTGTCGTAAAGATCATTTGCCATCTGTGGCCAGTAGAAATAATTTCTTTTAATTCAAAGTCAAATCATTCAATTCAGTGCTTTATTGAGATCATGTGCCTAAAATGAGGTCTTAATTATAATTAGGCACTCTGGTACTAAAATAAATCCTGTTAGGTCAGAATTAATAATTTATTTATAAAAACAATTTGCTAACTATATGGGAGTGAGCAAATTGTTTTTATAAATAATTACCTATCCTGACCTAACATGATTACTTTTTTATACCGACACCATGTATACTTATAATAAAACGCTCCCAACGACGCGACGTCAAACAGTATAAATAAACTACATTTCTTTCACAAGGGGAAACAAAACTATCCTATTCATTCAACGCGATAAAACATCCGTAGCATATCAAATCATCGTAGCGTGAGCTCCATACGATTTGGAATCCGTAGCCTAACCGCAGCATTATTTTAGCGGCCGAGAGCGCCTGCACTTTATTTTATGGCAACAAGATGCGTTGTGTGCAAGTGCTGCAAAAATTTTAACTGGCGCTTAAAATATGTTATCCGTTTAAGCCGTCTGTGATTTTGATTTTAGCAATGTTTTGTTTTCGCTTAGTTTCAAAGTCATTATTAAGGTAGAAATTTAATACAATGAATGAATAGAGATTAAGGCTTAGACGGTTTGAATAACTCCTACGGCTTTATCGGAGCAAAGAGGACTATCTGTCTTAAGATTATTATATTTGATTGGGTTTCCAAGGATATGATTTTCTTTTAGTATTAACCATTCAGTTTACAACCTTATGATGAAAAGCTCTCAGTCCATTGTCTTTGAATGATTTTTATGACAGGAATAGTTTTCGTTAGGTATAAACGTTTGCGATGAGCATATTTATATTTCTCACAACGTTACGAGTTTTATTTTTGGACGTAGTGGTCTTAGTCGGCAGATATCGAGATACTGAAAACGACGCACGCAACAGCCTCCCTTTGCCAAAGTAGTTATACTTTTAGATTTAAGAGGACACTTGAGCTTTAGATCTATTTTATTATTTGCGCAGATGTGTGCCGCTTGTAAACAGGATACGGCCATACTACGAAGATTTACGGTCAATGAAACAAGGAATCACGGCAGGGCTCTATCTCAGCGATCTCCGGCCTAAATAATAAATTCGACGTTGCCGAGCGCAGTTTGCGTCACACAAACATCGGCGTAAAACAATTTATTACAAAATGTAAACAGGAAGAGCCGTATTTTCATTTAGAATACGATTTCTCGATTCTACCCCCCCTCCCACACCTCCGAGGAGTCTCCCGCGCCCGGGACATAGACGAAAATACCCGGTTATGATTAATTCCAAAGGCGCCGCGCATTGATCAAGAAACCGGCTTTTTACTCCAAACTACCCATCCTCCCCCCGCCCGAGCGAGCGAGACTAAGCCTGTACCGTCGCCTGTCTCACTCTAAAACAAAGATGCTAAAACTTCTTTCGCTAGTATGAAGATTTTAATTTCATATTTTTGACGAAACGGTTCTAATTTTATAGCAAGCAACCCTCGACTATCGACCTTATTGCAAACGACATACAACTTCATACAGAATGCGCCCGAGGCGCACTTGCTTCCGTCTTCTAATTCCGAATTAGTTTTCGAAGTGAAAAGATACAGTCCCAAGACTGTGTGCGTAATAGTATTCATTAGAGACTGTATTCGTTGGCAGTTAAGGTGTAAATTCTATTGCGAGGGCGCTCGCAAGAAATAATTCTCCAGTTGTACCCCGAAATTAGTCGAATGAGGAGAAAGGGGTTCATACGATGGGTGGTTTTAAAAGAAGAAGGCAAAAAGGTGGGGATAGAAAGATGCGCAAAGACTTAGTTCGCGCGGGGTGATGGGGGGGCGTTATAAAATATATAATTCTATACTTACAATACTTGTAAATACGGCACGCGGAAGTGCGCCGCCCGCTTCATCTTGATACTTTGTACTATTGCCGCCTTACTTCCGCGTCTTACGTAATATTGTATAAATTCATATTTGCTGTTGCGATTATTATTGTATCTAATGTACAAAACCATACCGTGACATCGTCGTGGGGGAGCGGTCAGTATCGCTGCATACACATCAAGCGGTCCGGGTTCGAATCCCGGTAGCGGCAAATGTTTGTAGAACGAACACAAGTCATGGTTCTTTATAAATGTATTTATTTAACTTTATTTATAAAAATGTATAACATTATCTATACTAATAATATAAAGCCGAAGAGTTTGTTTGTTTGTTTGAACGCGCTAATCTCAGGAACTACTGATTCAAATTGAGAAGAGAAAAAAATATTTTTGTATTGGATAGTCCATTTATCGAGAAAGGCTATAAGCTATATAACATCATAACATGCGAACAAAGTCGAGGGCATAGCTAGTTATGTACATAATGTTTTTCCGTTATCTAGTATTCATAATAAAAGTTCTTAATGATTCTAATACATTTTAGTAGATTTTTTTAACAATTTATGAACAGCACAGTTTTACGCATATTTATTATTTGGAAACTGTGTCGCTCGCTCGCTTATTTATTGAATTAATTTAATATTAAAAATTAATTTAAGTATATTAGAAACACATTTACTTAGTTATTTAAGTAACAAGTTATTTAATATCAAATGAAAAAAAAATTACCAAAGTGTTGTGTTTTCCTGGAATCATCGAAAACCTCAACTGAATTTACACGAAAAAAAAATATTAAGAGTAATAAGTTTCTTAGAAGTATCAAGTGGTGTCGGTCACTCTACAACGCTACATTCGCTGATATTTAGTCGCGAAACGGGATGTATTATAAAGGCGGTAGTTGTTTAAAGTAAGAGCGGGGGCGACTTAGGGGTCGGGAATAGCTGCCGCGCCCGGTGCCGGGTTCGATTCCAGGCGAGACAGCGCAAGTTGTCAAATTAAAACTCCATGAATTCTAAGCCAAGTATTAGTAAAATATACTCTTTATCACAATATCTTTTAACTTTTTCATCGTGTTTAATTTAGTTGTTATCATCTTGGAAACAACTGACCCCAACTGTGATTTTAACCCAAGAACTCTCAGTATGTCTTCTCCGATCATTTGACTAATCAGTAGTTTGCGAGTGATCTACTAAATTTATAATTACTTAACCAATTATTTACATAATGTTACGAATGATTTACTTACATGTGTTATGATATTGACATAACTTTTGTATTGAAAATCTAAGACGGTCTTAAACTTAACTAAGCAGAATTAGATAGAATTTATTTATTAGAATTGCAGGAATAAATAAATTATTAAAAACTTCTTTAATTATTAAAAAGTTCTAAAATTTTATTTAATATGAAGGAAATCATCATAATATGCTAATTAAGGGTTTTCAAAAGAGTTTCTTAATAAAACAAACCTCTATTTTCTCTAAATCACAGGGGTAGCGATGCGAGCGTAACGCGGCTTGGCAGCACTCCATGTGGGTTAGGAGGGTCCGGGTTCGGCCCCCGACGAGGCAATTTGTAAAAACTGAGTAATTAAAATGACACATTTGATAGCGTTCTTTGCTATTTGCGTGTTGATATTTGGCTGCAAATATGGGCTGCAAATATTAATATTTGATTATAACAATCATATTAATTTGCATCACAACAAGGTATTTTCGTGCTTTAAGTGGATTCTCAACCATTAAGAGACTGACTATACAGATGTCAATTAAATTTTTTCTATATAAAACTATTATCATTAATAAACAACATTAATTTTAAAACAACAAGTACCTACATAGGTTTTTATGACAGTATGATTATGATTTTTTTCACATTAATCATACACAAAACGAATACAGGCAGAACATAATAGAATATTAGTACCAAATATGGGCATTATCTTGACATCTGTTTAATTACTATTGTTATATTTAATTTTTAGTACTTCACAATAATTCGCCTTCAAACTCCCGCAATCTATACAGAATTTGTAAATTAGGTCAAACACTTAATATTACAATACAAAAGCATAAAATACACAAATTAAATTCCGAGTGAAGCTACCTATGTTTTATCCACTCATTTCGCGTGGTTCTTAGTAAAAAGTTGTAAGAGGGGGCACTAGCTACGTCGTAGCTGCTACGAGGCGTAGGCCCGTCTACGACGTAGCAGGGTTGTAGCGTTCTTAATTGGCCTCGTTATTGTAATTAATTTATTTAGTCACATTCGGTTGTGAGCAGGACTGATGTGCACATGATTTATGAGTGGAGAAATGAGTAGAATGAGGCCCTGTTATGAAATATGTCTAATAATAAACGTCATTTTTTGGGCAAAGAAAATTTGGCGAAAGCTAAAAGAAAACTTTATTCAAAGGTTCAAAAAAGGAATCTAAAAAGTTTTGAAGTGATAAAACTGAAAATATTCCTTTACGAGTATTTGAAATTATTGAAATGAAATGAAATGAAAAATATCTTTATTTAAATGGACTTTGCTAAGTACTTTTAAATCGTCAAAAGCCCTACCACCATTTCGGGACGAATATTTATATGCTGAAATGGAGAAGAAATGGCGAAAGAAACTCCACAGCTTACAATTTCGTAATGATTTCAAAACATCATTACAGGTCAATAGATATATCAATACAAATAAATTACAATTTGAATGCATTTTTGGGCAATTTCACTCCCACGCATTTGTATCATTTAAATAATCATTTATCTTGTAATAAGCTTTTTTATATAGTTTAGTTTTTACAGTTTTTTTAAATTTGTTAACAGGCAAATCTCTAATATTCATCGGAAGCTTATTGTAAAAACGTATACATTGGCCCGCAAAAGAATTGTTTATTCTGTGGAGACGAGTTTTATATACAACCAGATCGTGTTTCTTCCTAGTATTTACATTATGCGTATGGCATTTCTCAGAAAAATGCATAATGTTTTTCTTTACATATAGTAAGTTTTCCAGTATATATTGTGAAGACACAGTTAGAATATTTATCTCCTTAAACTTTTCTCTGAGGGAGTCACGCGGACCTAGTTGGTAGATTGCTCTAACAGCCCGTTTTTGCAAAACAAAGATGGTATTTATATCTGCAGCACTCCCCCAGAGAAGAATCCCATACGACATTATGCTGTGAAAATAACTGAAATAAACCATTCTAGCGGTATCGACATCAGTTAGCCGCCTAATAGTTTTAACTGCATATGCCGCAGAACTTAGTTTACCCGAAAGTTTTACAATATGTGGACCCCATTGCAATTTGGAGTCTAACATTACTCCTAAGAAAGTTGTTGTTTCCACAGGTTTCAATTCAACCCCATTTATTTGTACATTCGTTTCTACACGTCGCACATTCGGTGTAGTAAACTTAACTAATTTGGTTTTTTTTTCATTAAGCAACAAATTATTAATATTAAACCAATAAACTACTTTTGCGAGTGCATTGTTAACTTCGTCATAATTATCTAATTTTCTATTTATTTTGAAAATCAAAGAAGTGTCATCAGCAAACAACACAATATCATGATTGTCTCTTATGTAGTAAGGCAAGTCATTTATGTACACTAGAAAGAGAAATGGACCAAGAATTGAGCCCTGCGGAACACCTATTGTGACTAGAGAACCTGGAGATCTTTTACCATTTATATCAACTTTCTGTATTCTATTGCTCAGGTATGAGGTCATTAGGTTGAGAGCCTTGTTCCTAATGCCGTAATGGTGTAATTTCCTGACCAGAGTATCATGATTAACACAGTCGAAAGCTTTAGATAAATCACAGAAAACCCCAAGAGCGTCACGTGATTCTTCCCAAGCAGCAAATACCTCCTTTAACAACTCAACTCCCGCGTCAATGGTGGAGCGACCCCGAGTGAACCCGAATTGCTTTTGATGAAATATGTTAAATTTATTGAAATGCTTTAATATTTGATTGAGCATTAGTCTTTCAAAGATTTTACTTAAAGTTGGTAAAATAGAAACAGGCCGAAAATTGGTGGGATCTGAGGTTTCGCCAGATTTAAATAACGGTATAATTTTACTATGTTTCATCAAGTCAGGAAATACACCAGAGTCAATACAGCTGTTAAATACGACTACTAAATAAGGAGCTATTATACTTATAATGGATGAGATAGTTCTGACTGACAGTCCCCAAAGATCCATAGATTTCTTCAGGTCTAGAGTTTTAAACGTATTTATAATATCTTTATAATTAACAGCTGTAAATTCAAAGTTACTGTCACATGATGATACATTTTGTTTAAGCAGCTGTTCAGCAGAGGTGGAAGATGACTGAAGTGATTTAGTTGTCTGTATGGGAACATCTGAGAAAAACCTTTCGAATTCCATGGCTACATCCAAATCAGCTTTAACATTTACATTATTAATCTTTAAGTTAATATTACGGAAACGTGTTTGACTCCTACCAGTTTCACTGTTAATAATATTCCAAGTTTCTTTAATCTTATTTGTAGAATTCTTAATTTTGTTTTTTAAGTAAACCGACTTGGCAGTGGAACAGGCTCTTTTGAAAACTTTAGAATAGTCCCTTACATAATTAACAAATACTGGGTCAAAATTATATGATTTTTGACTATACAAATCGTACAACTTATTTCTGCTATTGTATATACCAGGCGTTGCCCATTCACTAAAAGTTAGATGATCACAGATCGTCTTTGTTTTTGGCACAAAAGTGTTGGTAAATTCAACATTTATCAAATTAAATAACGAACTGTATAGCTTATCCGGACAATCATTATAAGGCAAACATGGTAGCTTCACAATTAATTTTGATTTAAATTTTTCAATTCGGTTTGCATTTATAGGAATAAAACTTATTTTTGTTCTTTGCACTTTTACTTTTTTCCTAGGAAACGATGCTAATTGACCACAATGATCAGAGTGCAACATATTAATAATTGACTTTTGGCTAGGTTTTCGGTTAGTAAAAATGTTGTCAATGCAGGTTGCACTTGTTTCAGTAATTCTTGTGGGTTCATAAAAAACGTAGTCCAAATCATAGGACTTAAATAAATTTAAAAAGTTACAAGTGATTGAATTTGTATCTAATATGTTAATATTAAAGTCTCCACAGATAACAATTACTTTACGACATTTACTGATTTTAAATAGGACATCTTCCATAATTTTTAAAAAATGTTCAAAGGGGGCACATGGAGGTTTGTATACACTAATAACAATGAATTGTTCAAACTCTATACAAGCTATTTCAGTAACTCGCTCAACTGACATACTTACGAGGTCATTTCTTTCCTTACATTTAATATTCTTTTTAGTAATTATTAATGAACCACCATGTAATATGTTTTTTCTGCTGTATGAGCTGACAACATGGTGATTACTAAAATTAAACATGAGCTGATGGCTTTTTAGCCAGTGTTCTGTAACACACAATATATCAATATTATTACAATTCATAAATAACTCCAATTCTAGATCTTTGCCTGATATCCCTTGAATATTTTGGTGGAAAAGGTTGATAAAATTATTTTTAGAATTTTTATTCATTACAAGTGGGGAGGATAATTTATTTGAAACCTTAAAATTTGAGTCTAATTTTTCATTATAGTTAGTACTGCCAGAGTTAGTCTCTTTTGTCTCGAAATTTAATTTAAAGAATATGATGCATATTCCAAATTGTCATTGTTTAATGTCATATTTGACTGCCCAATAGAGGCAGAAGTTAAAGCCAATGAATTGGCTTGTTTAAAAATAAAATAACATAGCGATTTTGCTATTTGTTTTTTGTAATTATTACAAAGAAAATATTTATCTTTTGTCAAAAAAAAATTCTTAATGAAACTATTAAAATCAATAATGTCAAATTTTTTATCATAATTTGCCATTAAATGCAATTTCATATTGTATTTATATCTATAGTCATTTTCTGCATGAGTCAATGATCTACTGTAAGGCAAGGTAAATAAAATTATTTTTTTTACATTTAATTTAGAGAGGCAATCAAAATGTTTTTCTATAATCTTGGAATTAGTATTTCCTCGTCTACCAATAAAAATAATTATTGTACTGTTAGGGCTGTAAGTACCACAGATTACCTTTTGCAATATTTGAATATAGTTAGCACCTGGCACACAGAAATTAGTTACATTTTGTGACATGTACTGACACATTATGTGACCCATATTTTTGCCTATCTCATCACTAAACATAATTACATTGTTTTGATGTTTATTGTAATTTACGTTGTTTTCGTATTTACTTACATTTGCTTGTGTCCCACCTTCATCAAGGTTATTAAGAGAACAATTATTATTATCTGTGAGTGATACAACTTCTGGATAAACTTCTACTATTGAATCTTGTTGATCATATAATATGTTAGAAGTAAGTGCTTCCTTGTTCTGAATGTCCTTAACTAGGCATGAACATGTTCGTTTTTTATTTAAAGATTCGAAACGCTCTGCATTGTAATTACACATATCTTCCATGTCATTTGATGCCATTATTTGGTAACTTAATTGCTTTTGCGACATGGTTTGTATGTTTTTTAGCATACTTTTTAATGTCACTTCAAGACTGTCTATTTTTAACTCTAATTGTTTATTATAATCTATGTAATCAGTACTTATTGTAACAGCATTGCTCTTAATATCATTTAATTTTTCTACTAATTTTATGCGTTTCAAATGTTGCGTCTGATGTTTTTTATAAGAATTATGTTGATTTATAATTCTTTTAGTCTTATTGATAAACTTATTAATTCGTATGTATTTCTTTAGCTTCTTGACACTACTAAAATACTGTTTAGAATTACAAGTGTTAGGACTATTTCCTATGAATGACTGATCCTTGATGAAGCCGGGACTACAAACCGTTAGCTCATCGAACAAGCTTTGAGAATGATTATCTGTGGACAATTCTTTGTTTTGCATTTCCAAATGTTTAACACTATTATTTGCCATGCACAAGCTATGTTCTAACTCATTTATTTTTGTTAGTGCCTTTTCATGTGTATTGCTACATTCCGCAAATGATTTTATAGTATGCTGCATTTGGTGACATTGCTCAACAACATCCTCATATTTAATGTGCAGCTCAGACAACTCATTCTTTAGTTGTTTGTTTTTTTCCAATATGTTGAAAATTTCCAATTCACTATCCTCACGTTCCTGCATTAGACGCTCACACAGCCCCCGCGATGCTCTCAAATCAACCAATGCCTGTTTTAATTTCATGTCTGTGTCCTTAGCAGTGGCCTTACGGGTCATCATTTTGGGTGTAGTTGAGCGTACAGTTATCAATTAATACACTGAAAAGTATAACAACTATGTAAGAAACAAAAGGAACACAATAATATCACAGTTATATACTTGTTGTCAACACTTAGATATTATTATTAAATGGAAGTGTATGTAGGTGTATGTCTGGGGTCAAAGTTGTCACCGTCAACTTTACTTCCACTATAAGTCAAGCAAAGAGAGATTACAGTAACCCAAATGTATGTGAATTGACGATTCTCACAGTAGCTGTGAGTTTTGTGGAGTATCTTTGTATAATGTGATTAGTTATGATTTACAAAATAATTAATTTAAGACAAATATTATCTTTTTCTAGTAAGTATATTTTATACTCCTTCAAGTATCGCATTAAGTGGCCTATAAAACATGGAATAGTACATAACATGGAAATGTAGATAACATTTCCAATGTAGGTAGCGTTTGAATAAAATTTACTAAGTATTATATTTCTAAGTAATTAGGCACTTGGAGTAATAGATAATATTGTTAATTGTTTTAAGTTAAGAAAACAATACTCCCCGGTTTAAATTCGAAGCTGTTGCAATATTTTTATACTTATTTTTATCTTTCTTTGTGTTTGACAGTTAGCCCGTACCGGCCGACGGGATTTTGTTTCCGTGTTTTTGTGAGATTTAGACTTGTCACTGTACCACTAATATTTCCACGGAAGATTATTCACGTATACATTTAGATTTAGTCATTTATTATGTAAAAAGAGATAATTAAATAATTTTATTTTAATAAACTTCTATCAGCTGTTTCAAAGACATCTAGCTACCAGTGTTGCCAGAGCAAAAAAAAAAAAAAAAAAATTTTATATTGATTTCATTATTTCAAAATATTTTAATTTAAATTATTTAAAATTATTTACATGAGAAATAAATTATCATTTAAGCCTGTTTTTCGTTTTAGAGTCTAAATTATATTATTTTTATAATGAAGGATTTTGTAATTGTAACTCTGATTACATTAGGGGTAGTTTTAATTAACGCACAAATTACGCATGAATTTTAATGCGCGAACTTAATCAACACACACGGTACACTTAACTCAAGACGGTCCCAAGAAACGCCCTAAAAAGTGGAAAGTTCATTAGCCTGGCAACCCTACTGCTTACTATCTTGCACGTTCCTAAGACGCCCCCCCAGGGGTGTTTAAAGAACCCCCTGGGGGCGAGGGGTGCACGCGGAAATATGAAGGGAGTTCTCATTTATCAATACACTGAGACTGTTTCTTTCTCTCTAAGAATTGATTATATTCTACTAAGAATATTGATGGGGTGCCTCTTGAAAGTTTTCCGGCTTAATGTGGGGGGTGTTTGGGCCCCTAATGTTTTGATTAGAGTTTTTGATGTGCCTCCACGTTTCGTTTTACATATGTACGTATGCTTATGTTTGTTGCGGCCTTTGAGGAAATTATAAATATTATTGAGCCGTTTTCATGACGAGTACCTCGCCTCCTGCCATTCTTCTGTGAGTGGAATTACGGAGTATTTTATCATTGCGTTATACTAAAAGCAAATTATTCAGATAACTAGAATGTGAAAATTAAACGATGACTTGTATTGGAAGTCTTTTCTATTTAATATGATTTTATGATTTAAATATCTCATTAGTATAAATTGTGATGGTGGAAAAGGAGATAAATAAGTAGCATTGATTAAATTATAAGAGCGATATCTCCTGGAATATTATTTTTTTTCTTAATAGGAGATCTTATTCTATTATATCTGTACCAATCTATTACCGAATATTTTTAACTTTTTTTGAATATGTAATGTAATGTGTAGAAAACGCTTCCATGATGTATTCTGATGACCCAATGACCCTTTACTGAAAAACAATTTATCGAAAACGATTCCAAGAAAGACCAGGCCAAGTCAAGAGTACCCTTAAATAGACGGCATGAATGAGAACTGTGAGGAAATTAGGTGAAGTAACTAAGGATCCTAGCAAGTCAGCAGAGGCGATCCATATATAAAACAACAATTATAAGACCACAGTAAATAAATCTATTTAAATACGCAAATGTAATAATGTAATAATAAATGTATTTTTACTTATAGCACATATACCGCACTTTTTCTACTATAATAACTCTAAATTATATTCCCTGCTTTAACTTTTTCAACCCCCGTTGAGTTATATTATAAAAAAAAACCCAGCTTAGCTTAACTAGGCACAGATTAATGCAGTAAGAATGACAAACCAGAATAAAATCGTAGACCAGTTCTTCGTAGACTAGAAACATACATGAGCCATTTAACACTACAATCACTACACTGCAAATTGATACGTAAACAGTGCTACAGTAGACAGGCTCAGTGTACGCTACGAATAAAGGTAGTAGCATATTTATCAGTTTGCCTCTTTTTACTATAAAAAAAATATTTAAATTAAAAAACCGCCTTCAAGACTAAAAGCGGAGAAATAAAAATTTTGTTTATATAAATCTAAATTTTTTTTGAAGTCGGTCCTAAATATAAGTAACAGCGTTTATTCCAAATATTGAGGTTAGCACCGACCTTAAAAAACATTTAGATTTTTATAAATAGATTTTTATTTCTCCGTTTTTAGTTTTGACCGCGGTTTTTTTTTATTTCAAAATGTTCTTTTTCCTTTTAAGTGTTTTGTATAGAAATTTTCAGGAGATCTCGAGATCTTTTAGACACACAAGTGATAAGATTACGATATCATCGATGACAATATAGACATTATTAGGGATAACTCGAAAACTGCTCGTTAGATGTCGATAAAATTTAAATGGAACCACATGACAAGCACCACCTTCCAAAGGTTGAAAGAATCTTTAAAATCAGTACACCTACTAAATAGTTATGAGGTAACAAACATAAAAAAAAACAGACGAAATGAGAACATCTTCCTTTTTTGAAGTCAGTTAAAAAAGACGCGTTCCCTTTCCGAGCTGATACGTATGCAACGACCTAAACGATGAAACTTGTTAACGGTTACTCATCTTAAGCCGACTAAAGTGAATATCACTTTGCTCCTCTAACGTGAGCTTGTCCTCTCTCAACTTGCTTAACGATATTTTTAAATTACGAAATTTCCTAGCTAAGACATTGAACGTAACTCTGTAAAAATGTAAAACCAAGCATCGAACTACCGAAACGCGCCGTCATTACTCATGGCGCGACAAAATTTATACGAGGAACGAACTTGTTCGATTTACTATGAGCGGGCGGTGATATATTTCGCGATGTCAATGTTTTTAGCTCGGTACCGTTTTGTTTATCAAAATGTCGGCGTAATTACCGAAACTATTTAAAGAGCTGCTTCGATTAAAGGTTACTTTGAATTTTGTTACTAATGACACCGTGCTAGATATGAGATATTTCTGGATACAGCTGGCACAGGAACACCATGATTAGTCCGTTTATTACATAGGATTTTCTGAGTAAAATCGGATCTAATTACACGAGGAAGAGGGCAAAGTCAATTTTAAAAGAACGGTCAGCACTAAACGTAGATTAACACTTCAGTACCTTGGCATCAAAATTGACTTTCATAGGTGTACAAATTGTACCAAAATGAATAAAGAAAATTTGACTATGCCTTTGACTTGTCTGCACAGTTGCACACGCGCTGGCGTTGATTATGATGTAGTACTAATGCCAACTGTACGTAGTCCAGTGTTGATTAAAAATGCAATTTCGTTTACACTATTACTCTAGGCTTTTGTGAGTGTTTTATTTCAGGTAAGCTTAGATTTTTTTCGAATCGATTGTACCATGTAAACCTCTATTTAAACCAATTTCCAATTTCATTCCGTTCTTTTTTTACTTTCTCGTATACGTAGTATAGAGGAAGTCTTGTAATCGTCAAAACATTCCACCTCGAGATTTTGACGGATTCACACGACCTCCCTGAGTCCAAAAATACCGTTTTTGGATTTACGGCTGTGTGTGTGTGTCTGTGTGTTAGCACGATAACTCGCCTATGCTTTAACTTATTGCAACCAAATTTAACATGCATGTATGACATCAAAATATAATGTTTTTATCAGCTTTTGAGTCGTTTCCGGTATATGAGAAAGTCAAGGACGACACATGAATCGCCACTTCGACCTGCAAGGTACTTCTTCACACCTATTTTGAATGAGCCAGGATTGTTAGAATATCTGTAGATATACATTCACATTGTCGATGTGCAAGTCATTGCGATTACTTGACCTACACAGACACCCAGACAGACATACACACATCTCATCTGCGTTTGTGAGATTTAAACAGAAAATACTGTGCTAGAAAGACCACGTGAATAGTGGATAACATGTGCGATTTGTGCCTAAGAAATTCCGAAGTGGTACCTATCTATGCAAAACGCGGGCCTAACTAAAAATTATAAGCAAACCGTGCAAGCTAATCTCGCATAAATCTCGCAGGGCACACGCGCGGGGTTCGTGTGCGCGCAAAATTAATGCCAATACTCTGGCAAGGGCACCAGTTTTTCTCCATTTTGAGATTAGTTTCCCGGGAGTAACGTTTGTTTTTGAAGGGAGCTTGTGAATTGACAATGACGCCGTAGTTGGGGTGCACGAAGTCATTACCGAATAAATCAGACGCCTTAAGGAATGAAAAGTGATCTCCGAGAGAGATTAAAGAGCTACACTTGAGGATTTTTGGTGATCTTACTCGAGAAGTCGATGTGCACGTTGAAGGATGGTGCTTATTAAAATAACATGCAGCTTCAATCCTTAATTTTTAAACAAGGGTGATAAATAAGAAGCCTGATCGTAAACGACCACCGTAGTCTAAAGATTCTTGCAACATCAGGGACTTAACATATTGTAACACAACCCCAGTCGGCGATGAGATAGCCATCTCTCCGGTGATTGATGGTTCCACATCAAGATCACCTTAACTTTGTAATAACTTTTCATCAGGTCAAAACCATAAACGTCGAGATAAAAAAATGAAGACTAGTAGATTATTTTCATTACCTTATCTTATTTCATGGTGATCTAGAAACATACTCACCGACGGGAACAGGAACACTATTATTAGAAATTTCCCATTTTTTCCTGAATAAAAATTATTATTTAAATGACGTATAATTCCTTGGCGTGTATTCTCTTTTTCATTACGTCATGTTTAATGCATTATGCTATTCAATTTAGAACCATGCTGCATGTTATTAAGGATCATTATTCCATATTTGAATGCGCTCATTTGATCAATTTATGGACCATTCAATGATCTGCTAATACAATTTTATCATTTTTTATTTCATTGAATAATTTGTTATTCAAACGGGACACTCAATTAGTATTAAGCCAATTACTAAAACAAAGCTAAAACAAAATGTTTTTCCGTTTTTTACGTAACGTAAGCAATAAGCCAATTACTAAAACAAAGTGTTTTTACATAACAAAATCTTTAATACTAAAATAACTAAACAAAGCAATCCTTCAAACCAACAACGAGGCAGAAAAAAATCACATAATTCAAAAGGCTGCGCCTCAACGAATCCGCCAACATTTAGGTTAAAATATAAGGATCTTGCATAAGAAAACGGTGGGGTGGAGAACACCCCAGTATCTCCGTTTTTAGTATTTTAGTAAGTTCGGGGAGAAATTACCCCACGGGGGGAAGGGGGGAAGATGTTGATGTTTCTTAGTTTTATATTACCCGTATACTTTATTGCTTGGATGCGTTTGTGTGCGTCTGTGGCTGTGTGCGTGACTTAGCTCCAGCCCTTATGCAGATGGGGTTATCTTTTTTAGTAGGATCTATAATATATTTTATAGTTCTCTTAAGTGTTACTGCGGAGGGTCTGTTTCGAGGTAGTTTGATTCGTAAGTTCCGGAGTTATGTAACGGAGGGGGGTAGATTATTTTATTTCCCCAGTTTTAACGTGGTACGCGGGGAAATTTTGGGAATCTTCTTGTTTCTAGTTGGTTTGCTAGTTAACTTGGTTTATGGACGATTTGTGAGATTGGCTGTTTGGTAAAGAGGTTCGGTATTGATTCCACAAAACCACATTTACTGGGTACGCAGAAAAGTTGTATTGTTAATGCTGAGTTATATTTAGGCAATAGAATCACGGGAGTAGTGTTTGTCTTATTTCTCTGAGTAAGTCGCGTGTTTCTGTAATATAAGTAGAAATAAAACATAAACTACTTGTTCGGGAAGATATTTATTACCATTTTCAATTGCCGTACTACGTTATGTCTATACTAGAACAACTGTGTTAACTTTGCGGAGATGGCGAAACTTTTCTATGAGTTATGGCAATCCCTACAAGGCATACCTACTTTTAACCAAATAGATTAAAGTTTTTTGTTTTTTGGAAACCGAACCTGGGGTATCTGAATACCGGTAGCTACTCGGTAGCTACTAGAGTACAAAGAGAATGAAGAGATTGCTCGTATAGCGATAAGACATGCCATTGAATATTTTTTGTCTTTTTATGATTTATCTTAACAGCCTTTATAATTCGACCCCCTGCTGAGACACAAGGCCTCTCCTTGTCATCGAAGGAAGTTTAGGCAGTAGTCCACCACGCTTGCCCAATGCGGATAGGTGGACGGAGTATAACGTGATCAATACCCCTTTACTGATCCATTAGTCGCCTTCTACGAGACCCATTAGAGGATATGGGGTGATGCTATTCTACTCTGCACAAAATCACATCTGGCAGTATAGCTCATACAGTACCCCAAAATAGTGACAGGTTGCCAGCCTATCGCCTACACCAAAGGGGCAATAAATTAACAATCCCTCAGTAAACAAACCAACAAAAGCCAAGGACCAGGACAGATGTTACACTCAAAATCATCCCAGAAGTCCGGGTAGTCTTATATATGCTGTTTTTTAAATTAAAACAAGGGTGATAAACAAGTAAGCCTGATGGTAAACGACTACATTAGTTAAAGATTCTTGCAGCACCAGGGACATAACAGAATTATTGTGTTCTGGCAGCTATTGATGACATAGGCAGTAACTCAGTGGGTTCCGGGTGTTCTGGCTTCTACCATGGGCCTTATGAAAATAAATAAATAAAAAAAATTATAATACTAGCTGACCCGGCAAACGTTATTTTGCGTTACAAAAAATGATTAAATTACTAAAATGGCTATAAAAAATAGGGGTTGGTGATAAAAAAGTAAAAATTTAGGGTTGTATGTATTTTTTAATGACACGTAATAAAAAAATTAAAACAAAAAATTTCGTCCAAAAATTTTAAAAAAAATTAAGGGTGAACAACCCTTATCACTTAGGGGTATGGAAAATAGATAGTAGCCGATTCGCAGACCTACTGAATACGCATACCATGTATCATGAAAATCAGTCAAGGCGTTTCGGAGGAGTACGGTAACTAACATTGTGACATGGAAATTTTATTTGAAAGATTAAATCAAAATATAAATTTATTATAATATTTTATATTTATTGCCTTATTACCTTTACCTAACCTCCTTACCATCAGCTGAGACGAAGGCCAGCAGCTTCCAATCATACGTAATGAAAAAAATACGACGAGGACTTGCTTACAGAGATATTATTAAGCATGATTATGCCATGGACTTATAGGTAACAACCACGAAACAAAGAAAGATAAGAGCAATCTTTTCCAAACAATGTAGGAAAATTTCAAAAAATGGACTTGAAAGAATGAAAACGGAATGAGGGTATGATGATGTATTTGCCCATCAGGTAGATGGGCAATTTTGGAGGTATATTAACTACAGTCGAAAATACAGGAAAGTTGCAATAGAAATTAAAGAAAAACATTAGCGTTAGAGTCGATCAAACTCAATACTATTATCGAGTATAAAAAAATAGTTTCTACAGAATTGGATCAATCACAATGCAAATCCAAACGCCCAATCACTAAGCCCGAATAAAAAATAAAAAAAAAACACATAATAAACGAATAACCCTGAAAACAGTGTTCCCGCTAAAAAATAACACCGGCATTTTTCCGATCTTTATTTGCTTGTACGGCGCTAGTGAGAGCGAAAGTGGGAAAAAATACGTCACTATTTCTAGCGTGCAGGCGTGATGCAAAAAAAAAAGAAAAATCACCGAACGGGCGGAGAGCGAAAGTTCTATTTTCGGATTGCCCGCGCGCCGTCGTTTTTTTAAGTTTTCGGCCGCGGGACACTGTCGATTGGCCCGACGGTGACTCGATATGCCTTTATTGACTCACGCCGCTTAGCCTTTTTGGTGTTAACAGCATTTTAGAGGCCATTTTGTAACAGTTTCACGGTAAATAAAAAGTCTTTCACCCTTTTCAGGATTGATTTTTGCGGCACACTTTTTTGTATGCTAATGGAATGTTTGCAGTTTACGATTTGTGCATATGAATGTTGTTGAAAGCTGTTAATCTAAGTGATAACAGGGTGTATAGGATTTACACTAATATAACAGGCATTACTTAATTACTAAAGTGTTTTTTTGTAACTTAATATAATAATTACTGAATGGTGGATAGCGGAATCCATTTACGTCAAATACGTAGCATGTGTTTCCATGGTTTGATTCTAACCCATATGAAACTAAACTGCTTACAAAAATATATACGGGCACGCTCGTAATCCCATGTAGGGGTAGGGATATAGTACCCCAAAATAGAGAGGTTGCCAGCCTACAAAAAAGGGATACCAAACTGAAAAAATACAATTCAGTTAACAATTCTTCAGTAAACAAACCAACCAAAGTCAACGACCAGGATTGTTGTTACAGTCAATCATCTCAGCGGACTGCTGGGTGTACGAAAATATTATATGATCAAAATATAAATTTGTCATAATAATTCTCTAATCATGCGTATTCTTCCTGTCATTGCTCATTTGTCGTACTTGAAATTAAGAATATATAGAGGTTGTTTTCGAATTACTCCTTTCATTGGAAACTTGTGTATTTCCTGTATATTACTATCAATATAATATTAAGCTACCTAGTCCATTCCTTCGCATAAGGGGCAACATGCAATTTTAGAACTATCATCACCCGTTAACAATAAGACGGTAATTTTTGAAAAGATGTATTTATAAAACTAGATTACTTACGCAATAAATTATTATGAGAAAATTTGTGCATTAGTGTAGTAATAAAAATCTTGAAAATAGGTCTTATCTAAATAAAATGACATCGCTCGGAATCTAATCAAGCTATTTTGGAGTGAAGTGGTCATGTTGGTGGAGTGGTCAGTTTTTGGTTGGTGGAGTGGTCAGTATTTTGGTTGGTGGAGTGGTCAGTTAAGTGCTGCCTACACATCAAGCGGAATTTGTAAGTTTCACAAATTAAGTTCTCGGGAAACAAAATCAATTATATAAGAAGAACTACTGAATTGGATTTACACTGAGAACTACTGAATTGGACTTATAAATACACTGAGGACGTCTTGAAAACTATCACATGATTCAATTAAAGGCTCATTTTTACATAGTTTAGTTAATAATTAATTAAAATTAAATGTTGTTCGCAGGCAGTCAGGTTAATGTTAAGTACCTATTATGTTACTTACTAGTTTGATTAATACTATTAGAATTCACTCTGCGAAAGCTATCAGGACAGCTTAGTGTGAGAGCTTCTGTTAAGTTTTAAATTCTGTGAAATGTTATTTATCTGGCAATAATTTATTGATGACTATTTTCTGTATTAATATTTTTTTCCATCTTTATTTGTTACTGTTTACTTTTGTAAGATTCTTTGAAAAGTGTTAATTAATTATAATTAAAGCAATATATTTTCCGTAGCATCTCCTCACTTAATTAATTTACATATTAAGAATCTACTTAATCCAATTACGTGGACATTTAAAAAATATTCAATCTAAAATTCTTGTTTATTACAGTACTGTTTGAGTGGAATTTTTTGAAATGTCCCCAATAATAATTTAATTATAAGAAATTTTATTTTTCTTACATTACAAATTATTTAATTCAGTTGTATTCATAAAAAAGGTTGTCTGGAAGAGATCGCTCTTTGCGATGCAACCTTGTATTCTTGATTGTAATTATTTTGGTGTACTAGAAAGCTATTTATTTTTAATCTTACTTATTGTCATTCGTGATTTCGTCAGTAGAATAGAGATTACAGATTAGGGGATAAAAATATCGTTACGTAATAATCTGTGACTTGACATTGTCAACAAAATCTACCAAATATTTTTTTATTGTAGCACAAAATATTATACAGAGGTTGTACAGGTTATACAGAGAGAGCGAGAGAGGCCAGGGTAATGAAGGTAAGTGCCACTGCATCATCAGGAGGCCTTCTTAAGCATCTGGGTCGTAAATCACTGACACTGTTTCTTCGTGTTTTGGAAGGCACGTGCTCCCACACTGCAGTTATATAACGTTAGAGAATGTTGTTTAACATTTGGTGTCTAATTTTTTCTAACAGTTTGATACTAATGTTATAAATGGTTAGTGATGCTATACATGTGTGGTAAGTACGCTGTCGACAACCAATCAATATAGCAGATTATGACGAATTTCGATATCTTGTCATTTTGAAACGATTGCCACTTCTTTAAGTTCCTTGTACCCATAGTGTAAGTTTTTATTATAAAAAAAGTAACTACCACTTATAATATGCAACAAAATCGACTATCTCGTAAGTTTTGATTCTGGCATACTGCCTAGGAAACCACGTGCGGTTCGCTAGTGTGGTAGTATAGCACGGGTGCTCCCACAGTCCTAAGATATAGGGGAGTTAAACGAGACGCGAGATCCGTGCAGAGGAACTGTATCTGAAAAAAATGCGGGTAGTGAGTACGAACGGTCCTATTCGCTCAATAGCTCGTACTCCCCTGGAGGTAACCGGTGGTAGTCGCGGTGAGAATCGCTCGGTGGTACGGAGTAGTACGGCTTGCATTGCTCGCTGTAAGTCCAGCACTGGGCGGAAGCAAAGCAGCAGACGTCGCAATGGCTAACTTAGCCTAAGCTTTGAAATGGTATACATAATGCACTTCTAAGATGAGTTTTGTTGCAAGGTTGCACTTAATATCTTGTCAAATTTTCATAGATCAACTACTACACGATTTTTCATTTAACTCCTACGGCACCTGCTAATAAAAATTTCGCTGAAAAATCAATTAGGGTATAACCAACCACTACCAAATGCAATTAGCCGCTAGCCGAGCAAATATGTGTCGAAAAGCGGCCGCGATAGACGTAAATACGTAATGAACAACGCATTTAGATCCTATCTGTAGCGACTGTTGGTTGACAACTTGGAGATTATAGAATCAGAATCGTTTATTTGCGTTTGAATAGGGTACACTGGAGATACAATTTATAATAATAGTTTCACCTAATCAGCAATTAAGCAAAGCATGCCAACATTACAGCAATTATTATAATATTGCAATGTGAGACGCGGCAAAACACGTAAGCCGTATAAGTATACATTTTATAATGTATATGAGTTATCAGTTTTGTAGGATAAGAATTCCTGGACAGAGGAACTGGAAATCTTTTTAAAAGGCTTTTATAGCCTTGGGTATCTTATTATATATCTGGATACACATGTAAAAACTTTTTTTTTAAATTAAAAGTCTTTACTTTGTAATACTCGGCAACAAGGAGGAAAATGACATGATTAACTGTTTGTAAATAATAAAGTTATAAGACTAAGTATTGTAAGTAACTTAAACTGACATTCCATGTATCTACTGTAATTTTATGTATAATTTTATTTTACAATTTTGTAATTATCCTAAAGGCCTCTTTGAGCACTGTGGTGTCGTTCATGTATTTAATAAGATAAAGCATTGCATTCCTAAAGAAGTAAATAATCTGGAGTATTTAATTGAAAAATCAACACCTTGTAGGATAAGAACTATTAAAATGAGAACAAGTAAGGAATAAAATTAAAAAGGAATTCTTAAATAATAAGGAGTTATTCATAGATGTATAAGTATAGTAGCTCTAGAGGCTGTATAGGTAATCGAAATGTATTGAACAACAAAATAAAAATAAATTGTATTCAACAAATTTTTATTTTTTAAAAGTAATTTTTCTTCGGCCAACGTAACGCGTGTACTTAAGTGAACTTTCTTAATACAAGCCTTAGAAGTTCAAATTTATAAATATTTGTCTGCAGTCTTCCAGACGGGCGCCCCAAATTTCGCATAATCTGTAGTGCGTCCCTTTCCAAAACCTAGCTTAGAGTTTCACATCAAACGCTTCCGTTAACCATAGATCACAGCCCCTTGTTTAACCGTACAGGGTGTCGTTTATTATGCAGTGAATGTAAAAACAAATTATCGGCACAGACAGACTTTCAGGCAATTCATCACATTAGCGGGCGGGCGCACTATGTGCACATAGAGATTAAAGCCTGTATATAGAAAAAAGTACATAGTGATAAAAAAGCCACATTTTATTATGAGCCGATCAGTGGGTGGGGCACCCTGTTTGTTTGTATTGGTGTCATTCGGCACTGTACAGGATGTTGAACTATTTTTAAATACTTTAACAATCAACAAAAAATAAATTTTAATTTGTTATTAAGTTTAGGAGGAGTGTTTCCCGAGTTCTTCTAGCAAAAACACGTGTTGAGAGACTGCATTATAAATTCAATCTACCGTACAATTGTGGGTTACTTTAATAAAAATTTCACTTGATATTGGCGCAATGCGTAATCTTTATGTGTCGCGTAATCGCCATTAATTTAAAAGAAGTAGTTTAGGAGATTGTGAGTTTATGTACCACCTGAAATGGCAATAAATTTATTTTAGACAGTGAGGTTATTGTTAATAATATAGGAAAATTTTGTTTCCCTACGTGTAATATACACTTTATTTGGCTATTTCGTTAGAAAATAAATTGATTCACCTTGAAAAATCATGAAGAGTATTTAAGAATACATTTTGCAACTATTGCATGACACATTTTGTCGCTATTTCAAAACAATATTTATCAGTAAGAACTTTCGGAAACTTAACAGTTGTCAATTAAGTTTCCGAAAGTTCTTATAGTCACTGCAGAACAGAAACTAAATCTAATGGTTTATATTTGCTTAATCCAGTAACTATTGTGTTTAAAACTAGACAAAATACACATAAAAAAACCGACCTGCCCCAGGCAGGAATTGAAACCAGCATCCTCCGAAATCCGCGCTACACGACCACTGCGTTGGCCCGGGCAGCGTAGTGGTTAACGCAGCCGCCCGGATTGCGGAGGATGCTGGGTTCGATTCCCGCCTGGGGCAGGTCAATTCTTTTCAGTGTATTTTTTCGTTTTAAGAATATTTACGCGTTTGTAATCGAAAAAATGATTCCATATTGTGTTTAATATCAAAAATGTGCATACATAATAATTAAAACGCACATTTTAACACGTTTTGCGAAACAATGTTTCGATGATACCATTGAGTTGAATGTATGTAATGAAAAAAAATATCATGAGTCATGTCTTAAAATACAATTCTAAATTTGAATGACGCTTAAAAGAGGTCAACTTTGAACAATACTTTTGGCTTTACTGGTTGCCCGAATTACATAACAGTATATTTAAAAAAACTCGTTACGTTTAATATGTCCAACTTGCATGATTATAAATAATGATGTGCTAATTTATAATTGACAGGAATGAGGACAGCCTGTATAAGATAATGCCCATGTATGCGTGCGTACGCACGTCACACTAATGAAATACGCACACAGGCGAAATTATGTGTGCGTAACGAGGTCACATGCAGTGTACAGCTGGAGGCAACACTGATGCAACGCGAAGGAGAAAAATAATTTGATTTGGGAATTCCGATGTAGCAATATTTGAAGTTATGATTCCTATAAAAAAAAATATGCATTATTTCGCTAGAGATATTAATGGAGACACTTTAACTAAAATGGCATCATAAATGTTGTATAAGGTTATTTGTGGCATCGTAATATATTTCATATTATGCTGAGTTTTGACATTATCTTTACTAATATAAGTCTTCAAATCAACGTAGTCATAAATGATTTTGTTTGAAAGCAAAAGTGCTATTACGATGTATTGCTAGCAGGTATATTTATATAAGGAAGATAAATACTAAATACTATAGTCAATACGTAAATATAATAAATATACCAAACATAAACCATCGTATTAAGTTCTTTGTCCGCCGACCAGACGTTATTTTGTAACATCCTTTGTAACATCGGCCTGCGCCCACAATTCGCGAATCAATTCATCTCGTTGAGCGGTTGCTTGTTGCACCACACTCAGTATTTAGGTCAAAGACTTTATTGTTTGACATATGACGTTAGGCGCCGAGCAGCACGGTAGAAAGCCTACCGATTCGCAGAATCTCTCTGGAAATCGGGTCGAGTTTTGCAACGCTTTCTTTTGGTTGTTTGTTTTTCACTAAAGTAATTAAGTCGCATAAATAAACGAAAAAAGTTGTTGGTTCAACTATTGTATTTTTAATTTTGCGCCTTAATTGATCTCGAATAAGATCTTTAGTTTGAGTTCCTGCGAAGTTGATTGGAAAGTTTACGATACAATTCTAAATTATATACGAGTAGTTTCAGGAGGGAATCCGTCACCTTGTCTTGTGTTGAATGATTGATATGTGTAGTAAATATTTAATGAAAACTGTGACAATTCTTGTCAAAGGTAGAGCACAGTGGACTATTTATTAATTTTGAGCTCCCGAACTGGGGTAGTATCTCCACCTTACAGAAGACCACAGTCAAATGTCACTACATTTTTAATACTAGAAAAAAAAACACTACATTTTTGTGGTGTTGTGTTTCTGTTGGAGAGTAAGGTGGCCAGAGCTTTTACTCTGCTTACCACCAAACAGGCCCTATTCTTGTCTGCCAATCAATTAAAACAACATTATAATGAGGTAATTGAGAAACAACAATGGGTGTTCTATATTAAACTTCAAAATTACCTAGTGTACATAGACAATTTCTCTTGAGTCTTGCTATTACGTAGTCGTAGTCAAGTGACAGCTTTGATCTTAATTGGAAGCATTGTAAAAATACTGTTAATCGAAAAAAAAACATACATGTAACATAAATTAAACAAGTTAATTCTCTCAAAATATTGTGTCTCATAAGGTTTGCTAAATTTCAAAATATTTCTTTTTTATATTCGATAAGTACGCCAATCTCAAAATTGCTGTCTCATCAAAGATATAAAAGAACAGATAATGATCCGATTTCTTGTGTATGGCATAATGTTTTTACTCATTTAGAACGGAAATGGGGAGTAAATTTTTATTATTCAATATTATTAATAAACATATTTGGCATGTTTTTAAAATTACTTTAACGGTTTTTATAACGTTTCAATGGTTAATGGAGTATGTAAATTCTTATACATCTAAAATACCCTCTGACGTTTAATGAAAGTGTTATTATTCCACAATGTTGGATTTAAACTCTTACTATAAAATTGTAAGATTGATACATTTAACTACTTGATTCAATGAATTTGAAAGTCATAGGTGACTAGTTCCGCCTGTGTCTATGCACGATTGCCAAAAATGCAAGCCCCAAACGAAAAATCGACAATCGTGATATACGATATGCTGGCAGGGCTATTAGAAAAAATCTAGTTTTTTTTAAAGATGTTGAGATTTTGGTGAAGAGTTGAAAACACGTATAGTAAATTGATAATCGATATAGATATTATGTTGTAATCGGTCGGTATGACTTTTTTATATATAATATTTAAATGTGTTGTATATGTTCGAATAAATTATTTAAAATGTAAGATTGCGTATTAATTACAGTAGTCTTTTAAAAATGTAGAAAACATTATACATAGTTATAACAACGCAATTTACATGAAAATGTCACTTATAATACAAGTAATGGCACGATATTGATTGCATAAAAATCGATTGCAACCGCGATCAAGAACCTGTCTTGTCGACCTTTGTCTTTTTAGCGACACCACGTACTACATATATGAGGCAAAGTAATTACACCTTTTCAAAATATGGAAGCCACTAGGACGATGAGTGGACTCGAAAATAATCATTTATTTAACAAGTCAGTCTCAGTGAACTTTGACAGTCAAAGGTTGTTATTATACTAAAGGAAAACGTTTTACAGTGGTGAATTTTTCTCCGTTAATAATAAGTAATACAGATCTTTATTTCCTCCTCTTACGATAAATAATATTGATTAGCCTGTGCACTGTATTAGACAGAGAGTTTAATATTGACATCTAAATCTGTGTCCAAAAGTTTATTTTACGGTGCAGCTCTAAGGGCGAGAAAACTTGAGATTTTTTTAATATCAGGAAACAGACTTTCCGTATTAATGTTCTACTTTCTATAGTAGCATATGCCGGCTAGCCGTTGATTGCAGAAAGTATTAAAAGTAACACAAAAATGTAAGGATTTTTTACTATGGGTATTTGCAAGGTTGTGTGCTTGTTTGCTCTCCTTGTATTGTAAAAAAATAGGTATTTTTAAGATGTTAAAATTATGCATATACTTTTTTCTAGAAGTATCATTTTCATATTATACTGTAAATAATTAAAATCGTAAGCAAATCAGTATTTAATTCGTGATTGCAATCGCAATATTGTGTGATTCGAGTTACGCTCTTCAATGAAAGCTCGTAAGATATCAAAAATACACCGCACTTTAGATCGTTATCTCACATGAGCCGTAAACGGCCAATGTCAGTTAATTATCATGACCATTGTACGTTTCATAACTTAACTCCAACATTTGAATGTATGTCGTTAAGTTACTGCCTGCATATTAAAAACATCAGTAATTTTCTCACTCCTTGACTTTTTATCAACCGCACCATTTATGGCGTTAATAGATTTATGTTATAAGATATCTGAATACGTCACTTGAATTTTGTATCGACTTTGCGGTTACATATAATTGGTTTTAAGTGTCGAAAGCTAAGATAAGTGCTGTTGTTACTCTTCTTAAGTTGTTGGAAAAAAGATGGCGACTACATGTTTATTTCAGCAATTGACCTAAATATGCCACATGGCCGCGACGGCGTAACGTACACAGCAGGATGATGTACTACGGACGGTGCATTGGTGTGCGGGCGCCGTGTATGCGTGCAGGTTGCATTATTGAAGTAACGTTGGAAAAAAAAGAAAAGTTGAGGAAAAAGTCTGTGATTTTAATATTGATTATAGTAATTACGTAAATTATAATAAAATTCTTAGTATTATTAGTAAGAAGAGTATCTACTAAAGAAATGAGGGTAAGTGATTCGTATAAAATCAATTGGTTTATTATCTTATTATAAATATTATTTAAGCATTGCATTTATAATTTAAGAAAATAAAACTGTTATTAGAACAAAACAACAGAGATGGCCAAGGTAAATGAACTACAATATCCGCGAATTGGATGACTAATAAACATGAACGCAAAAACGCAACGACTGCATCTAAACTTCCTCTCTCCGATAAAAAAATAACGAATTTCAAACAAAAAAGGCCACAATATTATAACCTCTTTAGCAAGCAGATAAAAATAATCAGTGAACATTAAAAAACATGCGGATGCTACAACCAATGACAAGCGATATTGAATTGTGGCCTTGCGCGTGTGTGCGTGTTCTTTCACATATTTTTGATAGCAACCATTTTTATTTGCATTGTTGCATGTGAGTGTTTAGTGGCGTACGTTGTAGTTGTGTGTGTGCGCACTAATTGCGATAGCTACTTCATTTAAATTTCGAATGTCAGGCGTTCGGATAGCAAAATAGTGTAAGTCGAAATTTGAAGTTATTGCTAATTTATTGGTCTTGTGTGTTCAATGTGGAACTATTTTCTAAGTGTATTTCTACTATGGAATTATTTTTGTGTTTACATGCGCGTAAATGGTTTTAAATCTAGAAAAAATACACTGAAAAATATCGAGCTGCCCCAGGCGGGAATTGAGCCCAGCATCTTCCGCAATTAACACAGCCGGTTAACCACAACGCCACCAGGGCACTCCTTTCGCTGTCGAAATTGGTCAGTGCTTGGTGCTTATATTTTTATAGTAAACATTGTTACATCAAACCTTTGAAATTTGCACTTCTAAGATCCGAACAAAATATTTTTGCAAAAATTTGACGCCCAGTAAAGATGGACTACATTATATTATGGAAACTACATTACATTATGGAAATATTTTTGCGTTTACAAACGCGTAAACAGTTTTAAATCTATTTACGGATAGACACTTTGCCAATTTGTGTATGATGTTAAGGACTCGTTTACCTCTACGGAAATTAAGATTTTAATCTTACTTTAGAAGTTAGGTACTAAACGCACTTTGTATGCCATTAAAACTGCTTAAAATACAATTACTTGCAAAATTTTGTCACTTATTTTAGATAAAAAAGCATCTATACCACTATTAAATTGACAATACGAGTTAATACTCGAGTTAGTGCTCGTACAACAACATATTATTATTACATTCATAATACATCAAGAAGAACTTGTATTATGGGTGGTGCGTATTAACGGGCAAACACACAAAATAATTAGAAGTGTAATTTTAATAAACTTAAATATATTTATCATACAAACAATTATTATTACTTATCAGAAGTATCTACTCCACTGTAACGGTGTCGAAATAAAATTTACTCTGCTCAGGTATAATAATGGTAGAATTGTATTACTGTTTTTTTTTCAAAAATGGTAACTAATAATTAATATTACATACGTCATAAAAGAGTCTCGTAATTGGTAAGCGTGAATTAGAGGCGTTACTTTCAAGCGCAATTGAAATAATTGGTTTAGCCGAAAAACGCCACCAGACCGTGGTAATGTATTTTCGTTTTCAACTTTCTAATCATTTGCATTGCCACAATGTAAGATTAAGGTCATTTGCACACGAGGCATGTTTTTTTAAATTCAAAATACATGCAAAAATGTGCTAGCAGACGAACGAAGACTAAGGTTTATTATTGTGCAAAAATAACTTTTGTCACGAACACGGGAGGTGTCGAACTTGAAAGTACGTGGTTTTGAGTGTATAAATTGTTGGATAATAAAGTGTTTTTTTCATATCAGTAGTATAAATTACCACAAATGCAACCAAGCAATAACTTTTATGATGTTGTGCAAATTTTTTCATTGAAACGGTATGAGTAAACCAGCATCGGCCACGATAGTGTGTAGACATCGAAGCTTATAAATGTTTGCAAATAATATTATGTCACTGCCACTCTGCCAACTCTTTGTTCTAGTTCATAGGAGTTCAACACATGTCTCTCATATATTGACAATTACAGTGTGTCTGACTTGACTATTCAACACTTCAAAAAGAGGTAGGTATTTCACTGCAATACTCGCGACTGCACCTACAAGCTGCCAAATAATAGTATTTTCTACTACTGGATATTGCATTCAAAACACGTAAATACACTGAAAAGAAGATCAATGACCTGATCTTCATTGAATGTTAGACATCAACAGTACAATATTTATTATTAACACAACAACAAAATCCATTTTTGTGGTACACATTTGTTTGACACAAAAGGTTTTTTATGCATTGGAAATAAAGTTCATGTTGCTTATATAGTGAATAGCTATTCATTATACTATAAGCAACATGAACTTTATTTCCAATGCATAAAATTCGAGATATTGTATTTTGCATCCGTTGTGTTCTCCAGATCTAGAGTTAACAATTAAATCTAAATAATATCATAAGAGTGGTAAGTATACGGCCTGAGTGATGGTAAGCTAAGTATAATTATAATTCTAACACAAAGATGTTTACTCTGTTACTGCCTTTCCAGATATTATTCCTTATCTCTACTACTTGTCTCTGTAGACTCGGTTATTGTTATAAATAAGCTCAAACAAGTATTTAAATAACAATGACTCATAAGCAATGATTCGTTATCATAACACAAACATTTGTCCCTTCAAGGATTTGATCCTGGACCTCTTGATATGTCGTCAGCGTTATTGCCACTCCACCAATGACTCAGGATATCAATACTATACATTTATATTTTATATGTGACTCGTAAAAGTTTAGCTTTCAAAAATAACATTCAAATTTTTACTGTTTTATTGTCGCTATGTCATTGAAACGTTAAAAGTAAAATATTGTACTTAGCCCACTTCGATTGGTAACGACGCCCGCACACGGTCACCGGTGGACATTAAGGCCTCATTTTTATTTAGCACATAGACAAAAACACCCTTTTTTCTACATAACGCACACCACGAGGTCCATGTACAAAATCGTACATAATCTGTGTACTGTACATGGCTGCCGAGGTCCGTCCAATAATTAGCGGAATGTTTTTTAAGCAGAATACAAAATTTGAAATGAAGTTTTATTTCGGACGATTGAGTTTTTCAATTTCAAATTGGAATGCGAGTTGTATTTTTGAAAGGCGTATTACATATTGCTTGAAATCGTTTAAAGTGATGTCAGTAGCGTGATTGTGTGATGATCGTGAATATACAGCAGCTAATTGGGCGGTTGGTTTTTGGATGGATGACTATGACAACTTTTCTTCGGATCCTGAAGCTGATGTAGTAGTCATCCGAAGGTGGCTGTCGTAAGAAATAAGTCATGAGTTGGTAAAACTTTGAAACCTATATGTTGTAAGATTACACAATTACCAGAGGCAGGGAAAAATCTCTTATTACGTGACGGTCTTCTGTCCAAATAAGAACAAGAAGAACAGGTGTCTTATTCCTTGCCCCTAAGCGTATTTTTTTTATTGATAGTGAAGGCTTCATCTACCCTGATAATTAGTGATTATAGGATCGGAACCCAATAAGGCTGATAACATTGTCTACTTGTCAACAGACTTTGGCAAGACGGTGGTCCCTTGCCAGGCAGTAGTCCATCACGCTTGCCCAATGCGGATTGATGACGGAGTATAAGGTGATTAATACCCCTTTGCTGGTCCATTAGTCGCCTTCTACGACATCCATTGAAGGAAATGGGATGATGCTATTCTACTCTGCCGGCATCACACGGCTAAGCATCTCTTCTCATTATGTTGATGCTTCGATGTTTCGTGTCAAGTAAATATTCCTATATAGTTCTACCCACATATACTCAACTTATTTGTTCACATACCATTTTACTGTGTATATATATTTGTGTCAATAAAGATTATTATTATTATTACTTCTATATTTAAATAAATTTTGGTAAGTACCTTACACTTTGAAATTGTCATAAAATCTACAACCACTTCAGGACGTGAATAACTATTTTGCTGTAATAAAAGGTAATATTATCTTTCTTCAAAATAATTTATGTAGAAATGTGTAGAATGTAGTTTTATAATATTATTAATCATTTTCCTACCCTGTTCCTATTTTATTTGGTGTCGGTGCATGTGTCCTGATATCAACAATACTGCTTAATTATGTGGCTTGGTGACTACAACCCTCCTCGCGAAAGTAGGCTATAATATCATCGTTCCTCCTAATTTAATTATTAATAGTAAGTTTACAACAATAATTATTCTTTTCTATTCAAGTGTTCTTTGAATAAGTATTTTCTTATGTTTCTTTCTTTAAATACTGGTTTAAGGAAGCGTCGGTGGCGTAGTGCGTAAGAGCGTCGTCTCCCACCCGGGAGGCACTGGTTCGATCCCCGCCACGTACCAATGTGTTTTCAAATTTTGAATTCATATGTGCGTTTAATCGATGCTTTTACGGTGAAGGAAAACATCGTTAGGAAACCTGCACACACCCATGAAGAAATTCTTAGTTGTGTGTGAAGTCGACCAACCCGCACTTGGCCAGCGTGGTTGACTAAGACCTAATCGCCCCTAATGTGGGGTAGGCTCGAGACCCTCGGTGGGGACATTATATGAGCTGTTGATGATGATGATTATGAATGTCAATTACTTTACTCCTACCCAATTATGATTCAAATCAAACCCTGTAACTAAGACAGAGAATAAAAGCAACTTATCAATAATGGTATAAATTCGAAACTGTTTCACGCACACACTCACAAACTCACACTTATTACAATAGGAATACAAAACAACTACACCTAAACAAAAACAGCTAAAACCGAAATCTCAAAGTATACGCTTACGAGATACAGCGCCCAATCTTGGCTGATCTTCCATAGCTCCTGAGACGAGATACATTCCCTCAGGCATCGGGGTCCAGTTTATATAGGTCGGGGTCTTGTTAAGTGGTCTAAAAAAGGTCTAAGGGCTCTTAAAGGAGTAGTCGCGAAGGGCAGAGGGTCGCTCGAACAGGATCTAATACTGACGGACTTAAGGTATATCTCTATATGCGGAGACTTGAAATATTGCTTTGAAGAAAGTTCTTTGTTTGGTACAAGAATAAGGCCTTGCAATTGAAGTTATTCTCAAGATAAATAGGGTGATAATACTTCTTCCAAAGCCTCAATTAGGCTCAAATATTTGACTTTAAAAGTTGCTAGTACTTTTAACAGTACTTAAAAGTTGTGTTTTTACGCAAATATTCTCCAATGAGGCTGTAATAAGATTCCTAGCCTCACTTGGCGCATCTATTCTATTCGATCGATTTTTTCTTCGTGTCAGATAGAAATACAACCAAAATACAATCTGAGGATGCTTACAGTACACCTGGTACCGCGATTCCAATGTTCTTCTTATTGTATTGTTTAGAAATCTTACTTAGGCATATTTTTTGTTTTAGGAAAGTAGTAAAAAACTGCACAATATTTCGTTTTGAACTTATCAACCAATAAACTATTGAAACAACGAGAGTTATCTGTGACTTTTTAAACTAATCTCCTTCGATATCGAGTTAATTAGAGTAAGCAAAAAAATATGTAGAGCCACAATGAAATGCCTGTAAAGTTTTCTCATTACCAGTTGATAAAACCGGCCCTTAAATAATTAACAAACAACTTAACTCAATAGCACACAGTAAACAATTTCCCAACCTCGTAAATGTTATCTAAACCAGCGCTCTAACAACCACATTATCCCAACTATTCAACAAGTTAAACATAACCCGGCAATTAACTGTTTGGTATTAACCACAAGCTTCCAAGATCACCCGTCTGGGGATTGTCTAGCCAAGCTGCCGCCAGCCACCGTAAGAGGACCCGGGTAACACTATTGATATGCGGAGAGTGTGTGGGCATTTGTATAGTGCGGGGGAGGAGGGGGGGCCATGGCTGGCTGGTCGCTGTCATGACCTAGAACGATAGTCGACAATGAGTAGGTCAAGGAATGCACACATAGAACGTACGCTACACACATGCTTGTAAACTAACACACGCACTGCAATCGATGTTTGAGTTATGAGCTAGAGCGTTCCGTTTGGGGCTTAGCGGAATCAATTGGGGAATACGGGGGGCTTTTGATGTTGTCGCGTGGAACGGAACGGTTTACAACAATTGTGTTTGGTATATTAGTTTTTCAGTTCCATTTTAGTGTATCGCGTTTTGTTAGCGGGATGTTGACATGAATTCGGTTTAGTCGTAATCGATTAAGCTTTAGTGTTCCGATGGATTTATTGTATCTATTACAAGCTTGTAAATGAAAACGAAATAATGTATATTGGCGTAACTCTTGGTATAGCTTTTCCAATACAAATTTTAGGTATACCTAGTTTCTAGTAAAGGCTAAATAGCCTGTCAGGAATTAGTTTCTTCCATGATCTCATCGAATTATGAGGTATTCGGAGTTTCTCCCGAGTTCTTGTTGTAAAAACACGTGTTGAGAGACTCCATTTTTAACCTCAATCAACAGTACAATTTTTATTACTTGAGTTACATTTTCAATTACGCTTAATGCGACGCGATGCCATTAATTAAGAATAGAATGGAATAGAATATGAGGTATTCCAAATAGATATTAGTTTTAAATAAAATAATGAGTGTAATGAAATTTAATATAAACCAAAGCTAGTGGAAGCAAGTTAGAAGGATAGTAGTCATATTTAGAAACGATTTATTTATTTCTATGTATTTCATTTCGTCAGTAGACCGAAAGCAGGCATTATGTGAAAAATTAACGTCATGTATTTAATGGGAAGAGATGTCTAATAATTCACCCTCGTTAATTATGTTTTGCTCACAACGAATTAGGAATTATAATTCGTTGATTGCTTACTAAAATGTTATACATAAGAGATACTCTTTTGAGTTGCGATTTCATTTAGAGCTAATTTTCCATAATCAGATAAAAATTGTCAGTGAAGACAGGTACAGTTGTTATGAAAGAAGTTTAAATATTCCCCAAAAGTATTGTACGATTGTAAAAAGAGGCTCGAAAACTTGTAACGTTTAGTGCAAATTCAAACTAAAATAAATAAGTACGAGTTACTAAATGATACCAGTGTATGAATGAATGAAGATGATAAGTGATAACCCAATCCCATAAAAGTATCAAAAACAGCTACTTACTAGGTACATGTGTTTGTTTTATATATTGTACCTTGATTTTTATATATTTTCCATTAAGTATTCTGAGAATAATTTCCCATTAGTAATAGTTCAAGTCATAATAGTTCTTGAAAAAATGCTGAATATGGTTGAGAATTTTTCATGTAAATCTTAATCAAAATTATACACATATAACCTGTTTCACAGGTATCAACTAGGTGCCCATTAGCGTTTATTTGACAGACAGTCCATAAATAATCGTCAATTTAACCGCCAGATATGACTTTAGCATCTAAGCAGCAGTTAACTTTAAAAAGGTTCTAAAACATTATTGAGATAACAAAACAAAACTATTATTAAAAACTTTAACATCAGCCTGACATTCTTACATCCAAAGAGTTTTAAATTAACGACGAATGATTCCAAAATTCAAAATTCGTTTCGCGTCCCCACGCCGAGACGCTACAAACACCGGCTTGCCAAAAGTCCGCCGTCATATATGTAGAAACTAGAATCTATACACGTATGTGTATTTGCCAAAGTCAAGGGTTGCGACTGAAATGCATTTAGGGTGAACGACCGCCGAAACGCAGCGCGAAGCAAGGTCACGCACACTAGCGTAAGCACACATAGACGCGCCGGCCGTGAAATTAGAAATACTAGTGAGGCCTGGCATCTATATCGATACTTCAGCATCGAATTTAAACATATGAGCGTTAAAGACGATGAATTTCTAAAACGAAATATAATTCTGTATCAAGTAATACCTATCCTAATAATGTTATAAATGCAAAAGTGAGTTTTTTGTTTGTTTAGTTACGTTTTTACGCTTATACTTAACCGATCTTGATAAAATTTGGTATCGAGATAGTTTCAGGCCCTATATAGGACAAAGAATACTTTTGCGGCGACAAATGACATAAAAGTGCGCCAAGCTGCGTGTGATCGTTAGTAAAAGAGAAACAAGCGGTAATTTTTATGGGTTATAGAACAATTTGATAGATATCAAAATTGTATAGTGAGAATATTAGAGATAATAATTACTCTGTTATTAGTTTTGTGAATTTCCTACAGAAATTGGACTTATAGAAAGCCGGAAAATTTTCAAACAATCCACAAATTATCGATGGATTTACTAAGCAAAAGTGTTCTAATTAAATTTATGTAAATCAAGTAATTTCAGCGACATAATATTAAAGCTGATTATTTACAACTACTCGTATTAAAGTTTAATAGCGAGTTAAAATGCAAAGCTAATGCTTTATGCTTATTAGTCACGCATATAAAATTGTTTATGACACGTGATCGTCATTGTGATCAACCTACTTAAGGTTATTGTGAATTGAAACCGTTTCGTATGAGCTGTTTTGGTGGTACGTTGAACTTCGAGAAATATTCTAGGTATGTAATTTTTTAATTTATAGTGCGTTTCGTTAGTTTTCTATTCGATGAACCACTTGGGCCCGTAGACAAAGAAGCGATAGCGAAGTGCGATAAATCACGTGACCAATCGTAGTTATACGTAAGTTGGTAGCGCAAGCTAAGAGGCTGTAGATAACCAATGAATATGGCCGATGAAGACGAATTTCCATATTTTATCATTATGAAATGATTACCACCAGTCTAAGCCCCAGAACAGTCTATGGTTGAATTTGTATGGCGCGCTGGTGCATAACAATACCTCAAAACATGTCCTACTGGTTGGCACGAAGTTCCTTCATTTCCTGGCGATACACACTATGTTATACATGTTAATTGTTGATACCGGCTTAGCGCCGATGCCATAAAACGATACGTGATAATAAAACGTCTTATGAATTTTTTAAGCGTGACTTTAGTGTAATACTTTTTCTGTGCAAGCTACTTAGACTTGCTAATTGGTGTCGCCGCCTGACTTTAATGTTTACTCACTATGTATTGGAAAGGCAAATAGCGGGTGTTCAACTGCATTTTTGAATTTCCCTTCATTGTCTTTGAACTATTAAGTTGAAAATTTAATAGAAATAATTAATGCAAATTTAATCGCGACGCAATACTCCAATAACGCTGTCTATTTACACGTGGGCTAATTAAGCATTTTCACTCTTTCATTTTATTCAATACCTATGTTTATTAAAACAAGACTCAATGTATTATTTTTTAATTGTTAACCTTTAGCAATTCCTATTACTGGATTTTAGGTCTTACTCACGCTTGCAGCAGACAAAGTGACAAAATCATGTTGTCTTAATTGTGTTTACTTGTAAAAAACAAAAGGAAATTTATTTTTACCTTCCACTGATATTGGAAATTTATCACCATTTTCGTGTTTCAGACAAGTTCATAGACCGTGAGATACCTATGATTTTTTAGAACTAATATTTATTTGAAAAACAACTAGAAGTATTTAAAGTTTAAAAATATTAGAAATTGAAGATGAGCCTTACAAAATATGTGAAATATTTATCGATTTATCTCCAAGCGTGTGCTCCTCCCTAGTGAGTCGTTGCACTATAGCCGAATGACTAATTTCAACTCAACTACTGGTTGTTTGCTTTCGAAGCTACTTTTGGTTTATTTTCGTAATGTTAGGCTCAAATGGCGGCGGATCCGCGCTGCCTACGCACTAGTGAGGTGCATGATGTGGATCAACGTGTTAATATTATTTATTGTTTAATCAAATTGATTCTATGATTATCTTGTCACCAAATCTAATACTGACTATGAAGATTTTTACAAATTTATCAAATTATTGGTTCTCTGTCTCAGTCTGTTACTGTGTTTAATATTTTTTGTTACTTCCATACAAACTGTCAGCATACATTTATAAACATACATACAGTCACGCCTGTTTACTTTCTCGTATACGTAGTATAGAGGAAGTCTTGTAATCGTCCAAAAATTCGACCTCAAGATTTTGACGGATTTACACGTTTTGGACCTCCCTGAGTCCAAAAATATATTTTTATGGAATTATGTCTGTGTGTGTGTCTGTGCGTAGCACGATAACTCGAGCATGCTTTAACTTATTGCAACCAAATTTAACATACGTCTATGACATCAAAATATAAGGATTCTATCAAATTTTTAGTCGTCTATCACGAAAGTTTAGCAACCAAGTGCGCTGTCGATACTCGGATGGGTGACCAAAATTTAACGTCATCAAAATATAAGGTTTCTATCAACCTTTGAGTCGTTTACGGTAAACGAGAAAGTCAAGGGGAGACCACTCTCGATTTTTCCCATAGGAGTAGGCACAGATCATTTGTTGCCATAGATTTAACAGTCGAAAAACATTTAGATATTACTGTTCATGTATATAATTTATATACTTGCGTAATCAAAAGAACAGAGTGTATTCTAAGGTTGTAGATGAAGTAATTTTGATCGCAGTCTCGGCTTAAATAGGTATACTAAGTTCTGTAACACAGAGTTAAAAAAGATTTATCCTAGTCACTATTTAAAACTTTCCTAAGAATTAGATAAATATGCATAATATAATATTATGTTAGTAAGATACATAATGTTTTCTAAAAAGTTTGGAGCCCATATTGTTACCTCTACAATAAAATGGAAAATACTATGCAGACTCACAAAATTTCACCTAAATATAATGTGTATAGTGCAACAAGCCCGCATATATTTTCAAAAGAACTCAGTGTCAGTTAGAACCTCATTGTTCCTAAAGAAAGCCTCCCCTGGTCTCTTAATTAAAACCAAAATGCTTAATTGTGCAACGATCTCAAATGACTGTCTAAGCTGCATTATAAAAAAAATACATCCTCCTGTCTAGCTCACCTTTAGTAAGATGAGTGCCCAAAACTGCTCCTCGTTTTACGATTTTGGACCAAATGCCGCTTGTGGAAGACCCACATTTATTTGGTAATAATAAAGTAATACTAATTTGGAAAAAATCCAACCATAATGACTCTTAGTTACTTGATTGTAAGGCCTAAAATGGTTGCACTATAAAAACGAGTAACCGAAGAATTTAACGGCGAGCTGAGCGAAAAGGTGCCTTAGAAACTTAGACGCACGGTTGCTTATCGCCTAAATTAGCGCGACAGTTTAGTCTATTCGGAACTGACTAAAACAGCCAAAATGCATCGGAAGGTCAACGAACTCCGCCCGCCAAGGACAGTGCATTCCATTTTTAAATTTAAAGCTAGCGCGCCAATAGAAGGCAGGATCTAAGTAGCAGCCATCTTGCGTCGTCATTTTACGCGGTAGATTTTTTTTAATTGCACCATTTGCATTTTGGTTTGTTTAAATATTTTCTTTTAAACAATGCTGGCGTCCCGTTTATTATTTTGGCGTAATTAGGGAGCGCTAACGAGATTGCGATTCTGAGTTCGTTAGGTTTTGTGTTTATTAAAATAATGGAAAGTTCTGGTTTGACCGGTGCGTGGTTTTTTCTGAAAATTGGCAGTTGTGGCATAATGGGGATTTCTAATTACCAATACAAGTTTTACGGCGCGCGGACAGCTGTCGCAGAGTGACACATAAATTAGTTTTATTGTTGTGGATATACGACGTGGTAATTACGGTTACAGTGAGACTGCGGAAGATTTTAAATGTTTTCATTACGGCCTTTCAAAAAAAATACGCAATTCAAATGTTAAAGCTATGTTATTGATTTGTGAATATTTGCATTAGTTTTAGTCTTATTTGCATCATTTTAGTTTTTAAGCATGACGAGCAAAGTTCTTGGCCTATCTCTCCTGATAGTAATCCTAACGCATACTATACCTAAATACGAAAGTGAGTTTGTTTGTTTGTTACCACTGAACCAATTTTAAGGAAATTTGATGTGAAGATAGTTTGTGACCCTGGAAATATAGTGTTCCTTTACCAGTTTTCTAAACGTATTCAATACTACATTTTTGTGGTATTGTGCTTCTGTTGGTGAGTAAGGTTGCCAGAGCTCAATGAGGTAGAGAAGGGACTAGGGTTGTCAGCGCGTGACTGTCACGTCAGTGGTGTTGCCAGCGTCTATACCCTATGGTGACCTGCTTACCAACAGGCAGACCGTATGCTTGCCTGACAAACAAATACCATAAAAACACAATAAATCTGTTAACACTGCTATGATGATGAACTTGATATGATAGCGGCTGCATTTAAGGCAAGCCTTCGGAATAAAATATTTAGAACTAGCGACCCGCCCCGGCTTCGCACGGGTGCAATACTTATGTAAATATGCATGTATTATACATATAAACCTTCCTTAAGAATCACACTATCTATTAAAAAAACTGCATCAAAATCCATTGCGTAGTTTTAAAGATCTAAGCATACATAGGGATAGACAGACGGCGGAAGCGACTTTGTTTTATACTATGTAGTGATTATTTTTATTTTCAGACATTTCTGTTTTCACTATTCAACAGTCAATATTTTAAAAACTTTCAACTTGTTTCCAATAGAAAGCGAGGTGTTCTAACTAACAAATGCAACGAGATTACTCGCCCGATGAATCCCAATGTGTTTTGTTAACAGACACAATTACGTATGCTCCAGACATTGTTCGCTTTTGCAATTTCACACACATAAAAAGTAAGCCTTTGACGTTTCATTCTAAACAGAAAAGAAAATAGTGGCTCAGACAACAGTGCGTCGGATAACTACAAAATTTTAATTATCTACAGTCAATTTTCAACCTAATACTAGTTTATTATAAATGGCAAAATCGATGATAAAATTTCACAGATTATAGTAACCTGTTGACTGTAACAAGCAATAGTATGTAACTTTAACAGTTCATGACTCTCATTGTGTAGGCAATAAACATGCTTTCAATAGTGGGTAAATACGAATATTATTGCTCGTGTCATTTCTGTAAATGACGGAGAAGAATAATATCACCAATAAACTGTTTAACTCTTGTATTTCATAAACTTAAAAGACATATGTATACAGTAACTTGTATCAACTAATTTAAACTATAAACAAAATATAAATTACTTTATAAAAGGGCTTCAAATATTATATTTTCAGTCAAATATCCAAAAAATTTGGTACCTTAATGGTGAAAATTTAAGAAATTATATAAAATTAAAAGTTTAATCGAGGTTTATCTATATGTTCCCTCGATCGTCCTGACACAGGTAAAAATTAAAATTATAATTTTATTCCCACGTACATCCTCCAGGATTTTACGTAAACCATTTCAGGAACAAGCTTATTAATATCAATATCTATTTACGGTTATGACGTATAACAATTAAAATAACTTTCTATTTCAAAACATAGTCGCCGAATCAAAACAAAATACATGAACCGGGTCTCATACATGAATGGACGTGCGTAGTCGTGTCTAGACTACGAAAACTAGGAACTACGGAGATCAATTCGTAGCATAGACAAAAAGATTTATTGAACTTTACCAAGTGTTGTTACACTAAATTATATAATAAGTAATACGCGTATTTTTTTTTTGCACACTAAAACATCTGGAAAAAGTAATTTCAAAAGTGCTTCTTCATACCTCTTATAAGTTAAATCTAAAAGGCATGAAGATTTTCTCCTTTGATCGTAGTATCTAGTTACGTCCGTAGCATCTCTAGTCAATCGTAGCCAAATCGTAGCACAGAAAATCGTAGCATAGATCTCGTAGCATAGACGAACTCGTAGCATAGACTACGCCGTAGACATTTTTCTACGAATTACACAGAATACAGTCTAATGCAGTTTAAAGTCTTTCATATTTAATTTTAACTCAACCTGCTTGCTCATAGCTACTTTTTAAATTAAAGTTAATAATTTTAAATCTACCCTCCTTAAGAGCCTAAGTTCATAGTTTTATTAATGTTCATCACGCAACACGCATGACGTCTACAGTCGCATGTGAGCTGGGTTCTCGTGGTTTTGACAGCTGACTCTGACAAGTTAAGATATTATGTTCACCGTGATAAGGACATCTACGTGTTCGTCACTATTATGTACAAGCTCTATTACTCTTTATTTTATCTTTGCCTGTACTATAAGAAGTGGTCAGTACGAACCGATAGCTCCGGGTACGAATCTTGGTTGGGATGAATGTTAGGATTATTTAAATGAATAAGTTAGGATAAGTTGCAATTTATTGTCAATCTGTGTACAGTCTAACATGTTATAGACTCATAGTCAGTGACAACAGATTGCCTTTCTCGGACGTACAATATTATAATGTTGAAGACAAAGACAGATTTAGATATATCTATGTACGCACATAAAATAATTTAATTAAATAAATTCAGATTGCAAATTAATCATGAGTCAAATTAGTATTTGTTCAAGAATGCAACGAACATAAATATTCATTTAAGTATATTTAATTTTATAAAAATATTTTTATGTTATTTTTATTATCTCATAGAAAATTAGACGGAAAAGTCGTAATTCACAGAAGAGTAACCAACTGGTTACTCATCTGTGACCTACGACTTTGCTAGCAATTTTATTGTTTTTTTGAGAGATCAAAAGACATTTAATAATTATTTTAGTTTTTTTACAGCATGTGAATTAAATGTTTTTTTTTAATTTCAGTTCTATAAACAATATTTTATTTCTTTGAAAACTCACAGGAAATACTATCCAACATAACCTGACATTAACGCATAATAAAAACCTACATAAGCACTTTCCCTTATTCAGATGACTGATAAAAATTCACAATTATAAACCGATTCGAGTACAGTGTTATTAAAAAATTTAAAGCTATACATTAGCAGAAAGATCCACGCCCAACGCATCGATTTAACACAAAGTCAATAATAATGCGCGCCGACTTTTTAGGTGAAGGTTATTCATTTGTGTATGTGCAACTTTCGAAACATCCCCACCAAATTTGTCAGTACAGAAGAACAACAGAAGTTAGCTACACGTCAGATACGTTACTTGGGTCGGAATATAACTTTCTAATATTATGTTTTTGAAATTTTAGGTCCATAAGTAGTTAGCAGCGCAGGACCGACCGGCTTGGAGATCATTGGGGGAGGCCTATGTTCAACAGTGGACGTCTCTCGGCTGATGATGATGAAATGATGATGATGAAGTAGTAATAACACACCATGGCAATTCGTAATTCCACCGTTCATAACAATTTTAGTATGAGTACAAGATAACTGATAAATACGAGTTATACGTAATAAATTGGATATTTTTAAATTAGCATGATTTCAAATACATATTTAGAAATAGTTATATGAAATGAAATTTTATTAAAGTTAAAAAGAAAAAGATTAGACAATTTTCTGCTCAGATTCATGTGACTAGAACATGGTGTCATGAGCTGAATTTAATAAAATACTTTTCGTCTGTACATTGTCTAAACATTTTCATAGTTTACGGTAAATTTTCTGGTTACTTTTATCCCGTTGATTGGGCCAGTTTGTTTTTCGACTCTTGCCTATCCCCACTAGACTTCGAACCCAGTATCTCTTCGTGTGAAAGCAGAATGAGGAACAAAATTGGTCGTCAAATCTTCAGATTTCTTAATTTTCCGAGAAATTATCGTGTTTGTTCGCACTTCTAACACGGATATCTCAAAAACAAGTAATTAATATATAATTAAATTAATTAAAGCTATGGTGATGTAATAAATGGAAAGTTACTGAGATTTGTTCCTGACTATTTCTTTTTTTAACGAAATTTTTTACTTCATTTTGAGTTTCAATTTTCAGCAATAAAACACTGATGGCCGGTTTTAGCATTCTATTAGCTGGTAAAAGTAAGCTTACTGAAGTTTGGTTACCTAGCAATTATTATTAAATAACGAAAAATAACAGGTGTAAGTACTTAGCGACCAAACTCTGGTAGGGCGCTCTTTTACTGAGAATTCAATATTGAAACCGACAATAAAGCTATAAAAAAATAAAAAGGTAAAGTTTAGAAATAATTTACTGAAGTTTGGTTACCTAGCAATTATTATTAAATAACGAAAAATAACAGGTGTAAGTACTTAGCGACCAAACTCTGGTAGGGCGCTCTTTTACTGAGAATTCAATATTGAAACCGACAATAAAGCTATAAAAAAATAAAAAGGTAAAGTTTAGAAATAATCTCTGGAACTACTGAGCTGATTTTGAAAATTCTGTCAAATATTTTAAATTGACTTTCAGCGTGGACATGGATAATTTTAATTCTGGTATACACACAAAACCTGCAGATCGCTAGTGAAATTTTATGTAACACCTATAAAAACTATATGATATAATATATTGAGTATTGAGTGAAGATATAAATGTAAATTCGTCCCGAAATGGTGGTAGGGCTTTTGACGATTTGAAAGTACTTAGCAAAGTCCATTTAAATAAAGAGCTTCTTCATTTTCATTTTTATCTTCATAAAAAAATAACACGCGTAAGCTGTTTTGTCCACAGTTTCTTGTCTGTCTGTCAATGTTTTCGCCCGCTTGCTTTGTCGTGTCCTTGTACATGTACATAGTAATTTAATGAATACGTTTTTCGATTGCAGTCCTTTTCGTAAACAGGTGCATTTGTGCGGCGAAGTTACGTGCCTCTCCATAATTAAGTTTTTAAGCGCTTATAAATTACAATTTGTACAAAATTTTACGTAATTTGCACTTTGAGTTGTTGATCTTAAATGTTGTTTATTCTTTTTAGTTTAATAAAAATCTTGTTTTCTAGACTTGGCATACTTACGCTTGACAGGAATCGTAAAGAGCCACCACGAAATCGACAGTTGTCACAAACAACGATTGCGTCAATGTAGTGGTTTTGAATTGAGTACTAGCATTGAAATGCACTTTAAAGGTGCATTTTTATTACGCTAGTTATGCTAGTATTAATCAGACGAAGTTTCGTATCTTCTGCCCTTTTATTCTGCTGTGAGCTATGTCACAGTTTTGGTTGGAAATTTAGCATTTTACTGTTGAAATAATATTTAAAATTGATCGAGTATTTTTTGAGTCTCTTCAGTACACACATATATTTACTTCCGACTCGAACGCCCTTGAGACTCTAAGTAGAGACTCCCGCGTGGGATACGCACGCTGATAAGAAATGATCTCTTAGGTGGTTTGGATTACATGCTAAAAGACCCACGAAGATCCTCGCCTTCTCTAAAAACCTAGTGACTTTGAGAAGGTAATCGGCGACCTCTGAGAGGTCTCTTTACAATATTAGTATAGATTAAAACTTCGATGCAACAAAACAATCCTGAATGACAATATCATTTTTCACACCGAACGTAAGCTGACAACTTAACTCATAACAATAATGTTTTTATTAAAGACTGTGTGGAAAAGACATCCTTGGCGGATACTTAAGGGAAAGGTCAAATAAACAATTTGATTTCGATGCCAAAACAGTACGGAAATGACTTTGAGACGGCGTTGCATTGAAAACGCATTCTGCAATTGCCTTGCAGTGCTGTAGGAATTTTAGCTGCGTTTGATTCGACAAATCAGTTCTAGTCGAGTGAAACTTTTGCAGGATCATGTCAAGAGTATACAAAGTCAGCCGATTAAAATAAACCCTTGTTTAACAAAAATACTACCCTTTTTACTTTCTCGTATACGCAGTAAAGAGGAAGTCTTGTAATCGTCAAAAAATTCGACCTTAAGATTTTGACGGATTTGAACGTTTTGGACCTCCTTGAGACCACAAATATTTGTGAGATGACCGTTTTTGGAATTATTTGTGAGATTGTGTGTCTGTGCGTTAGCACTATAACTCGAGTATGCTTTAACTTATTTAACTTGCAACCAAATTTAACATGCATATATGACATCAAAATATAAGGTTTCTATCAAATTTTAAGCCGTCGATCACGAAAGTTAAGTAACCAAGTGCGCGGTCGGTACTCGAATGGGTGACCAAAATTTAACATGCATGTATGACATCAAAATATAAGGTTTCTATCAACCTTTGAGTCGTTTCCGGTATACGAGAAAGTGAAGGGGAGACCACTCCCGATTTTCATTGTACAGGTTCTAGTATTCTTGTTTTGGTCTTAGTATCGCGTTATTATTCGACAAGCAAAACTATACTTCTTACTAATATTATTTAGAGTAAAGACTTGTATGTTTGTAACTAACAGATTCTAAAACTACTGAACCAATATTAAAAATTCTTTCATGGTTGGAATGGTACTTTTTCGCTGAGTAACATAGGTTATATTTTATTACAAAAAAATTATACGCAGACTAAGTTGTGGGTGGAGAGTTAGTTGACTATAGTTTTCTAACCTTTGTTGCTGGCTACTTTCTTCTTCTTTTTCCTACCCTTAACGCAATTTATTTGAGGTTCGTGCAATATGCCACTCTATATAAGTTTTAGTATAGTTTTATGAACGGCTGTCCGGGTGACACCAACCCTACGGGAATGCTAATGTACTCGCTACCTCGTGGCTCTTAAGTGCGGTCTACACAGGGTTGAATCTCCCTCAGTCGCGTTTACAACAGGGATGGGAAGAGGCATTCGTGACGTAGTATGTATGTATATTACTAAAATTACGTGTAACCAGGGTAACTTGTAATGGCAACGGACAGTTACTTCGGCAATGCTTGAGATAATCGTTCAGGCTTTTCCGGTTCACAACTATGCGGTATTGAGAAACTGGTTCTTCTTTGTATGTTTTCGTTCTGGAAAGTTTCATTGTGCTATTATATAAAGCCTTAATTAAAATTCATTCCTTCAGAGGCAAGTTTGAATTTGTGTACTTTTTATCTTTAGATTCAAGTACTTTGACTGACAATGTTATTCATTTTGTATTGACCTAAGTAAAACTAGTAGCCGTCTGTTTTCACGCCAAAAGTTGTTTATTGCCTATTTTCTTTTAGCTTGAGTTACAAACAATACAAACTTTTACTTTTTAAATAGTTAAGCGTGATCGTATTTAGCTGGTCATGTTATATTAACATTGTAATGAGAAGAGATGCTTAGCCGCGTGATGCCGGCAGAGTAGAATAGCATCATCCCATATCCTCTAATGGATGTCGTAGAAGACGACTAATGGATCAGCAAAGGGGTATTGATCACCTTATACTCCGTCCACCAATCCGCATTAGGCAAGCGTGGTGGACTACCGAGAGGCATTGTGTCCCAGCAATGGGTCGAATTGTAAAGGCTGTTATGTTTTTTTTTCCACGCTCACACTAATTATCTAGCCCCAAGTAAGTATCATTAGGAACTTGTGTTATGGATAGGTTAAAGGAAATTTTTAATCTACGTAATAATTTAAGAAATTTTTATAAAATAAACTTAAATATATATGCAAACATGACTCGCAAACAAATTTTCTAGTTCAAAAATATTCGTGTTCGTCACACAAATAATTGCCGCAACCAGAGTTCGAACCCGGACCTAGGGTGATAGGCATGAACTATAAAAAGAAAAGAAATAGTTAAATAATATATGCATTTGTAGGCAATTGCAATTACATTGTCTGAAATGAGATGGACTTGTTAAATGAATTATACAGAATGTTTGGTACATGGGGTATCAAGCGGGCACCTACTCATGCCATCATAGTCGTATAAATACTATGGTGATAATAAAAATTGTAAAAACATCTGTTATTTTTTCACAAATTAAAAATTTTGATATCACCGTAGTATTAACATGACTATGTTAGTATGGGTAGGTTTCGGCCTGATGTCCCATGTGCCAAACACCTCGTATACATAGATAAAACATAACAAATACATAAATAAAAAACACACGTTATTTTGAGTCCTTAAATAAGAATCTGCAAAATTACGTTACCTTGAAAGGTTTTTACGAAACAGCTCATTTAATCGTTTTATTTTAAACTTCAAAGTTAAATTTAATGTTTTAATATGCAGCAACAAATGGAACTGAACATAAAATGCATAGAGCTATAAAAAAAACATTCCTTGCAATATGATACTGCCACTGCAGACGCGACAAATTATACAAAACATTCCAAATAGTGTTGCCTACTTGGAACTGTAAATTGACAATTATTGACAAGGATTTGAATCAACAAACATGATGTTTTTGAATATTGAGGGATTGTGGGGAAGTGCAAGTTTGCAGACATATGATAGAGAAGAATGAAAACAAATTGGTTGTCTGTAAAGTCGGTTTACTGACGATAGTTGAACGTGACAACGTCTTAAGAAAATACTGATGGAATGGTAGCATTTTTCAAAAGAAAAATTTCATTTCATTTGTTTAATAGATTTCGCATTATAGTATGAATAAACTTGTAATAAAATCTCTTTGGCTATACTATTTGTATCTGGCTGGTTTTGGTATCATTGAAAGTTTAAATTTTAAAGAACATAATTCCAAATTCAAATTAGAGAATTAGATTCAGAGCGAGGTAACGCCGCATGACGTCATGTTTTTTCGTGCGTGCAGCCGGCTCTATCGAATTATAAGACGTTGTCACGTCAAAAACACCGTACTCAAATTGAGAGTAAAATATAAAGAAGAGATTCAAATGTCAATAATTGTAAATATTGTGATCATTTTTATGTCAGTCTTTATTTATAACTACTACTGGACTTTTTATCGCAAATAAAATAAAAAACAAATAACAATAAAAAAAAACCTACCATGATAAGAACCCGCGATCCGGCAAGTAGTCTTCCAACTTCTTATTGTTATGGTTAATTATTATTATGACTTCATGTGAATTGTGACTCTTTCCAAATCAATCAATACCATAAAACTGTAAAGGGAGGAGAAAGCTTGCTGAATTTCTTGCCGGTTCTTCTCAGAACGAGGCCCTCAGGTAGACTCTTGAGCCGATGGCATCAAAATTGACTTTCATAAGTATACAAATTGTACCTAAATCAATAAAGAAATTTTGACTTTGACTTTGACTATGTATTCATGACTTTCGTCTCTGATTGCGTTATAAGTTGACTTATGTCTAACAATGCTAGGCTTTAACAGCATTCGTACGAAGATGTCAAGTGTTTTGACTGAAGCACGCTTCCAATTTCGGCCTTAATGTCACTTACTTTTTGCAGACCTATCCCACACAAACTATGCTTAAGTTGCTTATATCTCGAAATTCAACGAAACTCCGTATACTGCACCACCGTTCCCTACAGAGAGGTGCATATTTTGCCCAATAGTAACGAGTGTCGCGTCTGCGGTAACTGATGCACAAACTGCATAGACTCGTAAGCACAGTCATTATGCGCGCATAAGGAAAAGTTGCGCGTTACTCAGAGTACGACCTTGGACCTTAGCGGTCTGTTTTACGACCTGCGCCTGTTACTTATACGATTGTGCCGATAGGAATGGTTTCTTTCTACTAAGGTACAGTAATAGAAGGTAAATTGTGCCCTAAGACATGTAATTTTATGTTGCCATAATTTTGTGGTAACTACGTTTTTTTTTGAAACCTAACCTACACTTCAATTTCTTTATTACCTATACAGCAAAAATTGCAAATTTAGATACGTAAAAAGCGAAGGTAGCCTTTGGTGAAACTATGATCATAATTTAATTTATCACTTCTTTAATTCGTCCTTTAAAATTTACTTTTGCTGCAGGACGGCTGCAGTTTGCCAGCAAGAATCTGATCTTATCAATAAAAAAAATAGGCGGCTATATTGTCCTATGTGTCATATTTGTCGAACTCTTTGCATTTGTTTTCATAATTTTCTAAATGTGAAAAAAACACTTTTCTACTTTTCGTGTGAACGCCCACTCACTTTTAAAACAAAACAAAAAACAGTTTATTTACTTGAACTTTAATTACGTACCCTACGTATTTCCTATTATTTATTTTAGTTTTGATTGCATATTTTCAAACAAAGAAAAATTGGCTTAGAAACACATTTATAGCAACTTCTAATATAGAATCGCATTTCTTTATGTGAACGCATTTTTGTGTGCGTAAGTTTGTATTGTTATTGTAAGCATCACATAAAATCACAACAAGTCTGAAGTCACATCTAGCGTGCATTCCCGACGAGGGGTGTATTCTAGGTCAGCAGGCACCGTAGTCAAGGCCAGCGCGTCTGTCTGAGTCGAGGCCGCGCCTTTGATAGCGGAAATGCATACTTGGCCCTTATATGCACCGAGCACAAAGAGTGTAGCGTAGAGAAGTGTTTTTGTAGACTATTTTGACGCCGCTGTATTGATGGTGTGTTCAATGACGTATATGGAGAAAAAGATTATTGAAATTGTTACTATTTTGTTTACCAATTTATTATGGGTATTTATAGTTAAAATAAAATACCTAATTTATTACTAATATTTGTTATCTCTCAAGTTTCATTCCTTAGGACAAGTTCTCTCTCTGAAACTTGAATTAAATAATTAGTGCAATATGTAGATTGATTAAATTATATTTTAACTTATGTATTTATTGTCATTTACATATTTTTAAACGCTGTCCCTTTGTCTCGGGAGACGGGCGTAAGTGCCGCGTCACAGTTTTTATAATTAAAGCAGTTATTAACGTACAATTAACAATGTATAGTGTTTAGTTTAGTAATGTGTCTAGTTCCAAATAAATTATTATTTTTATTTTGTTTGCGTTCTTTTTATAAGAAAACTAGTTGTCCCAGCCATGCGTTGCTGTGGTAATATCATACTACTGACCTATAACATTGTTTCTGCAGTAAAAAATATATATGACTACTTTATCAAGATAAAAACTATCCTATCTCTCAAGTTAGATCAAACTGCTAATTTTATTAAAATCGGTTAAGTAGTTTAGGTGTCCATCGCGGACAAACAACGTGACACGTAATTTATATATATTAAAATTGTAAAAGACGATTCATTATACTTATATGATATAATAAATAATCAGATGACTCGTTGACCAAATGTTTGTGTGTCTATCCATACTAGGATTCCGTGTTTTTTCCAATTCCTTTGCTTAATATATTTGTACACCAAAACATTTAAACAACTTACGGACTAATACGCAAATGTTCCTCAGCAAAGTGGACACTCGTACCGTCTCACTCTTCCGCTATAGTTTACCAGGCTTTGCTGGAATTTAAGCGGCCGTTTAACTAAGGTCGTTAAGGTAAACCGTAGCCCCGCCTATCTATCTAGTATAGTGCACAATAAGCAGGCACAGACTCGTCGTCCTCGAGTAGCGGGTTTGATTACGGAAGAGGCTATTTTTACTTGAATAGTTAATAGCACAAAAAGCTGCCATGCGAGAAACGTTTCTATTACATCTCAATAAGGTTTAGATATCTATAGTGGAACTTTTATACGTAGAATCTTAGATCGGGTGCTGTTTAAGGCAATAATCAACTTTCGAAGGTACAGCCTTTTTGGATTCTAGTTTATTTTTTTTATCGGCTCACAATGGTAGTGGAAAGATTTTTCTTGGTCTTCATCCTTACATACTTGATAGTAAGTAAATTTTTTGTAGTTTTGTGTTCGATAAGTAAGATTACCAGAGCTCCACGGGTTGGATTGACAGCGCGGTATGACACATATGTGTTACAATCGTCTATAGGCTACATCGCTTACCATCAGGTTAGCCAACCTCATAGCCTAAACAAAGGAACCCTCAATCACTGAACAACTGGGTATCTTATCACTAAACTGTCAACACAATGCTGTTAACCTGTTAACACTACGACCATAGTATAAGTAAACAAGTAAGTTGTCTTCATAGAAACGCACCGAGCCCGGTTTGCGTGTATACGTGCCGAGTACAGACGCGTCGCTGCACGCACACAGTGACAATTAACAGAGACAAGAAACTGATAGGTAAATCTGGAAGCCACAGTACCAATAATAAAGTGAAGACAATTTTTTTGACCCCAAGTAACCTTTGAATGTTTTTTTTTCCTACCTATCTCTTTCTAAATTCCGCACAAGTAATACGTATGACGTCACGTGACCGTCTATTGCGTGTGCTCTAGTGGTGAGAAAGAGACAAATAAACGGTTTCAAGGTAAAAAATTTTGACTTCACTTTTTTATTGGTAGTACGGCTTCCAGTTTGACCTAAACCTATGATAACTACACGCTACCCGTAATGTGTATCGAAATAGTTTACGCCAACAACCCTACACGAGTAGGCTATTATCACTCACACGGGGTCACAGTAGGCGTACTTGTTTACGTATACTATTACCACAGCGTAAAAATATACAGTGGTTCTACGCCTTTGAAGTTCAGGAAAATCTCGCATTTGTCTAGAGAGTGTGCAACAGACATACAGTGGACCAGCGATACAGTCGACCAAACGAATCTGTGGCAGTTTGGTGTCGCCACCGCGCCCTTTCGTCCTGCGCACCCCTCCCTATTGGCCTGTCTCGACGTGCTCGTTGGCTGACTGTAACAACTTATATAAAAGAATGTGCCATTGACTGATAGGACAGGTCTAAAAACTTCTACCATCGATCATACTAAGCTCAAATTTTTACTCCCTTGATAAACAAAACCGGGGTTGATCTTGCTATAATTAAAAAAAACTCTAGGATCTATTTCCATTAGACACACTAGTAACACTAGACGAAGGAGTCCACTGAAAATAGCATAGCCCTGGCCTTGTTTTTTAAATGCACCCTATTCAGTGAAGGCAAAGGGATCTAACCCATACAGGCGTGTATTTTGTACATTAGTTTTTTATCTTCTGATAAGCTTCAAGAAAGGAGTTATATAATGTATTTTTATACCTTTTCTTGAAGCTTGCGTTCAAATATCTTTCGTTTGATTATAAAAACAATTTTTATGAGATAAAAAAATACGGCATGGGTCCATTCAGAGAACGTAACTTATTATCTATTTTCAGTATTCTTCTTTTTAATTTTTTTTATAGACTATAGTCATCTCAATAAATCTGCGATCAATACACATATTGGTCGCAGGTTTATTCAGATCCTGCAGACCTTTACGCTAACTCCACACCGCAGATGGGACGGGACCTCTACGTCAACGTGTGTGGTTCCTCTAGCCTGTAAAGTGAACCCCCATAGAGTATTCTTCTGCAATGATTGAAGTCTCTAAAGCGTTAGAGCAGAAAAGGTTTTAACATTTATATGACTTTCTAATAGGCATTATTTCTTATTATAAATATTTTCGAGCATAGTCAATGTCAAAATAAGATGTTAGCAAACGTAATTCATTTGAATATTAATATGCAACCGAACGAATTTGTTATAAATACCTCAGTCTGGATCATTTGCACCTAGACATCAGATACAATTGAGCCGCTGGGTCAACATCCCGGCACAATGAGGGTTATAGTTTACGCGCCTGCGTCTGCGCAGAGCAATACTCGACTTTGAAACTACGCCGTAGATCCGTGTGGAGATAATGGAGATGTTGTTTATTAATTTTAGCAGTTTTGCCTTATTGGTTTATCCACTGGAATCTACCAAATCCCGGGTCCCGCAAGTCCCGGGTTCTATCCCCAGCAGTAGATATTGTCGGTTCGGTATAGGACTTCACCACTGGAGCTTTTCTGACCACAACTTTCAATATAGTGAAAATAGTGTGTGTTTATGTCTACTAACTTTTAAACAGAAAGACAAAAAAATCGATATTTACGCGTTTTTAAACGCAAAAATTATACCATACATATTGTAATTTTGACACTATTTTTTTCAGCTATTTTCATCACCAAGAAGGTAATTCAAATCACTTAAAAAGCTCTATAGTTCAGTTAGACGAATGTCAAAGATTACAAAAACTCATTTTTGCAAACGCAAACGCCTAATAACAGTTTTGAGCCAATAAGTTTTCTGAATATTCCTTAGTTTTTTCTTCTTTTGGCTGAGTTTGAGCTGACCTTATCATGTATTAACATCAGATCATGTTAATAGACGATAAGGTCAGTTATCACGATGAAAGCGTGATATTTAGATCAATTAGTGTGCATAATATGTGTAAAGTAATAATGTTTATAATAAATGAAATTATTTCTTTAACATTAACTGTAAGAGCATAACGATATTCATCCCGTGTATTCATTCCTTGTGTTTCTCATTTTTTAATTAAATAAATACATAGTTTAATTATTTTTAATATCATTGCTATATGATGCAGTAACTAGTGATACATTAAGAGCTTAATGTTTTGTTTTTTTCTTCTATTATACAATAAATAATCAACCCTTAACTGTGTGTACTACGTAATTGTAATGTATTATGATTTAATTAATTAATTATATACATTTTGTTGTAGTACCATTTATATTGTTAAAATGGTCGTTCATAAATCTAAATAGAAAAAAATGTCTTTGATTTGATGTTTACAAAATTATTATAGTGACAGTCTTCTATATGGTAAACGAAGCTAATCAGGCGAACTTAGATATTTAGGCATTCCTACCACTAAGGATACTAAGCACAAATTTTCTACCCCCAGGGGCCTGAACCCAGAACTTTGGATTTAATACCGGCAAACCATAAGTAGACCATAGAGAAGGAAGAAGAGGTGTTTCTCAAGGACGGGCAACTCCTTACGGGTCTTTAACAAACTTAAAGAGTAACTTCTTTAAATATAAAGACCGTAACATATTACGGTTGATTTGGAGAACTTATCCAGAGCTCCAGAGACGACAAAAGAACCAACAAACAGTATAGAAAATAAAGCTCTGCTTCATAAAGCAATTGCTGAAAAAAAAAACTTTCAAACCCGCAAACGATTTAATACCTTACAACGCTCGCAATAAGATTTATTAATAAACTACCTCATACGGGCGATGTTAACGACATACCTATCGCTTTTTGTCTGTCTCGTTTTCCGACTGCGCGAATGTGGGACGGTGTTGTAACTATTGAGTATGGACGAGCGACACTGGGAGACACAGTGTCTTTTTGTGTGTGTACACGGAATGCGTGATAAGGACAGTAGATCATTTAGAGTGGCCAAATGACTTTGTATTGGTAAGACGTGTCTTTTGACTGCGTTTTTAAATGCAGGTTCTTTTTGAAGTTTTTGGATGAAATGTAAGGTACTCGATGTGCCGTTCTTTCAAAGATAATGCCTTAACTCATTGTTTCTGATTGACACAGTAAGGGATTTTGCAATAACAATGAAAAGCATGCATTTATGTATTTTACTTTCATGCTATGATATTTTTACTTTACAGCGGGATCAAAACTGGGTTCCAATTTGTGTTCAGTTTGGTCGATTGTTTTGAGTCCTCTTAGCTAGCTTAAAATTAAAAACTTCTTTATTTAAAATTGACTTTGCTAGGAACTTTTAAATCGTCAAAACCCTAACCACGGTTTCGGAAGAAATTTATGTTCTAATCAGCTGAAGTAAAACACAGGATTGGGTAGGGTATCTAGGATGAGAATATAGGATGAGCGTAAAGTACGATTTAAGGAGTAAAATTGAAAAGAGAACCTTTCGCTAATAATAGAGGACGTAAGGTAAGAATAATTTACAGTAGAGAAAGTACATAATATTTCATTCCTTCGGTATAATAAATGTAAGTATTCAGAAAATTTTACAGATGCGTCAGTAATGTAACGAAAATTCGATCCCAGGATTCATGTTCACAGCACTACGTGCACTGGTCGACTACTGATGTGTCTTATAGATATAAAATTATAGTCATTCATAAAATAATACATAGGAAGGGACCTAAGTGTGAGCCCTGTGGAACACCACATGTAGATTCATACGAAGTGTTTGTGTTCAACACCAGAAATAAGAAATGGATCAATGTAAGAATATGCCTTATATTTTAACTAGCTGTCCCGGCCACGCGTTACTGTGGTAATTTCATACTACTGACTTATAACATTGTGTCTGCAGTAAAAAAAATATGACTTCTTATAAAGATAAAAACTATCCTATTTCTCCAGTTGGATAAAACTGCACACGGTGAACAAATTTGATTAAAATCGGTTAAGTAGTTTTGGAGTCCATCGTGAAAAAACAACGTAATTTATAATATATATTAAGAAGATGACGTGTCTTGCAATAGGAATAGAATATGATCTGTTTTGTCGAATGCTTTAGTGAAGTCATTATAAAGTACAAAATCTACATATGACTCTTAGAACTTATTCTAAGATATAAACGTACATGTAATTTAAACGTGTGATTGTAGCAGATCTTCTATATACAAAGTAATGTTTATTTATGAATGTTTTTATTAATACAACAAATGGTTATGAGTACATTGGTTACCTTCATCTATTTATTAGTACTATTTGTAAAATTTTCTACAATTCAAGGAAGAAATCTACTCTTGGACTTTGTATTTAAAACTTAATGTCGGTTATCGCATCCTATATCCTATATCCCTCCCAGGGTCTCAGAACTATCTCCATACCAAATGTCATCAATATCGGTTCGGTAGTTTTGGAGCCTATTCAATGCAAACAAACAAACAATCAAATCTTTCCTCTTTATAATATTAGTATATACATTATTAGGAATTATATGTAGGTTTGTAATTACGACTGCACGATTAATTTTAATAATTCTGTCACTGGTAAAATAATTAGGTTTCACTAACTAATATAAATTACACATTATTAAAAAAAAAAAAATCTAGATGGACGAAATCGCGAGCGAAGCGCAACTTATGCTTTTATAAAGAAGATTGGATATTGAAGATTTTCATTGTTATGACTTCAGACATTTGTTGACAAACACAAAAATATTGAAATGTATTTATAACTTTTCTATGCTCCTGAAATACAATATTGAAAAAAAGTACTTACCTTATATCTATACGAACAGGTTGGAAGAAAACACGTATTACTTCAAGCAACAATTATTTATAAACTAAAAAGATCTGTAGTATAGTTATGTAGTCACAGATACTTATTTTGTATAGATAGAAGATTTTTTTATATAAAAAATGTAAAATTAAATAAAATAATTTAAAAGAGATTTTGCTTGAAATTTTCAGGAAGTCACCAAATATTTCAAGCAAAATTCTATCTCTCTTAGTGTCAAGTTCGAATAGTACATTAAGTTTTCGATTAACTCATAGACTTGAAAATATTAATATTAAGTACTTTATAACTATGTTTTTATTTGCGATTTTAGGTGTTAACAGATAAAAATCATGAAAACTTATTATAAATTAATTAACTTATATCTGAAGTGATCGTAGACGTAGAAGAGCAGATTATTAATAGTCGCATGATTTTTGATGGACAATAGGTAAATTAGATACCATGACACATTTTATAAAAAGGTATTCCTTTCTTTGCTATGACATATTAGAAAGCTCATACCTTTCATAAGGAAAATGCACACAAAAACTCGTTTTATTTTTACTTATCTGCAATTTCAAAAAAGGAATTAGTTCCTTCTATTTTTAAAAGTCTAAAGATACAATATGCCCGTGTGGCGCCCGCGCATTATGTAGGCTTCAAAAAAAGAACACACGACCAAGATGGCCGACTTTCTCGCCAGTGCCTAGTGCGTGACGTCACTGGACGACGTGTCCTTGTGGATTTGTCTATCATGATCCCGAGTTTTAATTTTTATTATACCATTTCGCTTTACTACAAAGTGTTTTCATGCGACTCTGCCACGTCTCCGAACACAGAATCGTACACAATGAACGCCTTTTAAAATAAATTAGGGAACAAATTAAGTCTTAATATTTTTAAATTTAAATTAATTTAATTTGTATTTTCTGAAAATGTGAGGTAAATAAAGACTCGAAATAATAAACTTAAAGTTAAGAAAAAAGAAAATAAAAACAAAAAACTTACCAAATAAAATCAACCAAAAACACTCGGAAGTCCAATAAAAAATAAATAATGTTTATTTCGAAAACACAACACGACACAATGCACTAAAGTCTTTTTTTATTAATAATTTCAACTAGAATTTATTGTAGAAAAAATATTTGCCATCATCGGACTTCTGTAAAAATTAAAAATAACAAAATAATATATAACAACTGTTCCCACTGCCGGGTATTTTTTAACTAAAACGCTCATTGATCAAAAATAAATAAAAGAATTTAGAAAATAAATTTGAAATCCGATTCCAAATTCAAACTAGAATCCTACTAGAGTGACGCGATCTCCGAGTTCTTTATTCAAAAAATCGCGACGTACTGGCGCGCCGTAAATGTTGCAGGAAGGATGTCTTTTCCTAGTGATGTAGACGTTGAATTATTTTCAAAAAATCGCCAACGAGCGTTTTGAGCCAAAAAATCTAACCTAACCTAACCCTGGCGGGCGGGCGACTGGCGGGCGCGTAGGGGCCGCATTGCCAAATATTTTTTTTTGCATCTCGGCCGAATTATGCACTTGTATGCGACTTACGTCGTCCCTTCATTGTAGTGGTGCGACATGTACGGATTGGGCATTTTTATGTTGGCTACGTGTGTGTGTCACGCACACGGATGCAACCGTCGAAATTTTAGTTGGTGTGTGTTTTCTGGCCCTTCGGTACAAAGTTTTATTTAAAAAATCCGGCGTGTTATGTAAACATGCGAATTTTGGGACTAAAATACTTAGGTGTTGCCCGGTGGGGTCGTCGGCCGCGATTTTCGGGAACTCTGACTAATTTCGCTAAAAGGATTCGTTTTGACGTACCTAAAGATTTGAACAGAAGCTGTTGGTTTTCGAACGTGCGGTATTGGCGCGAACGAATTTGATTTTTTTTTGTCGAATTTAAGATTCGTTGAACTCTGGAATGTTTTCCGGCCATGCTGATGCGCTGAGGTAGCGACTAGCCGCGTGTATAAATAGAAGTCAGTCACTAGTCCTTCAAATGCCCTAGGTCCGTCATAGATCCACGGACAATCGAAATAAACAACAAGCGATAGAATGCATTAAACCACTTTGTTATAGATGTGAATTTGCAATAGCAGGCAAAATATTTGACATTTTGTTTTAATAACTTTGTAGTTTCGAATAGCAGCTAGACACAGACGATAAAAAATTCCTAGAACGCTTTAGATAACGTCATGATTTATTATGTAGGGAAATAATTTTAATACAAAGCTTAAATGAAACGTTTTAAAAATGGCGGACGCAGTTTATAAAACATCAAAAAAGAAGGTCTTTATTTAAATTTAAACACATCCAAAATTAAGTTCCAAATTCAAATTGCGCATGACATTTCAATTTTTAATCGACACGTAATCTAAGCGAAGATACAAGCGCATTCAGCCGAGCCAGACATAGACAGCCTTTTTTACTTTTTAAATTCCCATTAGCTAAGGCATAAAAAGTAGAAGAGTAAGGACAAAGGGCTGCGGAGGTCGTTAGGACAGGTGAACATCTGGGTCTTTGAAACTATTCATTGGCCCCGATAGTGGTATGGACGGGTCACCAATTTTGTTATTTTTAAACAGTTTCGGGGTTCGCAACGTTGAAAGTTCTTCATACTTCGTAACACTTATGAAAGAGGGTGTACATACGAAATCAATCCTTAAGTTCTTCACATAGGGTTAAAAATAATTTGAAGCTTGTATTTTTAACCCTAGTAAGGCTGTTACAGAGATTATTTATAGAAACTATTGAAGTGATTACATATTCGGAAACTCTTACAGAAAGCTTTTCGTAATTTTAATATTGTGCTTTGCAGTAGATAAATAATCTTTTAGTATAGGTATAGATATATATAGCTCAGAGGAAATAAAAAAGTTTGTTACTTGGTCCGAGATAGGAATCATCAGATAAACGGATCATCGGATTACCTGATGGTAACCAATGTATATCTCCCTGAAAAGACTTTTGTCGACTTCAGAAGTAGTAAAATATTTTAGTACCTTGTCTTAATAATCAATCATACATAACGGTAGCAACGACTAATGTACAAATACAGTTGTTGCTGTGACATGGTACAAGTGTTGATCTACTTCTGAGATATATCACACCACTAACATTATCTGGTTACAAGTAAAATGTTTAAAAACTGTAGTCTACGGAAATTATATAAATCTTGCGCAAAAAAATGAAATATAAGGTGAAATCGACTCTTCCTATTTATAAAGTCGGTTAAAATGTAGTCTATGTTACCTGGGCCATACAAATTGATTGACACATAATCATCAAAACATGTACGTAAATACATACATTCATAAAATAAACATACATAGACTTATAAAATTATAACGCTTCCTTTTGACATTGCCGTTGTCGTGTAAAAATAAGTATCTTACCTTGGCGTATGAATATTAGATACGGAGAAACACACTCCAATCTATATATTTAAAATTCAAAGTCCTGCCTAATTGACTGAGATATCAACGCATAGCCCCAACCGCTGAACCTATAGAGACTTGAAATTTTGCCTTATACAGTGTAGACATCAACTAAGAAAGGATTTTTGGAAATTCCACCCCTAAGGGGGTAAAATGTCCACGCGGACGAAGTCGTGGGCGGAAGCTAGTTACATATAAATGTGGGTACTTTATAAAATTTGCCTTTTTCAACATTACCAAATAACATTAAAAATTTCGTACTTTAACATAAAATTGTGTATATTTGCTCCGTGCTCGCACTGCAGTTGAACTAAAATTATTTTAAATAAAAAAAACCGCCTTCAAAACAAAAAACTTACTTATTTATTTATTTAACCACCAACTTAATACTACCAACTGATAAACATACAATTTTTATTTCTCCGGTTTTGGTTTTGAAGGCGTTTTTTTTTGTTTTTTAGTGTTGTAAGTAAAGAAATTTTCTGTAAACTACCTATCTCGAGATCTTTTAGACAAACAAGTAGCAAAATGAGAACAATATCACCGATGTCAATGAAATATGCATTATTAACATGCAAATTTAAATGAGACTACATGACTAGCACCAGCTTCCGAATGTAAAAAGAATCATCAAATTCAGTACACCCTGTTAAAAGTTATGAGATAACACACACAAAAAACATACATTCAAATTGAGAAACTCCTCCTTTTTTTAAGTCGATTAAAAAGGACTCTTGTTTATTTTGTTCTATTGCGGTGAGCATTAAGGACTGTCTGGTTTTTTTTAAGCCATTTTGTTCTATCGTAGATCCGGATAGCCAAACCAGTTTCGTACTCAATAAACTTGAATAAATAATAATATGTAAACCACCATGACTTGCCAACATAATTGGCATCAACAAATGATTCGAACCTAGACCGCTTGACGTGTTAAGCAGCGTTACGTTCATTCCACCACGGTGTCATTTTCTTTTTTGTTGAACAGCACCCTTTGCTCCTTTTCATACACCTGAAAATATGTGTAAAAAATTTAATGATGATCAGTTGAATAGTTAGCTCAAGAGACAAACAAACAAACTCATATAAGCATTTATTTTATTATTAGTTAGGTTTTGAGAGCAAAATTTGCACAAAATTACCTGTAACTTACACATATATCTGACTTTGTTTTCGACAGAAAACGTTTTATACGTACCTTTGGCGAGAATAGGGCCACGCCAGGGTTATGTTGGAGTCACCAGCTGGCACACCCACTAAAAACTGTCGAATCTCTCCGCATGTCGATATGGTTACGCGGGAGCATACATTCATCCACACTTACCATCCGCAGTAACTCATAGGTTGCTACTTCCCCCAATGAGGTAGAGAAGACATTCCAGGGATCTTGAATCTGGAAGTGCCAACTTGTGACCACTGGACCATCGCGGGAATCCATCCACATCTGGACGAATGGGTACACCGGCAACATGGCTCCCTCTCCTATCGACTTGTGCAGTTACTGTCCGGGCATTTCTGCTTTGGACACTTCCTGCACAGGATCCAGCGTGGTCCCAGCAGCGCAATGCCGTCGTGGCAATTTCTGGGAGTGACCTTTCACTGTCAACCATTGTCAAGGCTATGGTCGACTGTGCACCGTCCTAGAAGTTAGTTGCCTCCTTCTGTGAGCGTGTTATGCTTCAGAAGGAGGCCACGGAACGGGCGCGGGAGGAAGATCCTCTAGCGGCTGGAGGAGTACGGAAAGGCGGAGAAGAACGTACGGAGCTATCGTAGTTGGGGCAGCGAGTGATGCGGAAGGGCTTCGTCGCTTGCCAATATGCCCTGGTGACTAAAAGGACACATATCTGACCTGTAATGATGTCCTGAAATCATTACAAAATTGTAAGCTGTTAAGTTTCTTTCGCCGTTTCTTCTTCGTGTCAGCATAATACATATAATCACGCATGTAATCCCAAAAGGGGTTGAGCAGAGCTTAAGGTAACATTTAGTTGCTCATAAAGCCATATCTGGCAGTATGGGCTATGCAGTGCCTCCAATAGTGACAGGATGCCAGCTAGCCTGTCGCTTAAAAATTAACGACGGTTAAAAGTACTTAGCAAAGTTCATTTATACAGGATGTTTGGTACATGGGGTGTGAAGCCGGCACCTTCCCATGCTAACACAGTCATATAAATACTATGGTGATATCAACATTTTTAAATTGTGAAAAAAAAATTGATTTCCCCATACAAATAGTTCGGTCACAAAAACAAAATATAATATGAAAAATTAAAAAAATATTTTTACAATTTTGAGTTTTAACTATCACCATAGTATTTATATGACTATGTTAGCATGGGTAGGTGCCGGCTTCATACCCCATGTACCAAACACTCTGTATATATGATTTTTTAATTTTTGATATTGGCACTATTTAAAATACTTATACTGATATAGTACGATAAAAAAGATACATGCAAAAGCAACTGCAACTTTCAATCGAAAATCTAATTTGGATACAAACATACGCCGCAATTTACGTAGAAAACCAACAAAAATATTCGGGTGCGATTTGTCGCTGTATTCGGCGCGGCATGCGTGTGCGCTTAGGACGATAGCGCAGGCGCGGGTTGACGGCCGCCCGACCTTGTTAGACAAAGGACAGACGGCCCTAGCGCCGGACAACTGGCCTTGACTTTGGCTAGGTCAGGTTCTAACATAGATACGGTTTTAGGATATAGCTACTGTGTTCAAGCGGCTAGTTTGGGAGCGTAGTGATGTTTGTATGTCGAATTTCTGTCGATGATTTTTTTGAGTTTAGATCAAAACTGGCTCTACTGAAACTTGTTATAGTTGTTATGTACAATCGCGAGTAATAATATGTACCCTTTATTGACAGTTCAACATCTTTATTACTTACGCCATATAAGCTCCTTGACTTACGCTGTTAAAATGACGATATGTCAAACGTGGAGACATTATAAGTCGGGACGTGTCATGTTTGTGAAACAAACAGTCATACAGTACATATATCCTTATGAAAATTACTTTTTATAAACAGACCTATAGTTTCCTTAATTTTTACTTTCTCGTATACGTATAGAGGAAGTCTTGTAATTGTCAAAAAAATCGACCCCGAGATTTTGCGGATCTACACGTTTTATACCTCCCTGAATCCAAAATACCGTTTTTGGAATTATGTCTGTGTGTCTGTGCGTTAGCACGATAACTCGAGTATGCTTTAACTTATTGCAACCAAATTTAACATGCATGTATGACATCAAAATATAAGATTTCTATCAACTTTTGAGTCGTCAATCACGAAAGTTAAGCAACCAGGTGCACGGTCGGTACTCGGATGGGTGACCAAAATATAACATGCATGTATGACATCAAAATATAAGGTTTTTATCAACTTTTGACTCGTTTCCGGTACCTATACTAGAAAGTCAAGGGGAGACTACTCCCGATTTTTTTAAATACAGTCAGACACACAGGTATATAGGCTAAGTTCCGAATTATTACTAATTCCATACAGACGATAATGATTTTAAAAAGTATGACAGAATCCACACAGTCTCGTCTCACTTATAGAGATTTGAATTTATAGTATTTTAAAGAGTCTTCATACTTACAAGAAATGTTGCCTAATCTATAGTCTAGCGATTTCAAAAATTTGCTTTGTATTTTTTCTATACGAGCAATATGTATTTTGTAGTTGGTTTCCATGTAACACTCGAAAATTCAAGGCGACTGCGGATAAAACTGTTATACAAAACTTTATAAGTTGAAGATTTTTTGAATGATTTGCCTAAATTGATTCAAATCTTGTTGTAATAGTTTGCAATCTAAGTATATATCGAATGAATCTAAATATTTTTGTGTCATATGCTTATACTAGGGTATCTGAGTAGGTAATGTATTTATTTATATCATTTAGATATAAAGTAAATAATAAGGGACCCAAATGGGATCCTTGTGGGACACCAGAAGTGACATTTTTTTTTGTTGTGACATATAGCCAGAAAGTACTGCACATTGATTTCTGTTCTCAATAACTTAAAAATAATTATATATAATTAAAACTAAGATCACTACAATTACTTAGATTAAACGTTACAGTCTTGTTCGCAGCTCGCAGCAAAAAGCATTTTTGCTTCGAGATTTTACGAAGCAAAAGAGGTCTTTTGGTGCTGGAGAGGTGAAATTCTTATCCTCATTTTAATACTAAGCACGCCATGAGAGCATCACTAGACAGCCAGCAAAAAAACTGACGCTTGCGCTGACACTAGTACAACGCCGCCGTCGCAGTCATAACACGACTGGCCTTGACTTTGAATAGGTCAGGTTTTAATGTAGATATGCTTAGTAGACTGTAGCGTAGGCATCTATGTTTCCTAGAAATTGAAGTAGTGATGTCCGTATATCGATATGAGTCTGGGTAAAGTACACAAACGAAAATGAGGAATACTATGCCTAATATTATAGACGATTTTTTTTTTAAATATATCTGCTTATTTGTTTTTAGGGTTCCGTACCTCAAAAGGAAAAAACGGAACCCTTATAGGATCACTTTGTTGTCCGTCTGTCTGTCTGTCTGTCTGTCAAGACCCTTTATCTCAAGAACGCGTGGACGTATCAAGCTGAAATTCACATGAAATACTCAGGTCTATTGTCCCTTTAAGCTGTGAAAATATCAAACTTCTAAGCCAAGCCAATCAAAAGATACAGCCGATTATGTCGATATTTTCAACAAATTTCCGACACTCGCAAAGGAATCAAAACCTACAGGATACTTCCCGTAAAAATTTGGCATGAAGCATTGTCATATAATGCAAATATAGGAAAAATTGCGAAAAACACATTTTTTTAGTTATATAATATAATAAAAATATTTTAATAAAATGAAACTTACTACCTTATTTCTCACGAACGAATAAAGGTATCAAATTGAAATTTATACCAAATACCTAGGTCTATTGTCCCTTTAAGCAGTGAAAAAATCAAACTTCTAAGTTGACACAGAAATTAGAAATAATATACCGTCTCAAGAAAAAAAATTTTTTCGTGCCTAAAGAACGTTATAATTTCACTATTATTCATCAAAACATACAGGGTCTGGTATCGAAAAAAGAGATTATTGAACTGACTCTTTCAAACATCAAAAGTCATACAAACCCTGACGTGCTATGCTTTACGGAGACTTTTGTACGGCATGGCGAGGAAAATAGTATAAACATTCACAATTACGAACTTGCAACCTATTACTCAAGACCAAAAAAAAGAGGCGGGGCTTGCATACTAATTATTAACAGACTAGAATATAAAAAAGTTTCTTGTTTTGATGACATTTTTGCATCTTATCACTTTGAGGGCTGTGCAGTAAACTTGATACGAAATAATATTATAATAATATGCATTTATAGAATCCCATCAAAAATACAGAGACACATGAAATATTTTTTTGACAAGCTTGATATGATGTTGTATAAATGCTCAAAAAACTTTTCAAAAAAGAAAATAATAATTGCTGGTGACTTAAATATTAATACACTTGACATTAACAAAAACACGAACCAATTACATAACATTCTAAAAAAATATAATTTAAATATACACATAAATCAACCTACTAGAGGCAAATCGTGTCTTGACCAAATAATAAGCAATGTAAAAGCTGCGGTAGGTTCTGTACAATCTTTATGGTTATCTGATCATGATACTGCTCAGATTTTGAAATTTAACTTAGAACATAAGACAGAAATTCCCAGTGATATTTTTTGTTATAAGAGAAGCTACTCACGGGAAAATATAGCGAAATTTAGAGTGTGTCTCAATAGTCTCTCATTTTCAAATGTTTACGAATATAAAGGATTAAATGCAGCATTCAACGAGTTCTATGCAACCTTCCGACTGTTCTATAATCTCTGCTTTCCCTTGACAAAGATTAAGACAAACTTGTCAGACAAACCTCAATGGATAACCAAAGGCCTTAAAAGAAGCTGCGTTACGAAGAGAAAACTTCGATTTAAATACTATTCCAGTAAAACTGACGTAGATCGGTTAAAATATAATAATTACAATAAATTGTTGAAGAAATGCACTAATCTTTCAAAGAGAATTACTAATCAAAAATATGTAGCTCAAAGTAAAAACATTTGCAAAGCAACATGGACAATTATAAAAGACGAAACTGGTGAGAGATACCGTAGAAGCTATATCACTAAAATTTTAAGTAATGGAGAAGAAATTATAGAACCAAATGCTATAGCATCGACATTTAATAATTATTTTATAAATGAAACAAACAAATTAAAGGATAGTGGACACAATACACTGAAAAATAACCTACAAAACAGTATATTCTTAACACCAGTAAATGAAACCTACATCAGTAAAATTATAATGACACTCCGTAACACTCAATCTGAAGGCTATGATAATATATGTACTATGGTACTGAAGCAATGTAAAGATGAACTGGCACCGGTTTTAGCCTACTTAGTAAATTTATCCTTAGAGAAAGGTATATTTCCGGAAGTCTTAAAAGTCTCTATTGTGAAACCCATTCACAAAAGAGGCGAAAAAACGGACATAAGCAATTATCGTCCCATTGCCCTAATACCGATTCTTTCAAAAATCTTTGAAAAGGTAATGCACAATCAGCTCACAACTTTTTTGAATAAATTTGAATTGGTAAATAGGAATCAATACGGTTTTCAAAAAAATAAATCCACAGCACACGCAGCATTTGATTTAGTAAACGAAGTATTGCAAAATGTAAATATTAAAAACTATACGACAGTTATATTCCTAGACATGTCAAAAGCCTTTGACTTTGTTAGTCATGATAAATTACTATCTAAATTAGAACGTATTGGGATTAGGGGTCCGGCATGGAGATGGCTACAATCTTATTTGAATAATAGAATACAAAGTGTAGAAATAACGCAACTGGATGCAAATCATACTACACAAGTTTATAAATCAGAATTACAGCATAATAAATTTGGTGTACCTCAAGGAAGTGTACTAGGTCCATTGTTATTTATTCTGTATATCAATGATCTTTTTGACATACGTGATCAAAAAATGATATTATTTGCTGATGATGTGTCTGCTATAGTGACTACTTCAAAAAATTTGACATTAGAACAACATAAAATTGACATAAAAACAACTCTGAAATTAATATTAGAATGGCTACAAAATAATAATCTTAAAATAAATCTATCTAAAACAAATATAATTAATTTTAATAATTTTGAAAATCAATCAGTTGACATTTCCTTTGACGGGCATGCCCTGCGTAATGCTAAAACTACGACGTTTTTGGGTCTTTTAATAGATACCAAATTCTCCTGGAAAGAGCAAATAGAGAAAGTTTGTAACAAAATTAATAAGTTTACATATGCTCTGTACAAACTATCTAAAGTAGCAAGTGTAGGTACAGCCATTACTGCCTACTTTGCATACGTCGAATCTGTTCTCAGATATGGATTGATAATATGGGGAAATGGTACCGATATCAAACAGTTATTTATTGCACAAAAGCGATGTATTAGAGCCATCTGTGACATAGCACCAGATGTGTCATGTAGGCCCTATTTTAGATCTTTGAGTATTTTAACTTTACCTAGCCTATATATTTTTGAGATAGCTGTATTTGTAAAGACAAATGCTAAAAATTTTACAAAAGCAAAAGATATATACCAAAGATCTAGGCGTGACCCACATAAGCTAGTATTAGAAATTGTCCCCAAAACTCAAAGATTTTTAAACAACTGCCATGCTATGTGTCAACGCATATACAATAAAATACCGTCTCGCTTTAAGGATTTGCCCTTAAACCGTTTTAAAACATTGTTACGTAGATGGTTGTTGGAACACACATTTTATTCAATTGACGAGTTCACGAAGTTGAAAGAATAGTTGACTGTAATTGATGCATGGATTTCATAATTACCTACAATAATAAAATTATAGCAGATAGTATCAGTAGTGGTTTTTATCAGACAAGACATAACTGTAATTATTTTAAATTCAATTTAATTGTGACAATTTGTAATCATTATTATTTTGTATTTTAATTTGCATGCTATCTAAAATGGCTAAATAGGCTTAAGCACGTATAAAGATGAACAACCAATCTACCCAAACTATGTACCCTATTTACAGCAAATAAACATTTATTATTATTATGTGTTTCTAAACTTAAAGTTTCACAGGTGTAATCCTGGTTAAATATTAAAAAGTTTAATATTATTATTATTATTATTATTATTATTATCGCGATCAAAAGATACAGCAGTTTATACCGAGGAACCCTCGGTGTGCGAGACCGACTCGCACTTGGCCGGTTTTTTTTATAGATATTTAAAAAAAAATCTTATAAACGATACCGGTGTAGACAAAACCGTGTAACTTTTAAACTAATCGATCTATCGCGATGAAACAAGCTGTTTAAATTTTGTTGAAAGTACATCAGCATTTTTAATTCAGTGTATTTTTTCTACTTAACTTTGATTTTATAAAGACGCCCATTATAACCAATCATTAAACAGTTTGTTTAATCGCGATAGCTCGATTAGTTTTAAAGTAACACGGTTTTGTCTACACCGAGGTCGTTAAAAAGTCTATTTTTTTTTGAAAAATCCATAAAAAATCAAATAAGCATTTACATTTTTTTATGGCTTGCTGAGATGATGATTGTATGAATCAAAGTGATTCCGTTATCATACATTTTGACAACAGCTTGACAGGTGACAGATGTCAAAATATATGAAAACGTTAACGATTTGGTTTTGGAGTTTTCTCCCGAGTTCTTGTTGTAAAAACACGTGTTGAGAGACTCCATTTTTAACCAAAACCTACCGTACAATTTTTTATAACTATAATTAAGTTTTCACTTGACATTGGCAAAATGCATAATCTTTAAGATTAACGAATGCCATTAATTAAAAATAGAATAGAGTAGATTTGGTTTTGGTTGCTTCGTTCGTAAATACCGCGATCAGGGGGCAGATTTGGGTCGATTTTATTGCAAGCAAGTGTATATTTACTTATGTACATAATTTAAAACGGGTTGATGAACAATAAAGTTGTATTATATTCTACGTAATGCCATATTATTGGGTATGGAAACTCTTTAACTCTCGGCTGAGCACTACCTAAATATTGTAAGTGACATGATAACCAATACATAATTACATGTAAGAATATCAAAGTTACTGTTTCGTCCAAATCCAAGTAAATAGATTTCGAACAACTTGAATAGTACCGTCTCTTTCGCTCTAGTTGGAAAAAGGCTGCTCTCACTCTAACGTGTAGACTATTTTTTACTTAGCCAGCGTTTTATGGTTCTAATGCATAGCAACAGGGATAGGTCAAAATAAGTTATGGACACAATAAGTGGTAACACGTATATTTTTAACGATTTCTGACGATTATTACGCGTTAACAAAGAGCGTAAATTTGGAAAAAATATATAGAAACGTATATTTTTTTTAACTCGACTACTTATTCAACAAATCATTATGAAAATTTTCAAAGGCTTGATTGTCTACCAAGGTAACTAGTCGGAGTGATATGAAAGACCATGAATACTACCCAATGATATGAGTCGCATTCCATTTAAGTATGGAAAATATTTTCAGAAGACCACAGTCAAGTAGCACTACATTATGTGGTGTTGTGTTTCTGTTGGTGAGTAAGGTGGCCAGTGCTCCATGGGGTAGGGAAGGGGAATAGTAACGAGTAGGTGTCACATCAGTGTTGTGAACGTCTATAGCCTACGGTGTCTGCTTACCACTAGGCAAAATAACTTAAAAATCTCGCTTTCAACTTTGGCCAAAAAATATGGTTGCTATATAGTTTAAGTATATAAATTAGGTTGATAAAAACGCTTCTTTTGTTTTGATGGGAAAGCTCTCGAAGACTAAATAATACAAAAATAATACAAAAAACTAAAAACGGAGTAATGAAAATTGTATGTTCTAAAAATCCTAATGCTTTTTGAGGTCGGTGCCAACATGAATATTTAGGAACGACCATAAAGAAAAATTGATTTTTTTGAAACATAAAATTTTTCTTTCTCCTTTTATAGCTTTTGTATTTAATTTTTATAACATACTTATGCATACAAATATGACACGACCGGAAATATTTCTTAATAAGTCCACCCGTGTGAACTTACAGTCTTTGTTTTGTGATTCGGGTAGGACGCATGTAAATGCGAAAAATATTAGTTACGTAAACAAAAGTGTCTAGTTTTTATTAGTTTTATTTTGTATGGTTTATGTTGAATAGTTATAAGAGTAGCACAGATGATGTTAGTGCCCGGGAAACCAAAATTAGTTTATGTGGCACTAGTATAGTTTTAATCCTCCCATTATTCTTGTTTATTTTATAATGAAAACTCAAAAAAAAAACTTATAAATAAGAAAAAAAAAAATTATAAAATTTTCAAAAATTTAAATCTATTTTTTCTAAGAGAACGCAACCTTTTTGATGTATGCATGTTGAAAAACTAAATAATTTACTGTTAAAATATTCCATCAACTATTAACAACCAACAATCAACATTTTTTCCAAACATAAAAAAAACATTATATTATTAAGCACATTTGAACTTTTGTCCGTATTTGGTAAGAATCGAATAATTTACCGATTATTTATAAGGTTTTCGATAAGATGTCCTTTCTACGTAATTATCGGCATGTTCTTGGAGCGCACGCACACAGACGTAGAGACGTTTGCGCATGCGCACATAGACAGGTTTTCGTAGACAGCCGCTTAGCATTTGGGTGGTTTTGCGCCATAGACTATTGGCAAAGAGTTGAAAGTTAATAAAGTTTGGTGTTTTATTATTTTTATTTGAAGATTAAGTTTTCATTGGCTTCGTATTGAAAATGTGTATTTTATGATTATGAGAATAAAGTTTACTTTTATTTCTTTTGTAAAGTATTAATCTTATATATAAAATTCTCGTGTCACAATGTTCGTTCCCGTACTCCTCCGAAACGGCTTGACCGATTCTCATGAAATTTTGTGAGCATATTGAGTAGGTCTAAGAATCGGCTAACATCTATTTTTCATACCTAAGCGATAAGGGTTGTCCACCCTTAATTTTTTTTTATTTATAAGGCAAAACAACGTTTGTGGGGTCAGCTAGTATAATGTAAAAGTTGAGATATGCATTCGGAATAACGTAGATTTTAGTCGAGGTAGGGCACAACTGGGGTAGTACCTCCACCTTACAGAAGACCACAATTAAATAACACTACATTTGTGTAGTGTTGTGTTTCTGTTGGTGAGTAAGGTCGCCAGAGTTCCACGCGTCTATAGGCTACGGTGACTGCTTACCACCAGGCAGACTGTATGCTTGTCTTCCAACCATTTGACATAAAAGAAAGATATAGAGAAAAAAATACACTGAAAAAAATCTACCTGCCCCAAGCGGGAATCGAACCCAGCATCTTCCGCAACCGGGCGGCTGCGTCAACCACTACGCCACCATGGCACTAAAGTAAAGGGCATAGCGGGGCAGCTCGATTTTTTTAAATGTATTTTTTCTAGTTTTAATACTATTTACGCGTTTGTAAACGCAAAAAATATTGCATAACATATGGAGAAATAAAGAAAACCCTTCCGAAGCTCGGACACTAAAGTGACAATGAAACTCCTTCATCAGAAGTTTGAGACCTCACCCAGGTCATCACTTTTTTAAATAACTTATTCCTAGTCAGTGCCAATAATATAATAAATACCTACATTATCAATATACTTAATTGTATATTTCTCAACAAATAATCGTCGACAACTTCCAGTGTAGAGCTTCCAACCTTTACAGGAGTGGGTGCAACATTGATATTAGACATGATTTTCGTCTTATCCATGTTCATTTTAAGACCCACTTGTTGGGAGACTACAGAGATCGTCGAGCATTGTGCCCAGATCTTCCAAGGTCTCAGCCGTAACCACAATATCATCTGCAAAGCGAAGGTGAGTCATGTACTCGCCATTTATGCTGATGCCAAGTCCTCTCCAGTCCAGAAGCTTAAACGCGTCCTCCAACGCAGCTGTGAACAGTTTCGGCGATATAACATCACCCTGTCTCACGCCTCGCTGGAGCTGTACGGGTTTTGAATTCTGGTCTTGAAGGCGAACTGACATAGTGGCGTTATCGTACAGTGACCGCAACTGCAAAAAAAAATATAGAATCTTTAAAAATACTAATTTCTATGTCGTATCATCTTTTCTTATTATCATCACCATCACTGCCTTTATAATTCTACCCACTGCTGGGACACAAGGCCTCTCCTTTTTGACGAAGCAGGTATAGTAGGCAGTAGTCCACCAAGCTTGCCTGCGGATTGGTGGACGGAGTATAAGGTGGTCAATACCCCTTTGCTGATCCATTAGTCGCCTTCTACGACACTCATTGGAGTTTAAGGGGTGCTGCTATTCTACTCTGCCGGCATCACGCTGCGCATCTTATTATACAATTTATTATTAATTAAAACTAATTTGCTATTGCCAAAATTATATACGGCTGCATTTTTAGTCCAAAAACTAAAATTAAAATGCATCAAACAGAACCTATCCAAAATACAATTCTATTTAACTGCGCAAGAGCAAGTTTCACACAAATCACACCTTGCATCTCGTATGTGTTGCGTCTGTGTTTGTGCTTGTGTGTGTGACTCACACCAGCACAAGGGTTCACTCACTCCCAAAAACGAGTCGAGGAACTTAACATCGGTTGCAGTCGGATATAATGTGTTTTTTAGACGCCAACGATCTATAAGGCATGTGTTTATATGTATAGTGACAGAATGCAGTTGAAAAGTTACTTTATTCAAAGGGTAATAAATACCATTATTGCGCAATGTTTTCATGACTACTTACGATATACATAATTTTGGCATCCTCAAGTTTGAAAAACTTACTAATATATTTAATTCTTATTTATCTCAAATGTCATCAGCCAATCTATTCAGTAAATTGACCGCATATCACAAAAATAATTACTTTAACGCTCACTTCGAATTGATTTCTCCATATAACTATAGTTATTGATTTAAGGGACTTAGCAGTTACGTCCAATGTAAATAAAGGCCGTGGAAACTTTATTCCCAATCAACCCAAGAGAAAACATTGATTTCCCATTAAATTTGACAGGTCAAATCGAAGTTGAGCGTTGTAGTGAGAAGCGAGTTATTTACAGAGAGCCTGCTATTTTTATAATAAAAGTATACTAGCGGGCTCGACAGACGTTATCCTATTAAAATATTTCATATCGTAACCTTATTGTATGCCTAAACCTTTCCTAAATCTACTTTAAGCACACACAAAAATATCATCAAAGTTGGTCCAACAGTTAAGAGTTTAGTGCCACAAACACGGACAAAAGAGTGTTAGTTCCACGTTAGTTTTCTTCCAGCCTGTAAACAAAGATATTTTAAAAACATATAATAATAATAGGTAAGCTGTGGCGGCCATTGCCACCTCCTCATAGAACCTGAATCGCGCAAACGAAGTTTCCCAAGGTGCTCGCTATATATAGAAGTTCCAACTACAGATAGTTGGACCGCGGACTTTCTAAAAAGATATAAAAGGTCGGTTAACTAATTAAATGATTAAATGTTGAAATATAAAATGTCATGTAAGGAATAGCTAGCTAGAAAATACAA